>OX421970.1:16171587-16636587 GCA_949128135.1 Parasteatoda lunata
AATAAATGTTACAAGACGAATTTACATATTGTGGCATTTATTCTGTGTATCAGAAATTTAATCCTAGAACCTAGATTAAAAGAAAAATTAAACAGTTGTAAAAAAAATTTCTTTTTCTCAACTTGGCATTCCACTTCACTGAACTAAAATTTTACATAAAATAACTACAAAAAAACACAGATTCTACAGGAATAAAATCCTTTTTTGAAAGATTTAATAAATTATGTTGAAAATGTATAGTTAAAAAACGACTGGAACTTAGTTTACAACCCAATACATCCCATATGGTCTAAAAAAATGATAAAACTGAATAAGTTGAACAGCTACAGCTTGAAAAATCGAAGAACTAATGTTTCGTAAATGGTTCTACTGAGAGAATAATTTAAAGTTAAAATTTCAAAGGTTTCCAATCCTTGTTAAAAGAGTGTTAGGCTATTTTCCGAACTCAATCATTAATTTAAGCGTACTGTGGATAATCCTCTCAGAATTACTTACTTGTTCTCCACTTAATCGCAAAGGAAGCATTCTAGCCTAAAGCGATTTTACTTTTCTACAAGGGGGTAACAAATACAGGTGCATTAATGATGAACTTCCCACCAATATTTAAAGCTTATCAGAGAATATAGCATTCTTGTGATTAAGTCTATGAATTTAAAGTTACAGCGCAATTAACTTAGAATTAAGTTCCAGTAAAAGGCAATAGTTTTGTCAGAACAAGATTCTTAATTCTCGAAAAAGTAGCATAATTGCATTTGCAAATAACTCTTTTACTTCGCAGCTTAAAACGAGTGAATCAACTATGTAGCCTTTGGCAGCAAACAACATGTAAAAGATTATAATATTTTACGAGATCCGTATAAGTTAGTAATACCACCGGTAGTTATGAGACAGCATAACATTCATGTAGTACATTCTTAAAGATGATTCTCTCAAACAATATAAGATTTTACTCTCTATTTCATTAGGCTTAAAATTTACTGCCTCCTTGAAATACCAAAATATTAAAATGAATTTCTCTCCTCTCTTTCTCAGCAAGTGATGAGTGTTAGGAAGGAACGAACATAAGATGCGTAAAAAAAACGACTATTAAAGATTACTTGTATTAATTATATCTAATTTATTTAATTTGGTGATGTTTGGCACCAAAAATATTAAAACTTGCCAATTAGTTGACCGAAAAGAGACCTTTGTAAAATAAAGATTATATTGTATAAAAAATTTTGTTTGTCATGTAAGCTGTATTGTATTAAATTAGGAAAACAAATTTAATAAATAAATCTGATTTTAAAACAATGTTTAATAGCAAATATTTCGATGATTTTTATATTTAATTGTTCTCAATTAATGGGCATTTTTTTATTTTAACCGCAAATAAAATGAATCATGAATATAGTAATATTTTAGAGCAATTTTGACTGTTTCATTTCTACAGTAGAAAACGTCTAACAAGTGCTTAGTCAAATATAACAATACAAAGATATTAACTGTTTTAAAAGTTTAGAATGCAGAAGGAAGCGAAGTTTGAATGTAAAATAAAGGAATTGTGAAACTTAATGGTTCTAACAACACAAAAATTTCTTAAAATTATGAAGTATATATTATAAGGAAAAGAAATTGAATTGTTAATTAAATAAACTGTACTAAGAGATCAATTCTAATTTAATGAAAAATTGAGTTTCATCTTCAAAAAACAATAAATCAGTCTATGATAGGAAATTCACCTTAATTATATTCAAAGGTAGAAAACTGTAAGTTTTTCTTTCTATATATCCTTCCATTATTTAAGACTTAAAATTCAGGATCACATTTGGTAGAACAAATAAGATACTTAACTTTTGTGCTATTTGTGAATGCCCCCTTTTTAACATATCAATATTTCTAAAATTTAGAATTGTTATCGTAGACACGAAACGAAAACAAAAAGACGGAATTCCATGTATCTTTTGAAAAGTGGAAAAATCATGATTTTATTTTTATTGTGCTTTTAAACCGATATCAAATGCTAACCTAAAGAAGAAAAAAGTAAGCCGAATCATAATAATCAAGTGAAGATAAATTTAATAATATTCTCGTTTAATAACACGTAGATTATACTAGTATGAATACATGTAAATATTACAGTTTTGTTTGTTTCTGTGAGAATATTTGTCATTGAACTCTTATTACATGCCATAAATATTATATATTTCTTGTAATATGATATTCGCCATGTCTGAATCCAGAAAATAAAATTAAAAGAAACACGATATATGAGTTAAGAACACACGATGTTAATAATGGTTAAGTAACAATTAAAATTAGAGCACTTTTTCATTGCACGACACGATACCGACAAAACGGATCCGATTGTCGGCGAACGACAGAGGATCAAGTAAAATACATGGTCAGCAACGGAGTGCATTTTCAATCTCCGATACGATAACGATTTTGTCGTATCCGACAAGGCGATATCGTTTGTCTGAATCAAATGTCGGTTAAGCACTCACGTTTCTCCTCAAATCCTGCCGATTTCATTTGTTGTTGTGTATCTTTCCTGTTCTATCTCCTCTTTTGATATCATTATTTTATTGTTTTAATCAATTTTAATCGTTTATTTGACCATCTAAAATTTGAAAATGAAAGTTTATATAATTTCTTCTCATGTCTGGTTATATATTTTAAATTTTATGATGTTGCATTTTTTGCATTATAATGAAATTGAAAGACTTAAACAATCATAAAAGTCTTATTGAAAATTTTTATAAATCCATTATATGCTTTAATGAAGAGATAGTATATTTATAATAGTAATGGTTTGATAAGAAGGCAAATAAAGATCCTTATGTATTTCAAACAGAACTTGATCTAACTACTGGATTGAATAATAAAAAATCTGTTCTCTGATTCAAATGAAACGTTTTATGAAACGTGATAGAACGACTTCATAAGATGAATTTGATAAAACCCATTTAAAATGATTATTCTAAATGAGACTAATATTTTAATTCGATTTTTAAAAAAAACGTTAATACTTTAAAACGTTTAAAGAATTTAAGTAATATTAAGTTATTACAGACATAAAGTAGCGAGCAGACGCCAACTCGAAAGCCATATAAAAATTATTCCTCATTAACATCATTCTTGTTCTTGGTTTCGCTCATTCGGACGTAATTAAAAAATTTATTTGGGACTTTTTGTAACTTATGGAAAAGCACATAAAAATCTCCTTCAACATATCTTGTTTCATTTATTTCGAGGGTACTTACGTATTAAAGTCACCGCAGCAGAAGTTGTGCTAATGCGCCAATTAAGAACAATCCTGTTGTTCTCACTCAGACCCGTTTTCACAAGCAGTTATCTTTTGGGTTCCTTATTGCCTTGTTGTTTGCTGATTTTTAACGCCATTTTTTAGTGCTACGAAAATTCGTCTTTGGGAATTGCCAAAAACAGAACAAGATGCAATTTTATTTTTTCAAGAGCGAAATAATTTACCAAAAAAAAGACGAAAATGTACCAATTCTCATGACATGAAACTTTATTTTGGTGAACGTACGTTTTGGAAATGTAATTTAAGACAGTGTGTTCAGTAAGTGGGACTTAGATGGTAGCACAATTTATTCTTTATAGTTGGAAAGGTTACCAAACAAAGAGAATAGAAGGATTCCTAAGGTTTATCATAAATATAATTTTATTGATCCTGATACAGGAGTTCATAATACACAAGCAGTTGAGAGAATGTGGGGCAGTGCTATAGACGTAGGGTGGCAGCGAGGCATTATTTGGAATCTTATTTATCACAGTTCATATGGTGACGGCATCAGGTGAAAGAAACAAGACTGTTTTGAATCTATGTTAAAGTCTATATCGGCCCATTTGACACCGAAATCCGATTGACTACTTTGATTTTAAATACAGTGTTTTGAATTTTTATAGTGTTTTATTTTATGATTTGTCGCAAAAATTTTGGGTGTAGATTGGCGGCACTTAAAAACCTCCAATTCTGTAGCTGTGGTAGTGTTAATACGCAAGTACCATTTCGTGCACCAAAAAACGTTTCTGCACTGCTCGCTTCTTTCTTCTAAAATAAAGTAAGTATAGAAGTTTGAGACGAGGATTATCATTCGGTATATTTAAGATTTGCAGAAAAAAAAAATCGCAGCAGAACACAAACAACTTAGTCAATCTCAAAACATTGAATGAACAAGAATTTCTACTTCTCGGACGAACGATATCGGACAAGTGAAAAAACAATTGCTTGAACGATCCGACAACGACATTGTCGTGAATGAAACGTGTAATAAAAAAGCGCCCTTTAGGTTAATATAGATCAATATCAACGCAATCAAATACCACTCTTACGTAATATGTAGTTAAATTAATGCTTTACGTATTACGTTGATGTTAATACATCAACAAATTAAACTTGTTTTCAAATAATTTCCAAATTTTTAAAGAATTCCAAGCAAATAAAATTTCAGTCCATCTTCATTTCATTAAGAATTATATTTTTAAATAAATTATTCAAACATTGCAGTCCTTTTTTGAACATTTTGTGTATATACGTGAAAAATCAATTGTGTCCCATTTCTTTAAAAAGAAAAATTATCAGCATCCTACAGTTATCATTTAAATAAATTCATAAAATAAAATATCAATTATATACTATAAATTACTAACTTTTAATAATTTATGAATGACTACTAAGTGGCAGAGCACATAGTGAAAAATGGCAAAGCATAGTTCATACAACTAGTAAAACAAAAAAAAAATCAAACATGAGAGGTTTATACATTCGAATTAATCTTTATTCATTTGTCTTAAAAAATTATCTAAATATCAATGTTTACCCGTTTACTATTTAAAATAAGTTATAAGAACACAGAACACTTATATGTCCGAGTACTCTTCACGTTATAAGAAAAAACACTTGATTCCTAACACAAAATTGCTGGGTCAAAAAAAATTGAGGTAGGGAGGTTTAAGTAAAAAGTTACATATATATAATAAATAAAAATTAGGTAAAAGGGAAAAGCTTGAGCTTTCTAGAAATTTTCTAGCTTTTAAGGAAATGTAACCTTCAGTTGACAGAGTAGTTTCGATTCTTTTAAAGCTATTCAAAACAAGACACTTTTTATTTAGTGACTCAAAATAATAAGCAAATATAATTATTGAAAGTAAAGCACATTTTTTTTATTAATGTGAAAAATTGAAAAGAGTTAAAATAAATTGTTTACGACATGCACTAAGTGTAATAATATATTGATTATCATTAGGTGTACTACTTTAATGTAAAAAAACATGCGCATTAGTTATATACAGAATTATTTTCAAATAGTGACTTACCTATTATCGTTTTCGAGAAATCTTCCAAGACAACAACAGCCTGTCTTGGGCTAAAACTGTCACCTGGTCAGAGTATATCAGCCACATGATCTGTTTAAAAGCGCCTAGTGTATTAAATATATGAAGAAATGTATTATTAATAAAAAAGAATACTAATCCAAAATGTTTCATTGTAATACTGTATGTTAATAAACATGTTAGTATGCATCATATCATTTCGCATAATTGTACAACCATCAAGGATTGTATTGTAGCAACAAATGTAGTTGTAGCAACAACATGTAGTTGTAGCAACAAATAACAAATAGAACCTACATGTATAAAAAATATTGTTATATAAAACATTTTTAGTATTGCTCTAAATAATATATCTTAAAGAGAACAAGCAACATTGATAGGTATTTGCAGTTACATATAAAACACTGCAAGATTCTGTAAAGACTAAAATTGCTATATATAATTTAAACTATCAAGTCCTGTTCAACATTCTAAATAAAGAATTTCATTATATATATATATATATATATATATATATATATATATATATATATATATATATATATATATATATATATATATATATATATATATATATATATATATATACTCTAGACAGTTCGAGATGCATAAAAACTTATTAATATAATAATCAAAGATCGATGCAATAGAGTATATATGCACAAAACTTTTAATTTTAAGTTGTTCACATTGTATATACACATTTGTTAATATGAATAAATATAGTCCCAATTCTATGTTCATAACCAAAGATAAAATTTTTAATACCTAAAATTGCGCAACGAAAGCGTGTTTTATCTGTGAACACAATGCGTCATATGAAAGATTACTAGTAATTTATAAAAAAATAATTCTCCAATACTTCAGACATGATTCGTCTGCTATATTCGTTTGACGAATAATAATTGCGAGATTGTTGAGGAAAGAAAGAAATATTTTTTATCACTTTACTTACCTACTACAGCAAGATTTTGTTAAATGAAACTTAATTAAATCATTAGATATAATTAATAAATATTAAAACACGCATATTGACATTAGAAACATAGTTGAGCAATAAATACAGCTGCAGTTAATAAAGTGAGATGAGTTGGATCAGTCATGAAAGCATCTAATTGGAGCCTATTAGACTCGTGATTTCCACTAAGGCTGTTACACGGCAAAAAGGAAGCGGGCCTGATACATTTTGTACGTCACTAAAATATTATTGACAACCAATTTTGGCCCCATTGTAAATGTTTTGTGCGTTATCTGTGAAGCCAATAAGGGACTGAGCAGAAAATGCTACCCATGTACATAAGCTTCCCACATCTGCCTTGAGCTAACCAACTCTCGGCTAAATCACATACATTTACCGGGATGTAGAGATTATTTATTCGAAGCAAAGTGCAATTCAGGAATAAGATACAAAGAAACTATCTAAATTCGTACTGAGTTTTAGTTCAACTGGATAAATATAATTGATAGTGATGACTATATAGATTATTTAAAAACGAAAGGTTATTAAATAATATATAATTCTAAACAATAAATTAATATTAAACAATAAGTTAAGATTAAACCAGTATACAGAGAAAGAAAAAATATTATCTTTTGGTATGCATGTAATCCGAATGCAATTTTTAGATATTTCAAAATTGGGAATTGTCCTATTGAATGGATATTTTGAAAACATAAATTTAATAAACATTTCAAAAATACAAATGAACAGTTCATTAATAGCTTTAGAAAAAAATAGCTCAGTTTAATTCAAAGCATTATTGAATATAAAACCAATATTGTTTTTGTTTTTTTTTACGTTTCTTTAGATAGTGTGTATTTCAGTAATTATGATTACTTAGTCTCATTGACCTCTGATCCTGTTATTTTTGTGAAACTGATCAATTCGTTACATGTATTTCCAACACTCATGAACTCAAGATTTACAGGAATGAAATATGTTATTCATAGGTATGGATTTTAAGGTGTGTTTCATTTTACGTACTTAATGTTCCTGTTATTTTTGTGAAACTGACCAATTCGTTACATGTATTTCCAACACTCATGAACTCAAGATTTACAGGAATGAAATATGTTATTCATAGGTATGGTTTTTAAGGTGTGTTTCATTTTACGTACTTAATGTTCCTGTTATTTTTGTGAAACTGACCAATTCGTTACATGTATTTCCAACACTCATGAACTCAAGATTTACAGGAATGAAATATGTTATTCATAGGTATGGTTTTTAAGGTGTGTTTCATTTTACGTACTTAATGTTCCTGTTATTTTTGTGAAACTGACCAATTCGTTACATGTATTTCCAACACTCATGAACTCAAGATTTACAGGAATGAAATATGTTATTCATAGGTATGGTTTTTAAGGTGTGTTTCATTTTACGTACTTAATGTTCCTGTTATTTTTGTGAAACTGACCAATTCGTTACATGTATTTCCAACACTCATGAACTCAAGATTTACAGGAATGAAATATGTTATTCATAGGTATGGTTTTTAAGGTGTGTTTCATTTTACGTACTTAATGTTCCTGTTATTTTTGTGAAACTGACCAATTCGTTACATGTATTTCCAACACTCATGAACTCAAGATTTACAGGAATGAAATATGTTATTCATAGGTATGGTTTTTAAGGTGTGTTTCATTTTACGTACTTAATGTTCCTGTTATTTTTGTGAAACTGACCAATTCGTTACATGTATTTCCAACACTCATGAACTCAAGATTTACAGGAATGAAATATGTTATTCATAGGTATGGTTTTTAAGGTGTGTTTCATTTTACGTACTTAATGTTCCTGTTATTTTTGTGAAACTGACCAATTCGTTACATGTATTTCCAACACTCATGAACTCAAGATTTACAGGAATGAAATATGTTATTCATAGGTATGGTTTTTAAGGTGTGTTTCATTTTACGTACTTAATGTTCCTGTTATTTTTGTGAAACTGACCAATTCGTTACATGTATTTCCAACACTCATGAACTCAAGATTTACAGGAATGAAATATGTTATTCATAGGTATGGTTTTTAAGGTGTGTTTCATTTTACGTACTTAATGTTCCTGTTATTTTTGTGAAACTGACCAATTCGTTACATGTATTTCCAACACTCATGAACTCAAGATTTACAGGAATGAAATATGTTATTCATAGGTATGGTTTTTAAGGTGTGTTTCATTTTACGTACTTAATGTTCCTGTTATTTTTGTGAAACTGACCAATTCGTTACATGTATTTCCAACACTCATGAACTCAAGATTTACAGGAATGAAATATGTTATTCATAGGTATGGTTTTTAAGGTGTGTTTCATTTTACGTACTTAATGTTCCTGTTATTTTTGTGAAACTGACCAATTCGTTACATGTATTTCCAACACTCATGAACTCAAGATTTACAGGAATGAAATATGTTATTCATAGGTATGGTTTTTAAGGTGTGTTTCATTTTACGTACTTAATGTTCCTGTTATTTTTGTGAAACTGACCAATTCGTTACATGTATTTCCAACACTCATGAACTCAAGATTTACAGGAATGAAATATGTTATTCATAGGTATGGTTTTTAAGGTGTGTTTCATTTTACGTACTTAATGTTCCTGTTATTTTTGTGAAACTGACCAATTCGTTACATGTATTTCCAACACTCATGAACTCAAGATTTACAGGAATGAAATATGTTATTCATAGGTATGGTTTTTAAGGTGTGTTTCATTTTACGTACTTAATGTTCCTGTTATTTTTGTGAAACTGACCAATTCGTTACATGTATTTCCAACACTCATGAACTCAAGATTTACAGGAATGAAATATGTTATTCATAGGTATGGTTTTTAAGGTGTGTTTCATTTTACGTACTTAATGTTCCTGTTATTTTTGTGAAACTGACCAATTCGTTACATGTATTTCCAACACTCATGAACTCAAGATTTACAGGAATGAAATATGTTATTCATAGGTATGGTTTTTAAGGTGTGTTTCATTTTACGTACTTAATGTTCCTGTTATTTTTGTGAAACTGACCAATTCGTTACATGTATTTCCAACACTCATGAACTCAAGATTTACAGGAATGAAATATGTTATTCATAGGTATGGTTTTTAAGGTGTGTTTCATTTTACGTACTTAATGTTCCTGTTATTTTTGTGAAACTGACCAATTCGTTACATGTATTTCCAACACTCATGAACTCAAGATTTACAGGAATGAAATATGTTATTCATAGGTATGGTTTTTAAGGTGTGTTTCATTTTACGTACTTAATGTTCCTGTTATTTTTGTGAAACTGACCAATTCGTTACATGTATTTCCAACACTCATGAACTCAAGATTTACAGGAATGAAATATGTTATTCATAGGTATGGTTTTTAAGGTGTGTTTCATTTTACGTACTTAATGTTCCTGTTATTTTTGTGAAACTGACCAATTCGTTACATGTATTTCCAACACTCATGAACTCAAGATTTACAGGAATGAAATATGTTATTCATAGGTATGGTTTTTAAGGTGTGTTTCATTTTACGTACTTAATGTTCCTGTTATTTTTGTGAAACTGACCAATTCGTTACATGTATTTCCAACACTCATGAACTCAAGATTTACAGGAATGAAATATGTTATTCATAGGTATGGTTTTTAAGGTGTGTTTCATTTTACGTACTTAATGTTCCTGTTATTTTTGTGAAACTGACCAATTCGTTACATGTATTTCCAACACTCATGAACTCAAGATTTACAGGAATGAAATATGTTATTCATAGGTATGGTTTTTAAGGTGTGTTTCATTTTACGTACTTAATGTTCCTGTTATTTTTGTGAAACTGACCAATTCGTTACATGTATTTCCAACACTCATGAACTCAAGATTTACAGGAATGAAATATGTTATTCATAGGTATGGTTTTTAAGGTGTGTTTCATTTTACGTACTTAATGTTCCTGTTATTTTTGTGAAACTGACCAATTCGTTACATGTATTTCCAACACTCATGAACTCAAGATTTACAGGAATGAAATATGTTATTCATAGGTATGGTTTTTAAGGTGTGTTTCATTTTACGTACTTAATGTTCCTGTTATTTTTGTGAAACTGACCAATTCGTTACATGTATTTCCAACACTCATGAACTCAAGATTTACAGGAATGAAATATGTTATTCATAGGTATGGTTTTTAAGGTGTGTTTCATTTTACGTACTTAATGTTCCTGTTATTTTTGTGAAACTGACCAATTCGTTACATGTATTTCCAACACTCATGAACTCAAGATTTACAGGAATGAAATATGTTATTCATAGGTATGGTTTTTAAGGTGTGTTTCATTTTACGTACTTAATGTTCCTGTTATTTTTGTGAAACTGACCAATTCGTTACATGTATTTCCAACACTCATGAACTCAAGATTTACAGGAATGAAATATGTTATTCATAGGTATGGTTTTTAAGGTGTGTTTCATTTTACGTACTTAATGTTCCTGTTATTTTTGTGAAACTGACCAATTCGTTACATGTATTTCCAACACTCATGAACTCAAGATTTACAGGAATGAAATATGTTATTCATAGGTATGGTTTTTAAGGTGTGTTTCATTTTACGTACTTAATGTTCCTGTTATTTTTGTGAAACTGACCAATTCGTTACATGTATTTCCAACACTCATGAACTCAAGATTTACAGGAATGAAATATGTTATTCATAGGTATGGTTTTTAAGGTGTGTTTCATTTTACGTACTTAATGTTCCTGTTATTTTTGTGAAACTGACCAATTCGTTACATGTATTTCCAACACTCATGAACTCAAGATTTACAGGAATGAAATATGTTATTCATAGGTATGGTTTTTAAGGTGTGTTTCATTTTACGTACTTAATGTTCCTGTTATTTTTGTGAAACTGACCAATTCGTTACATGTATTTCCAACACTCATGAACTCAAGATTTACAGGAATGAAATATGTTATTCATAGGTATGGTTTTTAAGGTGTGTTTCATTTTACGTACTTAATGTTCCTGTTATTTTTGTGAAACTGACCAATTCGTTACATGTATTTCCAACACTCATGAACTCAAGATTTACAGGAATGAAATATGTTATTCATAGGTATGGTTTTTAAGGTGTGTTTCATTTTACGTACTTAATGTTCCTGTTATTTTTGTGAAACTGACCAATTCGTTACATGTATTTCCAACACTCATGAACTCAAGATTTACAGGAATGAAATATGTTATTCATAGGTATGGTTTTTAAGGTGTGTTTCATTTTACGTACTTTTCTTTTATAATACTATTTGGACTATTTTTTCCGAGCTTTTATACTTCGATATAAATATATTTATCCTTTTTTTTATTACGAAGAAATAATTCTTCATCAAATATTCCCTAGACATCATAACTTAATAGATTCCAAACTTTTAAATTATCTAGATACCTTCATTCACTAAAAGAGCTTTTCATTTTATTATTTATAGTTATAAACTGTTTTGCACATGCAGATAGTGCTTTTTTTAGTCGATGTTATTACTTCTGCTTTTTTAAATAATTTTGCGCTCTATAATAAATTGAAATTTGATTTAAAACTGTGTGTATGTGTATTTTTTAATGGCAAAACCTGTTGCTTTTATGTTTATAACAAAAAAATCAAACAACTTAAAAAAATTGATTTTTCATCAAATTTAAACATCTTATGTTGAATAATATAATACATTTATTAGCATCAAAAAATCAGTGAAGTTCATCATCTGATGTCCGCTCGCTTAAAATAAACAAATAAAAATACATTTTTTCTTTAGTGTCCTTACAGTTAATCTGCTTGTTAAAATGTAAACTTTTTTTTTCTACTATTAACTTCAAAGATGTTCATAAGATCCCTACGAGGAAACATTTACATTAATTACTAAAAAAATTTTTAATCACCATTCAATTCTCACTTAACTTTAAACGTTTTGAAGATAATATTTTATTGATATGCTAAGATAATATCTACTTTTGACCATACAGTAAATAGAGAAACAGACTTATTCCATCTCTATTTTTTATTTTGATTGATTGAAAATTTCTGTTTTTCAATTTTACAAGAATTAAGAAGACAGTATCTATATTAAATACAAAATCTTCAGAATGCATGCAAAACTAAATGATTTTTGATTTTTATATTGGAGTATTAATACTTGTGTGATCCTTACAAATCTCCCTTCGTAAAGCCTATTCAAGTTTAAGAAAAAATGGCACAAATTAGAGAAAAACATTACAAAGATGCCTCAATTGCAGCGTGGAAGTAACTAGTTTGAATCCTACCGTGTCCCAGGCAGTACGTATGTGGTGTCTTTCACTATCTTATGCTATTTGTATATCGACCGAACATCGTAATAAGCACACCAAGCTACGTATGTGTGTATAACAGTAAATAAATAAATAAATCGATGCACACAAGATTTCTGTGGGATTTGAACTCCCTACTTTTACGTTTCCATTTTAGCATGTTGGGACAGCCCTGATTCAGTAATTTTATTTACTCTTATGTACCATTTATTTAGTGACAGTTAAACTAATGATTTAGCTCAGCCTTGTTTAAGCATTTGTACATTTACCAATGCATATTTTGTATAATTTCAAATGTTGGTAATTGTAACTTGCAGCTTGAATAGGATAAAGGCCACCGACGAAACACAAAGTTAACAAGTGTTTACTGTAATGTTAAAACTACTGGCATTTGCTTAAAATTACCTAGTTTTGCCACATTTACTACCAAACAGCATGGTAATAAAAATATATTTTATTGTTCATTTTACTAAAAAGTAATTTCCAAAGCGCTTCGGTATAAATTACATTGGTTTTTGGTGTTCTTATAGGGCCAGAAACACAGTAAATTTAATCATATTTTGGTAGTTTGAAACTATTTTTTTTCTCTGTGTACTATACTCATCTTTTTCAGTTCATAAACTGTAAATTTTTCTGCATTCGGGTTTCCATTCAAGTCTCCACATTTCAAACGAATTTCGGTTATTCTTTCCCGTTATAAACTTGCAACCATGTTCATGATTAATGCAAAGTTAAGTTGTTTTCAATATTCTGAAAGCATTTTCAAGTGCTGTCTTTAAATTAATAAATTACTCTATTTGGTACAGTCCGTCGGGTATATTGAGACCACCACGTTAACTTAAGATATTTTTGTTTGGTGAATTGGACTCTAAATTACTAAATTTAGCAAGAGTGTTTCGAGTTTGATTGTTAAGTTTATTACCATAAGCTGCTAGATTATTTAGTGATTGATTCAGTTGATTTTAATATTGAGTGTATTTATCATTATTTTAGATAATTATTATTAATTATTATTTCTGATAATTTTATGATAAATTTGTTCAGTTCATATCTTTAATCTCCAAACTTTATCAAATTTTGTGACCACGTATATAGGAAATATTGGTTGCCAGAACGTGTCGTCTGAAAGGTAAATTAACAGCTATTTGGTTTAAAATTAGCAAAAAAATTAAACTAAAATATTTAATAACAAAGCCTTAAATTGTTTGAGGGGCTTATAAATTGAATTTTCATACAATACAATGAAATATTCTTATAACCACGTTTATAATATTCTTATAGTAATGTCTTATAACAAATTAGAAAAAAAACCTTTGACCCATCCATACAATAAATTCATTTCAACTTGTAAATAAATGTCTTTGTTTGTTTCGGTATATTTTTACGCAACTGAAAGTGAGTTAAATAAACCACGAACGAACGAACGCCTTAAAAAATATCATAGGCCTCCTGTAAATCTTCAAAAAAATGTAAAATGAAAAAAAAAAAAAATGCAATGCAGACAATTCAGAAATAATTGCCTATTTAGAGAGATAAGGAACTTAAGCGAACGAATATAAACAACTGGGTAAAATAATCACGAAGTAGAATTGGTGATCTCTTCTGGAAAAAAGAAGGATGGGAGAACGAAAATCAACGGAGAAGAATTTTTGTCGAATCCATTGCTAATAATATTTTAACATTTTGATATCTTGCTACGTATTTTGATACTCTTTTTCTCGCTATATTTCTTTTCCAGAGGAAAAAAAGTTACTAGGAGTGCCCGAAATCTTCACCCCCAGTTCGCGTCATTTGTTAATTTCTAGTTGTTTATCAGCATTTAATTTTGTTTTAAACCATAAAACTGATTTAACATTAAAAGGAAACAAAAATCAATTACAAAGTTCAAACATAGAAATTAGGTTTTTCAGATAAGTTTCCGATCCGATAGGAATAAAATTCAGACCCAATCATTTTGCTCGATTACTATTAAAACTTCTTTTACCATTCGAATTCATTTTTGTTCACGAAAAAAAAAACTCTTGCACTGTTTTTTGCCAAAGAAAATATTAAATGACAAGAGGAAAAGTTTATTTCTAACAGCCTTTTACAGTTTTTTTTCCAAAAAAGATTATAAGACAAATCAATACAACTTATTCAGGGTTTAATTATTGCAAAATAGTAAGTAAGTTTACATTAATTACCTCATACTGTGAACTTTATAAATATATACGATAGTAAAGAAACATTAGAATGGTAGCATTATATAAGGTAACATTATAAATATTATCTTTCGTCTCAAACTATTACATTAATAGTTATAAAATTCATAAAATTACTTTAATACAAAAAAATCATTGATTTTAGTTTTAAGCTTTTAAATAAGGAATGAATATCAAAACAAAATGTCTAAAGATAACAAAGAATTAGTGAAGATGACGAAATAGATTCAAATAATTAGGTTCAAATAATTAGGTTCAAAACAACTCGTTTTAATGAACTGACCCCTTTCATAATTCCTTCTCTGTAGTTCAAAATATATGCTTTTTGACTCAATTGTTTAAAAAGATTCTGAAATTAGTTATTAATGGTAGTTATTACCAAATTCATTCCAAATTAAGTCAAATACAAGTATTTTGCTCAAATAGAGAAAAAAATTAATAGTTTTGAAATTCAATTTAAGACGTAAACTCAAAAATTGCTAAAATAATTTAAAATAATAAATCTATGTCATTTTTTAAACTATTATCTCTTACTTTTAATATTTAAATAAAATTAAATCTGGAAGCTATATAATAGCTACGATGTAATTCTATTTTAAATGAGCAAAATTAAAAAAGGTTCACCTTGAATAACTTTTGATCTCAGGATCTACACATTCTAGGGCTTAATCTTAATGACTCAAGAGGGTAACGAATTGAAGCGAATTGAAAAATATTTTTCACACAATTATAATATTCATTTGTCCAAAGATAATGCCATGCAAAAAATACAATTACAGCTTTTTTAGACCATTATATATAAAATAATAAATCTTCACTGAAAGTTACTTTTTGCATGGAATAATCTTTGAGAAAACGAATTTAATAATTGTGTGTAAAATTTTCAATTCTCTTTAAAAGTTCTCGAGACATAACGAAATACGCAAAAAGTAAAATTAATATTAAGGGATCCAAACTTTGGACTGCTTTTTTGACCAAACTAGTGAGACCATATTTCCCAGATTGAGGCTATTCCCTATACTTTGGGGGTAAAAAGTCCGAATCCGACAACAAAAAAAGCTAAGTCTATTTAGAGAAAGTACGTTTTTGTGTCTGATTTCATAACTTAAAATATCGTCTGCACTTATTAATTAGCATATTTGAGGTTAATCCCTTGGGCCAGTGAAATTGAGTCCTAGAAAATGAAAATCCGATCAAAAGTTATTCAAGGTAGTCCTTTTTTCTTTTTTTTTTTTTCTTGCGCACTGTACGTCTCTAAATTCCAAGCGAAATAAAGAGATTCTATTGCATCGAATCACATAAATTAACAACCGTCTTCTGGTGTGCTGGTTTTTTCTTCATGCATGCATAGGATGCTAATGTACTATTTTGTTAGTAACATCTAAAATCTCTTTCATTAAAATAGTTTATACCGGTTAAGGCGTAACGCTAAGGCGGTAACCGGTTAAGGCGTTTAATATTGAAAATGTAGACGCATAAATAAAACATCAAATAGCATCACTTGAGCTTTCACTCTTTTGTTCATGTTCACAGGACTAATGTTTAGTACTTATTCTACTAAGATATTAACTTTGGTATATGCGTACCAGATAATGACATTTTAGATTGTTTCTAATTAGAATCAGAGCACGAAGTCCTTTGAAAGAATTTTAATCAAAGTATAATTATTTTGTAGAGATATGTTTCTGATACGATACGAAGAAGTTTAAAAATTAGAATCAATTTCCCAGAATCTTCAATGTGCTTAACATGTATGTAACTTGAGAATGTACGACTAAATCTCTGGATGAAAAACTCTAATTCCTAAGTGGTTGAATTAAGACAATTGAATCAATAGAAATTCTATTGAATTCGTTGGCGGTGGATAGGATTTTATTATTTTCTATACTTGTAAATGGAAATTCCACAAAGGTTTACGCATTATTTATGCTCGATGTGTTTTAAATATGGTCAATTAAGAGTAACTTGTTAATAAGTTGTAGTCAAGCTGTTAATTGCGTGGAATGGAGTGAAAATGCTTGAAATAAGGTTGAATTCTGTTGTAATGACAATTAAAAATGTCAGGTTATCCCAAAATAGCAGAACAAGTATAAGAGGCGATGAATTCCAGAGGAAATGATTTGTTCATTAAATACCGACAGGAAAAATCCTTATCGATAGGAATGCAATTGGAGCAAGAAGAAATAAAGTTCTAGTGGGGATAGCAAATTTATGCAGATTTAAAATTGAGATAAGCTTTTTTTTCTTTTTTGACCAATGACTATCAAATGTAAAAATTTCTATATTTACGCGCTACTAATGTATAAAATACTACGAAGAATGCATTTAATTTATATATTTTAAGTTAATTTTTTATTATGATGATAAAAAATGATACCAAGCACGTAATATTCAAATTTTGTAGGTACTATACTATCTTTTTTAAGCCGATTTTGACTACTTTTTAATATATATTTAAAGCTTTTTCTTTAAACTATTTAAGTTTTTTTTTCTACGATAATGGAACTAAATTTATAATAATTTTTTTAAAGAATCTTTATTTTTAATTAAATTTTTAACTGTGTATTTCTTTAGGTTTTTTCAGCGATTTCTTTACATTTGCGATATCTTGAAACTTTTCATTTCAAATTATATAAAATTTTGCATGAATGCTTTTTATACATATGTCTAGAAAATAGACTACAGATTAGTGGTTTAAAGTATTATCCTATATCTAACAGTTAAAATAATTATAATTAATCACAATATTTAGCCTTTTTTGCCTAATAAGTTTCTATAACTACTAAAAATGTAAATTACTTTAATTGGAAAACATTTAAATTTCAATATAATTATTATGTCTAATAATAATGTCATATAAATATTTATTTCATGTCTAATGGTTTGTTTATTCTTTAAATTTAATTTTTATGAGTATTACAGAGCAAGAATAGTGGGAAAAAAATGTTATTTTGAAAAAAGAAAAATATTGAGTTATTTTCTTACCAGTTTTTTTTTCTATGATTTTTTGCATACTTTTTGTACTTTCACCATATTTTACAGTATAATATAGAAGTTTACATTTAGAAATTAAAAATATAAATTAAAGATTTCATTTCTGAAAGTATTCGGGTACCTTAAAAATAAAAACGTTGATTGTAAGATTTCTGATTTTATGCTTAAAGAGGTTGGGTATTGCACAAGGGATGGGACCTGTAACATTTGATTAAGTACTTCTCTCATTAAATGATAAACAACTGGAAAAATTTCAAGTTGTCCAGAATTTGTTCTGGAATAAGGTCATTTAGGGACTCCATAAGTTTTTCGTTTATGAAAAGATACTCATATCTTAGTTACATTCAGAAACTCCACCAGTTCTACTTTGAAATTGAAACTTTTTCCTCTTTTGAACAGCCGAGAAGGTTACAATTATAATATTTATATTAGCCTTGAAGGATCATCGACACCTTGCAGCACCCCTCTTTTCTATGTAATGGCTACTAAATCGTTTCCTTTTTCTTTTCTTTTTTTAAAAAAAAATTAATCTTTAAAATATTGAAATGATGCTGATCGATTCTCTCTGCCAGTTCTGTTGCAATTTCACGCCAATTGTGTCAAATTTGGTTTACTCGCTCTTCATCAAATTCAAATGGACGGCCAGAATGAGATGCGTCTTTTAGGTTTAACTTTCCGTTATAAACTAGACATGTCTAGTTAGTATCAGGGACTAATATAGTATGGTTGGTATGCATAGCAACCACAAGCGCTTCTTTCCGCTTTAATACAAAGAATGAAGGTCACGAGACGCTTTTACGGCCATAGAGCCTAGATTGAAAGATTCCCCTTTAATGAACAAGAAGTTTATGTAACTTAACTCAAACCAAACATAAATATCGGTAGAGCAAACCATCCTTTTTTGAATGATTTAAAAAATTATGTAGAAAGAATAGAGTTAAAAAAAAAACTGTGAGAAGTTAGTTTACAACCCACTGCACCAAGAATAGTCTGAAAAAGACAAATATAACTTATCTTAAACGTTACAGTTCCAAAATCAAACAATAGTGCTTTATAAATAGTTTTATTGAATGATAAAGTTAAAATCTGAAAATTTTTAGGCACTGCTTTGTTCAAAGAGTGTTAGGCTACTTTCCGAATTTGAAGAATGATTGTAATTATTAATTTAAACACACTGTGGGGTTAATCCTCTCATAATTACTTTCTCTCCACTTCATTACAGAAAGAGCAGCTCAATATTCTTTTTTATCTCAAGATTCTTAATTCTCTAATCCCCTGACCTCTTAAACTCTCATAACCATTGGAACAAATAAATAAAAAACTAAAATGATTGCGTTTGCAAATAACTCATTTACTTCGCAGCTTAAAATGAAAGAATCAATTTGGCAGCCTTTAGCAGCAAAATTTGACACATCTCAGGCAGTTATCAGACCATTGATGAATCTTCGTAGATGTGTAAGGATGATTTGCTCGAAAAAATGAAAGCTGTAACTCTCTGATTCCCGAGGTGTGATAGTTTTTAGCGCCCGAAAATACGTTGGTTAACTTTCATTCTTTCTTTCTCAACAAGTGATCAGTGTTAGAGAGGAGCGAACATAAGATGCGAAGAAAAGGAAAATGAATATTAAAGATTACTTGTAGTACCAATTGGCGAATTTCGGCACCAAAAATATTAAAACTTGCTAATATGTTGAAAAAAAGGAAACTTTTCGCTTCATAAAATAACAAATAAATTCTATGAAATAATTTTGTTTGTCATGTAAGCCATATTGTATTAAATTAGGAAAACAAATTTTAATAAATAAATCTGATTTTAAAACAATGTTAAATAGCAAATATTTCGATGATTTTTATATTTAATTGTTCTCAATTAATGGTTATTTTTTTTTTTTAACCGTAAATAAGATGAATCATAGATATAGTAATATTTTAGAGCAATTTTGACTGTTTCATTTCTATAGTAGAAAACGTCTAACAAGTGCCTAGTCAAATATAATAATACAAAAATATTAACTGTTTTAAGAGTTTAGGAAGCGAAGTTTCAGTGTAAAATAAATTGAAGAATAAATGAATTGGGAAATTTTATGTTGCTAACAACACAAAACTTCCTTAAAGTAATGAAGAATATATTAAAAGAAAAAGAAATTACCTATCAAAATAGTTCTTTTGGATAGAAAAGATATTCAAAAAAGTGGACGAGATTTAGAGTTGGGGAAACTTTTTTGAGAAAAAAAAAACAAAAATAAAGTACTTCTTTTAAGAACGCAATTCAAAACTGAAACGCGAAATGTTAATGTAACATAAAGCAATGTGAATTCAAAATGACGCTTTGATTTCGAAATGAAATCCTAGATTAAAAATATATTCTAATATTTCTTGAAATTAAACTAGATATTTATAGAAATAATTAAATAATAAGCAAGTATCAATTTTGTGATGACTTAAAGTGATAAAAAAGGTTAAACTTTAATTCATTACAACTATTTCTAGAATTCAATGAATACATGAAAAGTATAATCCATATTCGAATGCGAACAACTTACTCGTAACTGGGTTGTGTTCATCTTAACGTTTGGCTCTTCTTTTTTTTTTTTAATGTCATAGTTTCTATTATGTCATAGTTTCTCAAAAATGTTCGAAAAGGGAGGAAAATGTAATCATAGACGCTGTAGAATATTGAATGATTTTGATTTAATTTTGTACATTTTAAAGTCTTTATTCAACTGCTAATAAAAATTCTGAACACTTCATTTCCACATTAGTGAAGTAGCATAGTATAAAAAAGCTTATGATTTCAACCTCATCATATAAAATATTAAGATATCAATTAATTTCATGTTGCATCTCTGAAAGGATAATGGGGTAAAAGGGGGATGGACTTAAATATAATCTAGAATTTTCACGATTTTACGATTTACGGTGAATCGAGTGGCTAACGTTATAGAAGTTATTTATGTTTTATGTGTAAATGTATAGCTTATTTATACATATTTACTATCTAACATTGCTAGCTAGGCAAGTGAGGTATCATTACCTATGTATACGCTAAATTGAATGAGAATAAAACCAAGTTGTCTGATTTAATAGTTTTAGCAATTTGAAATTTTGAAAAAGTTTCATGTGTAGAAAGTACAATTTTTTGACTTATAATATTTTATGCAACTGACATCTAAACAAGTAACGCATTTCTTCAAATTTAATTTTTTATGCTTATTACAATAAAATAGTCCTTTGAAATAATTATTTAGAAGAAATGAGGGTTTAATGTACAAAATATTCAATTTTTAACTTACCTTTCACCCATAAAATATTTATAACATCAAAACTATTAGATCTATCAAATCAATTTTTTTTTTTAAATTTAGACTAACAAATACATTATAAATAATGTCTGACTTGCCTATACTGCAATGTCTCAGAATTTTATTGACATAAAATTCATTTACATAGCATTAAAGGATCATCACTTTCATTCATCATCTACGCATTGCATATCAGGAATATCACTTTTATGAAAATTATATTTTTCAATTTCTTTGTAAAATTGTTTTTTAAATATTCAATGTCATACTTACAATTTATTATTGTAAAATTTAAAACATTCATTATTGGTATAAAATAATATAAATAAAAATTACAGGATTTATTTTAGGGCAAAAGTATTGTAATATACAATATATAAATTCAAATTTATTAATGACTAAGAAAAAAAACTATGTTTTATGAAGAGCGCACTTTTCATGTACCCTATTATTTTGTCATAGCCTTTTACGTGTTTTGTTTTGCATTTTAAATAATACAAGAATCAATTTGAAAAATAAAACATTTAATATCAATTGAAACATTTAGAACATTATTCATTTGCATTTTTTATTTCATTCATAAAAAAAATATTAACATCTCTTTCATTCTTAATCAGACAAACCTTACAGAATTATACGAAATACCTGAAATGAAAGAAAGAAATCACTATCATGATAAAATTTTACCAACATATTATTAGAATAAGGGAGATTAAAAACCATTAATTTGAAATCATTTAAGCCTTCCATTTAAACCTATTTTAAGTTTGACAGATATTTTGATTACAGTTCTAAGATTATTCTATACACTAATGAAACATGACAGGTATATTTGTTTTTGTAGTTTTTATGTTTGGACTGAAGTTTGTTTTAAGAAAATAAATTGTATTTATAAATGAAGACTATTAAAAATGTAAGTATATTGAAAAATTAGTAAGGTAAACTTACATACTTACTACTATTGTAGAAAAGTAAAGTATCAATAGAAAATAAAGTACCAATAGTTAACTTTGAATAATAATAGACAAAATATTATGCAAATCATCATACACCAAAAAAAAGAGGGGATGAATGTAGAAACAGATAAGGGGATTGAGAATTTGTATTTTTAAAAATTATTTCTTCCATATAATATTACTACCTTTTTTTTAATACTTTTCAATAATTACCGAAAAATGGGGTAACTTAGTGAGAGACACGATTATTTGCCACACTTTTTTTCTAACTCGTTTTAAAATAAGCTTTTCAAAAATTAAAAGAATTCTTTGGGAGGAATAAAATAATTATTTCACAAATAATAATAATAATTGTAAAAAATAATAATAAGTTTTTCAAATAATCGAACACATGCTTTTACAATCAACAGAAATGAAGATTAAAATTTAAAAATAAAGAAATACAATCATTATTATATTTTATGTTATAATAATGCAACAAAGTTTGGCGAGTTGCTTGACGGATATTTCAAAATGAAGCTTTTCGCCAGTATACTTACTACTTTACATGTATAAAAATATAAATTATTTCTATCTAAAGTTATTAAAACTTTGATTGGAACAAATTATAATAAGATTTAATTTTATTAGTTTAAAACAAATTAATATTTTTTTAAAAATTTATCTAGAAAATAGTTTACTGAAAACACCGCTACTAAAATTGTGTGCAGGTTCCTGTTATGGTAGTACATAAACTGCATTGAGATGGTCATCTCATTGTGTGAAAGTATTTTTAATGCTTTTGTAGTTATCTACATCTACAAAAATACAATTCCAATTTAATAGTATAAAACTCGATTCTATGTTGGGGTACCTTTTCATAGATGAAGGTTGACGTTGTCTATAACTCTTCTCCCCACACTTTTATTTAAAAGGTAATATTATTATTAAACTAAAAAACTGTTCTGTTTCATTTATAAAAAATTTCATCCCATCATGCTCTTTATCAACGTCACTGCCATTTTTATTTGCATTTGTATACGTCATCACATAAAATTGAAACGTCATAAAAAGCAAACGATCTGATTGGTTCAATTGTGAGAGGAGAGAAAAATTGTCTGAAAAGTTGCTGATATTTCGGGCAATCGTGATTTCTATATCACACGAGGATTTTCGAGCCATTTTTGGAGAAATTGCCTTTAGAGTTGAGGATAGAGTGGAGGTTCCGCTTACGGTTGCTCTTATTTTCTCTCGTATGATAGAGCCACCACTAGTCACGTTCACACTTTTATGTGATTTGTCTCACTAAAATTACAATTACACTTTATACAGAGCAGTATTTTGAAAAACTAGTAAGCAGCTATTTGCAACTTATTTTTTAAAAATTAAAGACGAGAATTAAAATTGAGTTACAAATGGTAACTATTCATTTTTCTTATGTTCGTGGCCATAGCGGTATTTTGGGCAATGAAAGAGCAGACCAATTGGCTAGGGAAGCTACGTGTGGTGAGATAGACTTAAGGGTGTCTGTTCCAGCTTCTCACTGGAAGCGCATCGCTAGAGATAAAATCATTGCGGACTGGAATGCTGAATTTCTTGCTTCGCCTCGGTCGCTTTGGACGAAAAGGTTCTTTCCATCCATTTTTCACCGTTTGCAATGTAAATTCTTTGCAACTGATTTTAAATTAACCCAAATTTTGACAAACCATGGAAATTTTAAGAGATATTTATTTCGTTTCCATCTGGAGACCAGTGGAATTTGTGCTTGCGGCGATTCTAATGAAGATGCTGAACATATTCTTCTTCATTGCAATCTGTATGCGAGTGCCCGAATGGAATTAAAGACTGATTTGAGGCGTCTCTCTTTTTGTTGGCCTCCTGTCTTATCAGAACTGGTCAAAAGTATTGAAAGTCTTGCTGCCTTGCGGAATTTTGTTTTTAATTTAAATTTGTAAATTTTTCTTCTTTTGTTTTCTACTTACAACTGTAAGCCTCATGTTATACTTTGCGGTGCATGAGGAGTTTTAAGTCGTTTAATAAAAAATAAAAAAAATAAAAATAAAAAAAATGGTCTCAACAATTAAACTCACTGGTTCGACCAGTATAAATAGTAGGGGAGAGTGGGGTCAATTGTAACAGGTTACGATTGTAACAGTGCAAAAATTTCGAGTGTCGGGTTCTAGATTTGGTTCCTAGGTGGCGCACAAGGTGAACTTAGTAAATCTACATGTACACCCCTGCTGGCAACCATTTTTATGTACTTTTGAAAGAGTTACATCACAAAAGATATTTTCACACTACGTAAGTACTTTTTTTGGTATTAGAATATTATATTGTAACAAAGTAATTTTGTTTAAACAAATAAAAATTATTAACCGAATATGTAAGTGGACACCTTAATTAACATTTCAAAAAAAAAAGATTAGTTTTGTTAATTAACTAGCATTGTTTTTAACAAATGAAGCTGAAATGGCGTCTTGGGGACGATTGTAACAATAAGTAAAGGGACGAATGTAACAGCTGAAAATAAATAATCTTTTGTTTACAAACCATTACTTAACTCTTTAAGAACCACCAATAGTTTCCTATATCATTTATATTATGTTGCATGTGCATTATTTCATTTGTCACCTTTCATAGCCTAAATTAAAATTTTTATCTCCTTAAAGTTAAAAGTTTAACCCTTTAGGTCTCTGCTCATTATTATTTTTACTCCTAAAATATCACTGCTATTTTGATCAATAAAAAAATATATCACAAGTATGATAATATGTATAATTAACTATGTTTTAGTTGAATTTATGAATTGTTACAATTGTAAGTGGGGACAATTGTAACAAGTGCACGACTGTCAAAAATTGTTAATAACTAATATAATAACATTTAAAATAAGGTATTTATTTTTGTTTCTAGTAGAGGATAGTCTAATTTACTCGTCTGTCAATTAATACTAATAATATATTGGATTTTTTGTTAGTTAAAAATAGTTAAGTAAAAAAGATTACAATTGACCCCACTCTCCCCTACTTAAGGCTTCTCAATATAACTTTGAAAAAAAATTGCTTCTGTGAAATGACGCATACTTTGTAACGTATTTGTTAAAAAAAAAAAAATTCGTACAATATTGCTCCTTTCTTTGAAAGTAAAAGTGTAAAAAAAATAAATAAATAAATAAAAATAAAATAAAAAAGATATTAAATGTAAATGTCCTCTTTTCCAAACACTATTTGAAGGAATTTATTTTAATATCATGTATTCGAAGAAAGAATTTAGATATATTTTCCATAAAAATAGCTGTTAATGCTTATATTTTCTTTAGATCACGCTTGCACGTTAAAAATTTTGAACTTAAAACAATTTTTTAAAGCTGCAAAAAAATATCGATGAGATTTTTTTTTCGAAAATATAATTGCTGGGGATAATATTGCAGTAGAAAAATAACACAATTTTTTTTTGAATAATTCCATAAACTGAGCAGTTTTGTTATCTTTCAATTTTAAATAATTTACTTTATTTGAGTACAATTTGACGACTATTAACCATGTTTGTCAACCCGAAATAACTTTTGATTTAATAATTTTATCTTCAAGTACTAGAAATCAAATATGCTAATCAATATACTAATCAATGTGACCTCAAATATGCTAATTAATAAGTGCAAAAATCTACAGATTCTTTTCATTCTATTCATTTCAATATCTGCTATGTTGATTTATACGATAAAAGAAATGATTTTAAATTTAATATAAATAAACTAATTACTTGAAATTCTAATGTTTCTAGGAACATCTATTTAAATACCATGTTTAATGAAAGGAATAGAATTAAAAGAATATTTAATAATATTTATTTATCCAAAAAAACAAATAGACAAACTCTTTCAAAATTTGATGGAAGAAAATGGATACCCAACTAAAGTATTTAAATTCTATATAAAATCATTTAGTTAATTGTATATTATTGTAAATAAATTTACTAAAACATTTCTTTGTAATTTATAAAATTTTTACCATGTGCAAATCCATAGCGGGCACATCTGTGACTGAAATTATGGGCAAAACAAGCAATTCATGTTTCTTTGCCTTTTCTATTTTATTTTTTTCTTAAATAAATGTTAATTTTCTAAAATTATTGATTGTCAATTTCTTTAAATTACCCAGTATAATATTACCTTGTGCACATACATTTTCGGGTCCATCCTTGGTAACTAACAAATCAAACGCTCTTCAGTACTGCAGAAAGAACGCACTTTAATACAAAACCCCTCTATTTACGCTTTTGAGCTTTTGGTTTCATATTTTGCAATCTGGCAATCTTGTTACGAAAATATTTTTAATCATTCTTGGAATATTTTCCTATTCATGTAAGTCCATTTGAATTCGCTACTCGCTTTATAGATTTCGTTTCATGTTTTATTCTGTTTTTTCTTTATATTTTGCTTTCTGTTTTTACGTGGTATTTACACTTAATTTGTTCTATTTTATTTGTTGTAAATTTTTTGTCAAAAAAAAAAAAAAAATTTTGGTGCTTTTTACACTATTGTATTGATATATTTTGCTTTCGCTATATTGATACAATATTAGAAAGCACTCCTTTTTGCGGATATAATCTTGTGAGGTGATGAAAATATTATATCTTTTATTTTCCGGATTTTTGCGAATTTTTTTCCTTTTTTCGGATTTTTTCCGGTTTCTTATTATTTGTACTATTATTTTTTTACCCCTTTTTTTATTTTTCCGTAATTTTTCCATGTATATATATATATATATATATATATATATATATATATATATATATATATATATATATATATATATATATATATATATATATATATATATTTTAGATAGATAGATATATGCACATACAAGTTGTCTCAGAACTGTCAACCGCATTAAAAAATGTAACTGGAAACGGTATTAAATAAATCTATCAAAACAACACTAAAGTAGTTACTTGAAAAATGTCTTGTAGTACTTTTTAGCGCTTTACAACAATCATCCGCTAAAGCGCGCCACTTAATTCTCGTTCATAAGAAGAATCTCAATTTCAGTTGCCATGGCAACTCATCAGCCGCCTTCTCTCTCTCTCTTTTCCCTGTCAGGAGAAGTTAATTCTCTCTTGTTGTAAGATGTCTCTCTTTCATCTGCAGCTTTACGCCTCTCATGCTTCAGTTCAAATCCCACGTGGAGTAATTATGTTTGGAGTTAGAGGAGAATACTCGACAATCGACAGCAGCTTTCTCTTCTTTCATCCGTATTTCATTCAAGAAGTTCAAAATGTATTACTTACAAGAAAGCTCCTTGCTTAAAAGAAACTGAGTTTCAATGACGATTGTAATAATAAGAAAGAATTATTTCGTAAAATGTAATGTTGGTGTGTTTAAATTCCGTTTTTTTGAATTCTAATATTCACTTACTTTTAAAAGTATTTAAAACATAATAATTCAGATCATACGAAAGATGATGATTTATTTTGCCGGATTCAATTTTTTTCTTTCATTCGAATTAGGTAATGTTAATTTTCAGTTCATTAAAATGAAATTACCAATTGAGAAAAATGAGCATTTCTGAGTTCTCCATCTTTCGCTTTTAATCAAAGTTTGGAATCTCCAAAAGTTGCCACTTTCAGTGGTTTTTTTCAATAGAGGGGGGGGGGGGCATTAGTTTAAAATAGCGCTCGTGATTGGTATGCCGAATTTAAAATCATATTTACAATATTTCGCCAAGCTGGGAATTTCAAATCTATAGTTATTTCTAAACTGCCTCATCTCATTAAAAACCGAGTGCTGTATCCACTGAGCCTCCACGGATCAAGCATAGCTTATTAGTCTTGAATAATAGTCTACCCTAATTTAATCGTCCAAGTTATTGAGGTAGTTTATGTATTTCGCCGACATAAAAAATCATCTGCAAAAATACTCACAAACATTTTCAGTTTCCTAAAGTTTCCAGAACTCATTGATGCTATTATTTCACTAATACTAATTTTTACATTTTATCAAATAAAAAAAGCAATGTGAGACCTTTTACGAAAATTATCTTAATACTTTATTTCAGACTTTAATCACGTTGGTTTCTAGAGTATCCCATCTCGTTTTTTTTCTCCAAATTTAACAGATGCTTTCATTAAGTTTTGCTGCACACGTCAGTCTAGAATTTCATTAATGAACTATTGGCGACGGTCTGGGATTCATTCCTAATGATGATAGAAAGACAATACTCCAACTCCATTATTTAGATTAAAATTAGATCAAATTTAAATCACCCATCCTTTGCACGACGCTTCTCAACTGCCAAACAATTATTTTAAGATAGAGAAATTGCAAAGTGCAAACAGAAATGTTACCTGATAGAAAACTTCAAAGACATACAAGATTGAAATGACAGTCGATATCTTTCAAACACATCAGAAATATGCGAATGTAACGAAACAAAAATCCCTTTTTTCCGTTATATTCAAGCCTATCAAGTCTTGAAAATGGGTAACTATTTTTGATGCGCTAGAAATATATCGACTATTATTTCAATATTGATGTGCACAAAGTTTTCTATCTGATAATATCTTACCATTTCAGTTTCTTGGGATTATTTATTTAATGCTAGGGAAATGGTTTTCAAAATACGTGACAGAGGGTTTGATTTCATATTGGATAATGATAAATTTTCTGCAGCTTTTCCACGTCTCAATCTTTTCTTTAAAGAAAAATCTTGATTATCTGGGATCTCATCGCTTTCAAATCAGCATTCTGCACGCCGGGTATTTAAACAAGAACTTTGCATGTAGTGATATTTGTATTGTAGATATAAGTGTTAATTAAAAAGCTTGAATAAGAGAACAGGTATAGAGAAGATATAAAAGCCAATTAACTTGGGACATTTCTATATACATAAAAATTTGGTGAAAATGATAATGGTTTGTGTATTATCTTTGAACAGATAAGTTACGTAGTTCGATCCAGTTCTATGACATGAAGATCTAGATTTCTTTGTTGCATTTAGCATAAAAATAATCTAAGTAATAAAGGTCCTGTTTACCTTTCAAGTATTTCGTTAAACCCAATTTAAAGATATCTACCATCAATATTTATTCATCATTTTTTTAACAGTGTTTTTTTTTAATTATTATTCCAAATTAAAGATTTAAAAATAAAAGCAGCAATTTTTAATTGTCATTGAACAAAATTTTATGATAAATATATTTAAATCGGTATCTAAACTAATTTGCCGTTTTACAGCCCATAAGCAGTAAATAAGTTGTATTTACCTTTATTACCTTTATTATAAGCTTTATGTGGAGTGGTTTTCAAAAAATATATGCAATTAAATAAGTAATGTTAAGTATTGAAACATTATTCGAGCTTAATTTTTTCTCCTGTTGTTTAATATCTCTTGGGTTTAAAAAAAAAAAAAAAAAAAAAAAAAAAAAAAAAAAAAAAAAAAAAGATAACATTTTATAGTAATCATATCATAAATTTTTAAGATTATATGTGCATACAGTAGGATATGTCACCATTTCCTTCAAGTTTTATAAGGCTTATAAAAAAATTATTCTTCGAATGCAGCAACATATTTTATTTTACATAATAAAGAAACATTAAAAGTTTTAATTTTGCATGTGTTGGTAATGAGCGCGCGTTTCATGTGTCTTCTTCACTACGATTTATTTTTCTTCACGGATAAAACTGTTATTGGCCTTGTTTACCTCTATATGCTATGGTTAGTGACATAATTTCAAGAAGATTATGCTTCGTTTGATTTTCAACTTCATAAGGCATCCTCCTGATGTTCGCGGTCCTCTAACTGACGTCATCGTTGGATGGGTCGAATAACGACAATTGACTTCTTCCATGCCCTCCAGACTAAACTTCCCCGTGATTTTTTTTCCATGTGCTCAATCAAAGATTATGTGTTCATGTCCCGTAATTTAACAGAATTGCGACGAAGGATCACAACCGCATTCACTAACATTGATTGTAACATGCGAGTGTGGCAAGTGTTTGATTTTAGACTTTAAATCATTCAAAGGTTGACATATTGAACATTTATGAAAATATTTCAGATGTTTGTTTATTAGGCAAAGTAAAATGTGTTATTTTATTCATAACATTTTGTTTGCTATGTGTCTTTCAAACAACGGAGGGAATTATGACACACACACAGTATAAAAAACCACAATTGTAAATGAAGTTGCAATGGTAAGCAATCAATATGACATAGTTTCAATTTAACACGTTTAAATTTTAATCTCATAGACTTGGAAAATAAATTTCGTGGTTTTGAAGTAAAACATTTTGGAATCTTACAATTTAAATTAAATGATTTTTAAATTTAGGAATAAAAACTATTTATCGTCTATAAGCAAAAATAATTAGCAAAAATTAGTATCATTTGGCAAAGCAAGCAGAGAGCTTACATAGCACATTTTTGTCCAAACTACTAATATGCATGCGAAAATCAAAAGTAATTTCACGAGTTTCCTCGATTTCCCTATTCGGTTTGTACGAATTACTTTTATACATGCGAAGAGAATAATATTTCCATAAACAATAGAATACTTTTTTTTCTTCTAACAGCTTCAATAAAACGATTTTCAAAAATTTTAAAAAGACAAACAAATCATTTAATCCCAGTTCAGCTTGTAATAACTGAGTATTATGTAAGATAATAAAGATTTATTAAACATTTTTTTTCCCTTAACACCACGATCTTGTTAATCAGAAACGAATTAATCAGTATTTATTTTCTGGAACCTCAAATAAAACCTTTTTTAAAAAAGTCCGGTGATTAAATATGAACATGACTGTCTGGTTACTCGCTCATACTACAAATGAAATCGAAACCGAGTTTGAAAAGTTACAACAACGGAGTAAGTACAACAGCAACGCCCCCCAGCGACGTTTTTGAAAATTTAATCAATAAGCAGTTGTTTGCAGAAAAAAACTTTCCGCTGATTGTTCGTTGCTCCAAATGTGCAACAAAACGATTTTCAGAAATATAAATCAGAATATAACACAGTATGAAATATGAGATCTCAGGAAATCTTTCGAATTCTCGCTGTTCCGTTTAAAGAGTTTCTTGGTGAGTAAGTTTAGCATATGTTCACGAAAAGTAAAAAATACACTTCGGTGTGAAAGAGATTTCAAATTCGCAATTTTTAAAGTCAATTATTATATTAAAGGATAAAAAAGTGAATTTGACAAATATATGTTAACTGAAATGACAGTAAATAATTCTCTTCAGCTGAACTTTATAATTTAAATTAAATAAATAAAATGCACAAATAGCAATTACAATTATTTAGTAGTTACTGTAGAAATTTAAAAAATGAGCTTTATATATAACAAAATTACGTTCTTCTAATAAAACAGAGTTTAAGTTGGATTAGATTATAAAAGTTAATAAGAAAATTAAATGTCGAAAAATCAATGCTGTTACATTTTCCCATTTCATCGGTAAATATGGTTGTTTATAATTAAATGCTCTAAACCTGAATTATACTAATCATAAAACATTAAATTCAACCTCTTTAGACGATTTTTTTTTATTATTTTCAATAATATGAATACTAAGGTAATAATTGAAAATATACTGTGCATCGGCTGTTTCAAAATCAATGCTTTTAATTTTCTAGGTATGATTGCATATAATAAAATCTTTTCATATTAAATTAAATAAATAAAATGCACAAATAGCAATTACAATTATTTAGTAGTTACTGTAGAAATTTAAAAAATGAGCTTTATATATAATAAAATTACGTTCTTCTAATAAAACAGAGTTTAAGTAGGATTAGATTATAAAAGTTAATAAGAAAATTAAATGTTGAAAAATCAATGCTTTTACATTTTCCCATTTCATCGGTAAATATGGTTGTTTATAATTAAATGCTCTAAACCTGAATTATAATAATCATAAAACAATAAATTCAAACTCTTTAGACGATTTTTTTTTATTATTTTCAATAATATTAATACTAAGGTAATAATTGAAAATATACTGTGCATCGGCTGTTTCAAAATCAATGCTTTTAATTTTCTAGGTATGATTACATATAATAAAATCTTTTCATATTAAATTATGCTGATCATAAGAAACTAAATTCAAATTCTTTAAAAGATTCATTTGAATTACATTTCTCTAGCTCCATTTTCATCTACTTATACAAAAACTGCCAATCATTCAAATTGCAAAGTTCGTGAATAAAAGTTAAACACTTTAAAAAATTATTTCAGATTTGTTGAGTAAGAATAAAATAGTTTTAAAAGTAAATTTATGGTAACTTAATACATTTAGTTACATATCATTCACGTAATAGATTGTTATTGACTAATTTTGTATTCGTTTTTAATTTTCTTAGATTTTTCTCGTAGAGGACTTTTTGTAGCCGTTATTTGCATTGCATGGGCGTTAAAACCATTAACATACCTTGCACCAGGGCTAAAGAGAATAGAAGGGCTGGTTCACTCCTTTGAAGAAACTCTCGCCGCGCCAATCCTCCGATTTTCTCTAGTGACGTCACTTTGGCGCAAAGCTCGCACATTTACTTCAAGAACAGAGCTTTCGGCCTTACTAGCTCTAACTAATATTGGAGAATTTCTTTTTGTGACATACTCTAAGACATTTGTTATTTTCTATAATGACTTTCCTCAGTTTTTGCAGTGAATTTACAAAAATTTAAAACTATGAATGAAATGCCAGTTTGCGCGATTGCAACTTGCTAAAATTCTGATAGAAAAACAAAAGAAAAAAATATAATTTTCCGCGTGTTCCCTAAAGCAAATGAACAACTATGTAAAGAATGGATTCCGAAATGCACAGTTAATATAAAACAGCAATACGCTTTTTTCTATCGTTAAGAACTTTTATAAAAATTCGTTATCTAAATAGAAACCGCCTCGTTACTTCAAAAAGAAAGGCAGGTGAAAAAAATTAAAAATTGGGTAAAGTCAAAGAAAATTAAAACGTAAGAATAAATATAATGTATAGTTGAAATTCTCCTAATTTCATAACATATTTTTTAATGTAGTTATTCTAAATATTTTTGATTTTTTTAAAAAATTATATTCTCTTAAATTTAAATATCTATAAATTATATCATCTTAAATTTAAATATCTATAAACAATTGTAAAATTTCTAATGTCATTATGAACCTAAATTGTTATTTTGTTTCAGTAATTAGCTTTTAAGGTTGATGTTTCCTAATGATTAAGTATGAACAAATTGCTATTAACGGCATATTTTAAAATCAGGGATTCTAAATTTAACTCAACTTATTGTTATAAAAGAATATAAAAAAAGTGTCGATATATGCTTTTCTTAATAATTAAAGTTAAAACTGAACTTTTTAAAATAAAGTATTTATAGTGTCATGTTCGCCAACTAGTAAAATATTTTTATAAGTTTAAAATGGTATTTTTTTAATATTATGGCCAAGAAAGTTTTTTTGAACTATGTTTATGAACGGAAATAATATGTTAATTACGTAAAGTTTGAAAGCTAATAACCAGAAAAAGTCTAACTTATTTTTACAAAGAGAAAGATGCAAAGTTATCATAATATCTTTGCTTGCGATCTCCGATACCTGTGAACACAGTGACGTCATGAGGGGGAAATCGTAGCTTCAACTCTAAGAGCGGAGTGAACTAGCCCTTCTATTCTCTTTAGCCCTGACCTTGCACACATTCCGAAACTAATAGAACCCCCAATAACGGGCTTTTTTATGTGAGCATTGATCATCGAATAGAGTGGCCAAAATAAAAAAAATTTTAAAAAACATAGCTCTTAAATATAATTAAACCTAATAATTAAATTTTCAAGCACTAACAAACTATTTTAAGGATTTCAACACAAAATTTCTAGTACAGACAATATTTTGAAAACTGGAGAAATTTTATTTATTTTCTATTGAACGAAAAATATGGTTCCAATCGTTTATTCATAAGAGAGACCAAAAAGTTTATTTTTTAAATGATTATTTTATTCTTGCGTATATCTCAAGAATAAACTTATCAAACAATTCATGCGCATAATTTTAAAACACATTTTTATAAAGACTCCATCGCCAAAGCCCGGAATTGCTTCGCAATCCGAGCTCCTTTCGCTGGCTCATTGGATATGATATTTTCGTTCAGATTTTTAAAGACTAAAGATAAATTGTTCAGAAAACTTTTCTTTGAGCAAATTTCTAAATACATATTAAAAATAATAAATGATTATGAAAATTTATTTTATGTGTAGAATTAGCTTTGGATAAAATGAATTTTATAAATGTGTGTAAAAATTTTCAATTCGCTTAAAAAATTGACGAGATACATAAAAAAGCAGAATTAATATTAAAGTGTCCAAACTTTGAATCCTCTCCTGACCAAACTATATTCTCAAATTGCGGTTACCCCATATATTTTGGGAGTCAGAAACCCGAATCCATGAGGGGGAAAAAAAGTGTGTTTATTCAGAGACAGTGCATTTTCTGTCTCATTTCATTACTGAGAATATCGTCTGCTCTAATTAAATAGTATGTTTGAAGTCACCCCCTCGAACCATTAAGAATGAGTCCTAGAACGGTGAAGATCTTATCATTTATTCAAGGTATTACTCAGTTTTTCAAGGCTCTGTTATTTATTAACGTTATTCAAGTTGGATCGTTTTTTAGCACTATAGATACACACACAATCGTAAATTTTAATTTCTTTTTAAGATACAAGAATAAATAAATTTAATATAATAATGAATTAATGGATATCCCCTTAGAAAGACATGGTTTGAAACTTCATTTCATGGCAATTGCTTTATAAAGTTCGATGTTGGTGTTGTTTCATTTGTAGATGCCTTTTGCATTCCTTTAGATGCCTTTTGCATGTTGTTTAGTGTTTCAGGGTTATAGTTAACCACCAGCTTTGTATTTCAGTGAAAAGAAGTGGAATCCCTCTTTTTAGCGACATGCATATTAGTATATTATATAATAAAGATAATTCTATTAAAATTCTGTAAAAATTATTAAAAAATTTTTAATAAATATTTTTTTAATATTTACTTATGATCATGAGGTTTTCCATTTGCACGGCATACAGTTCTCTGCTTGATTATAAGCATTCCTACTGCTAGATTGGTCATAAAAGCAAAAGCTCTTTAATTTTGTATCCAATGATATGATGGTGAAAATGTGTTCAGCGTTGCACACCAACCCCCGTTACTTCCTAGAAAAATTAGTAACCATGAAAGCTTGTATACCTTACAATATATAATGAATAACTAAACACAATACTACACTAATAAAACTAATGAAAAGTAGTTTATTATTCTTTTTTGAAATCTCTATAACTCGAAAGACGATATTGATAGCAAAAGAAAGAATAAAGCCCTTCTATTTTCTTTAAAAAAATATTTTTGAATATATAAGAAATCATTTTTACTTCTTATTCTTTCTAGAAATAAAATATTGAAAAATGCAATCATACAGGTGAAAAAAATTTAAAATATTCTAAAAGATACTAGATGTCTCATATTTGAGAGAGCAGATAGAAATAAATATACTTTCAGAGAATTTGTTTTTTTGCATTATTCATCTTAAATGCCAAAAATCTATGAAGAAAATATCAATTTTGCATTTTTTTTTTTTTTTTTTGTGTGTGTGCCAATTACGTTGATTTTTCTATTTAACTTAGATCTAGTATGTGATACAGACTTGAGATTTGGTACTTCTACTCAAACCTTAACCAGCATGACTCATTGAATTCTTTTCAAATGAAAAAAGCACACTGGAAACGGGTAAAAAATATCAAAATTAATGAAATATCACAAGTAAGAGACTTCGTAGATGTTAAATATTTTGGAAAAATAATTGAAGCATTGTCTTGCAAAATATTGAAGCATTGTCTGGCAAAATATATAATCTGGCAAAATATTAATTTATTAATAACCGACGTTATTTTTAAAACTCCATTCACGATGAGGAAGAAGAATTTTCAAGATTCTGTTTAAACAGTGACAGTCACAGTTTGTATCAACAGATATGTTCACTTTCTTTTATTTATTCCTGAAAATGGACTTTAATTTTATTATTTAATCAAACAATATATCGAGAGCCTAGTATAGATATAATTTATAAAAATAATTTTAAAAAAAATTCATAACTGCACGGTTTTGTTCTGGTTTTCCCACAACTGAGGAAACATTTTCTAAAAGTTGACTTTTGAGACTGTTTCCATTCGAAAACCTTTTCTCGCCAAAGTTACTCCAGTATCGGGGGTAACTTTGTTCTTTGAACTTAAATTTACAGAGAAAATAATGAAAATATATTTAAACACTGTTTGTCTTTTTTTCAGGGGTAGGACCATAAATTTTTCCAGAGTCTGACTCAAAGAGAAATTTTTCCAGAGTCTGACTCAAAGAGAAATTTTCCCTGAGTCTGACTCAAAGAGAAATTTTTTCTGAGTCTGGCTCAAAGAGAAATTTTTCCAGAGTCTGACTCAAAGAGAAATTTTTCCTGAGTCTGACTCAAAGAGAAATTTTTCCAGAGTCTGACTAAAAGAGAAATTTTTCCAAAGTCTGACTCAAAGAGAAATTTTCCCAGAGTCTGACTCAAAGAGAAATTTTCCCAGAGTCTGACTCAAAGAGAAATTTTTCCTGAGTCTGACTCAAAGAGAAATTTTTCCAGAGTCTGACTCAAAGAGAAATTTTTCCAGAGTCTGACTCAAAGAGAAATTTTTCCAGAGTCTGACTCAAAGAGAAATTTTTCCAGAGTCTGACTCAAAGAGAAATTTTTCCAGAGTCTGACTCAAAGAGAAATTTTTCCAGAGTCTGACTCAAAGGATCAAGAATCAAAAAATTGATTACTAAAAGTGTGAAGTATTTTTTACTTCTCATAATTTGATCGAATGTAAGTGTTTATTTAATCATTTAAGTGTTAGCCTTATAGAAACGTATATAGAGAGCGTTAACTAGAAAGACGAAAAGGAACAGAGTGGTCTCATATACATTTTGGTAAGTATCTCATAACCTCGGATATTTTTAGATATGATGTACACTTTGGGAGATATTAGGTACCCTAGTTTCATTAAAAAATAAGAGTATTTCAACATATCTATGCTTATTATTTTTAGAGTATCGGAAACTCAATTATCTAGGAAACTAATGTATACGTGTAGTTGATAAGCCAGTGTCCCATTTAATCAATTATTTTTTTAAATCGAATAAATTAAAAAAAGAATTTTTGTGTTTTTAATATGTTTTTATTAAATCAATTAGAATTATATTTTAAGTTTTTGGATGTCTAATCCACAGACAATCGATATGGGATAGGTTCAACTGCGGTCTTTTTAGGTGCACAGAAGTGTTCAATTTTTCTACTGTTAAGTTGCTTTTCCAACCACTAGTGTAAATAAAATTTAAAATTATAGATTATTTTTCTCGAAACTTTGTTTTTTATGAACTCCTAGCCTAAAATTTTTCACTTTATTTCTTGTATCCACTGTTCAAATTTCAGGACGTGTTATAGTTCCACTGTTCATAGTTCTGGAATTGTAAGTGAAACAAACAGAGATACAATTTAATTATTCCTTTTATTTTTATAAATTTTAAAATTATATTTCGTTGTGAAATTTAATCTGTCCTTCAATATACTCGATGTACTTAAAGTGTGTGATCAATATTTTTTCAATACTTGAAATAATAAATTTTAATATTAATCCTGCTGCAATGCTTATGGTGACAATGCGCATGCAGCTTTCGTCTCCAAATGAACACAGTTAATCTAATTTTAATATTTAGCGATACTTTCATTTCTATGTTTGAACTAAATAAATAGGGCCAGGATAGCCTGGTTGGTAGCGCGCAGGACTCACTTTCGAGAAAACGGGAGGTCTAATCTATCTCTCCTAAGGCTCCCTGTGTAGTAAATGGTGACTGGTTCACGTTAAATCTGTGGGGTCACAAAGTCCTCCATGCTCCCATAACAAATTATAACACTGGGGGAGCTATATTTGAGATTGATCAATTTCTAGTTCAGGTCAAAATTAAGATCTGTGGATGAATGAATGAATGGGTCCGCCCTGTTAACGGGCGTAACGTATTTGTGTGGCAGAAGTTGAATTCACAGCCATAGATGAAGTAACTGCAAAACAAGAACTGTCACATCTCTAGTGTTTTAATGGCCTACGAAAACAAGAACAACAACAACTAATTAAATGTAAAATTTTTAAAGAAATTTTTTGACATTAAGTACAAATATTTAAGTATCTTTATCCATATTTAATCAAAGAAAATACAAAGAATGTATACGGAACTTATAGAAATAACAATTTTCGCATTAATCTAAAATAAAACTATGTAAAGTAAATTTTCCTTATTTTTACGTTCATTTCAACAATTGTAAAGTAACAAAAATATTGACAAATAAAAAGTGCATTTTTGCCAGTTCCATAATTTATATAACATCTTCAACCAAATTTTCCTGATAACCATAATGTAATACAATAATACAAATGACATTCTTATATATATATATGTAATAAAATGACTAAAATCCCTGTTATCAGTGTTATAGTTATCTTAAATAATGCAGTCGTAAGCCATCATACGTTCTAAAATGGTTTATTAACGGTAGGTTGGTATTGATAACAGTTCACATCCGCTCTCCACAAGGGAGGGGGTGGACAAGACTTCTGACAATTCTGGAACAACTTATCAGGATCACAACATGATGAAAAGGACATGCGAAAACCATTGCTCTCGCATTTTATACTAACACATATTTTAGTAAAAAGGCACAGTCTCTGACATACTTGTATCCTTACGCATTAAGGAAAATCATTTGCTGCTTCCTTATATGGAAGTGAAAAGGGGGAGAGATTCTAAAAATAACTCAATCGTATGTTATTAGCCTTGAATTCCCAAAATAGAATCTCTCTACGCTTATTCTTTAACAAAGACATTTTATGAAAACGAAAGAATTTTAATTCTTTTATTAATACAAAAGTATTATAATTTTTGTATTACATCCCCCCCAAAAAAAATTTTTGTAAGCCAAAATAAAAATAATTTTGACTTTTTTCTTTTTTGAATTTAAAAAATTTTAGGTTGGTACGACTGTTCCTTTTCACTAGTACAAATAACATTTTTTCTATTATCTGTAAAAAATAAAAACAACTATATACAATGTCAATAATAAAAACATGATAATATACTTTATCTGTTTAGGCAACTAAACAGAAAGAAAAATGAAACATATTTTTATAACTAATCTACTAAAATTTTCAACAAAAAAAAAATTTTTTTTTTCGCACAAAAATATTCAAAATTTATATGGAAACGAACTCAATTTCACTATTCATGATTTAATTTCAACATTTGTGGGTTGTGATATTTCTTAAGCTTTGATACATGAACTATATCGAAATTTTGTTTACTTAAACTTTTCTTTTTATTTAAGTCCACATTTTCTAATTTGTTCTCATTTTTTATTTTTTCGTCAATTTTGACCTGATAATGTATGCACCCATTACCTAGTTCTATCTTCGAATCATTTGAAATTTTTGGACATTCTTTCTTTTTCCTATTTTTCCTGTTCTTTTTATTTATTTTGTAATTAACTTCTTGGTCATTCTTTCTCTTTCCTATTTTTCCTGTTTTTTTAAATTTTGTTATTAACTTCTTGGTCATTCTTTCTTTTTCCTATTTTTCCTGTTCTTTTTATTTTTGATACCCCTCACATTATTTTTTTTTCAAAATGTTTACTTTTATTGAAACATCTTAAACTGTCATTTTTTTCAAAATGTTTACTTTTATTGAAACATCTTAAACTTCTATTTTTTTCAAAATGTTTACTTTTATTGAAACATATTAAACTTTCTTTTTTCACCATTTTTAACCTTAACATTTTTAGAGTTCTGCTGTCTAATGTGCAAAGATAAGTTGTCATTGTTAGAATTTGCAGAGGTGATTAATCTCATACCAAATTGAGTAACAACTGGCCCGACACAATCAATAAACAAACAAAAATCTTTGCAACTTTGCAACCCTACTAAAGCATACAGTAACTCAGTATCAAGTATAAAAACTTAGCTGAGTTAACAATTTCACCTATCGTAATAAAAGGAAAATCACAAATTTTGTTAAGTGTGAAATGTCCTTTTGTTTGGGTAGCATTTAATTCCTCGCAATTATTAATAGGAATATTTAATTTTAACACCAAATCATGTGGTATTATATTCAATGTTGACCCGGTATCAACATTCAATAATATCTCTTTGTTTACATTCTCTTTTTTATTTTGTTTTGGACTTCCATTTATGTATTTATTTTCAACATTATATCCATTTAGGTATTTATTTTCCACTTTATATCCGGATATTATTAATTGCTATTGGATATTTGTCATATTTTGGATGTTTGCTTCAACCACATTATAAGGTTTGTTTACACACGAGGAGCCCAAGTGAAATTGATTCAAAAGTCCTTTCTTCTGGCAATATTTACACTGATTTATTGGGATCTCCTGTGTTGTATGATTTACTTTGGGTTTTGTCACATTCGGGGTTACACTTTTATTTTTAAGACAAGTCGGAGCTTTATGTCCTGGTGCATTACACTTAAAGCACCTAATGTCATATTTAGGGTTTTCCATTTTCTTCATATATGGTCCCTTGTTATTTTGAAATTTATTTTTATCTAAGTCACTTTTAATTTTTTCATAAATTTTAAGTTTTTGTTTAAATTCAAAAAGATTATTGGCTCCATAAACAATTGATTTATTATTTGTTTGGTCTGGTATTCCTTGAATTATGTAAATGATTAGAGCTAAGTCATCAATATCACTTTGAGTGGCAATTTCTTTCATTTTAAGGAAATACTCTTGAAGAGTTTCATTATATCTTTGCTTTCTTTTTTGCAACATTGCATGTATTTCTGCACTATTGCAATTAAGTCCAAATTCTTCAAGCAAAAGATTTTTTAATTTTTCATATGAATTTAAACAACTTTCACTTCTTATTAATGTTAAGGCATTACCCTTTAAACATCTTTTTGCAAATAAAAATTTTTGCATATCAGACAATTTAAATAAATTGGCATGAGTTTCAAAATTTTCAAATCAAGAATTAATATTTTCGTGTTTTTCTCCTTTAAACATAGGAGTAACTGCTTCAATATCCGAAAAATTTACTATTAATTTTGTTTCTGATTCTCTATTCTTTATATCCTTGCTAGAATTTTGACTATAGGATGCCATATCTTTATCAGTAAAAACATGAGTTTGTACTTCTTTATCAGCATATATTTTAGTATTTAAACTAACTTGTGTAAATTTATTTACATAAATTTTAATTGGCAAATGTGATTCAAAATCAGTTTGAGTTTGTTTACATTGAAACTGATTAGTTTCATCCTCATCTTCAGAGAGATTTTCTATTACTATCGAATTTTTTAAGTATTCAAAATCACATGAACAAGTTAAAATATGTTTTGCAATTTCGTTTTTATTTCCCTCACTGGAAATATTTAGAATATCAGAAATTTTAACTAATTCCAAAAAATTAAAATTATCACAAATTTCTTTCAGTTTATTTAAAAATTCATCATCGTTCGGTTCAAAAGAAAATTCTGAAAAATTTAGAATTTTATTACGATTTAATCTAGAAAACTCATTGGGAAACAAAAGTTTAAATAATAACTTAATTTTGTTTGCCTTCACTAATTTAATTGATGTTTGAACCACATCTATTTCTTTTAAAAACATTTTAAATGCACTATAAAGAACAAGATATCATAATTTATAAAGAAAAAGCAATATAAAAACAAGAAATGCACTTTAACTCTTAATAATATTCTATTCAATTATTGAAATAAAAATGTTAGAATACTACTCATATCTAATATCACTAAAATATTTTATCATAAGAGTGGGAAAGAAAAATATGAGAGGAAAAAAAATATAAATATCTACAGTATTTTCTCCTTTCCATTTGCGAGCACTTCGACCTTCATTTTGTTTTTGTTTTTCACTCGCCAAATTTTTCTACGACCTTCATGAGAAAGGAACTTTTAATAAAGAAGTACATAAATGGTGTTTCTTTCACAATATGACTTTCTATGTTGAAGGGGGAAAAATATATCTTCTTTTTTTTTTTTTCATTCATTCGCACATTCACTTTTGTTTTCACATTCGGGATTTCAAACACGTGCACATATCACTGGTGTTAACAGCAGCTTTTTAATGAAAGGAACTTTTAATAAAGGATCAAAAAGCTCCTCTATAAATTCAAAATCACTTTCTTGGTCACTCGGTGGCGAATCACTGCCATGGATGATGTTTCTTCCAACTTAGAGGCACTAATCTTAGACATCAAACGCTTTCATAGATGTGACAAGCTCGAGCGAATGTCAACATTCCACTGGCGATGAGGTACAGGTATTGGGACAGACGGGGTGTGATTTCATCCTGGAATCGACTTTTTCCTTTTCTCTCAGCGAGTGTGATTGGAAACTTCCTTCCTTCAACTTAGGGAATTCTGACGATTCTCTTTTTTTCTCCCAGCGTGTGATGGATGGGGAAAATTTCAACGTAGCAGTCAGCCTCCGTTACGCTTAGTTCTAGAGATAGAAAAGCGTAAATTTCCTCCGCAAGTAACCATCCTGGCGTCTTGTAATAAAAGGGCTAAAATCCCTGTTATCAGTGTTATAGTTAGCTTAAATAATTCAGTCGTAAACCATCATACGTTCTAAAATGGTTTATTAACGGTAGGTTGGTATTGATAACAGTTCACATCCGCTCTCCACAAGACTTCTGACAATTCTGGAACAACTTATCAGGATCACAACATGATGAAAAGGACATGCGAAAACCATTGCTCTCGCATTTTATACTAACACATATTGTAGTAAAAAGGCACAGTCTCTGACATACTTGTATCCTTACGCATTAAGGAAAATCATTTGCTGCTTCCTTATATGGAAGTGAAAAGGGGGAGAGATTCTAAAAATAACTCAATCGTATGTTATTAGCCTTGAATTCCCAAAATAGAATCTCTCTACGCTTATTCTTTAACAAAGACATTTTATGAAAACGAAAGAGTTTTAATTCTTTTATTAATACAAAAGTATTATAATTTTTGTATTACATGCACATATATATATATATATATATATATATATATATATATATATATTATAAATGCTTGGAATTTACATACATATTTGCCTCATATTTTGCATGTATTTTGAAATTTATTGTCAGATTTACATCTATAGCAGTGACCTGTTTTTCTGCTTGTGTTATGTGACTTCTGAGTTTCGGGAGTGAAATTATCATTATTTTTCGATGCATACTTTTTACTAATTAGCTGCAGATTCTTAGCGTGGGAGCATGTCTCTACTTAAATTATGGTCTTGTATTAACGCCATACTTGGTGCAACAAAGGAAGCTGCCAGGTATAGTATGTATGCATTTACGGAGGAAATATATAAAACATTTGAAAATACACCTGTTAGATTTCCTTCTGCAAGTATAGCAGGAAATCATTTTATTTAATGTGTCGACAGCGCCTTTTGTTTAATTGTAACTCAGAATTGCTTGCAGTTTTTTTTAGATTCTAAAGTATCTACTTTTTTTTTATAAAAGTGTAGTAGGCTTTGAACAATAACACATTTATTTTGTTTGGGTATGTTTGATACAAGTATAGTGTCATTTGTAAAATAAGTTGAATGAATAAACTTGTTTATTTTTGGTTTGAACCAACTCAGAAAAAATGGAAGGTTTGTTTGTTCGCATTGCCCCAATCACAGTTATATTACTTATCAACAACATTTGTCCAAACGTGTATGAGAAAAAAAAGTTGTTTATGTTGCATTACGTTTTTTTTTTTTTTTTAACTACTCTTTTATAAATCAAGAACAACCTTAAGTCCCTGATTTTTCTGACATGATTGGTTTGTTGTTCTTTCAAGATAGGGTTGAATAATACACTCGTAACTTTTTCATTGTCATGGAGAATCCAAAATACTTTGTTGGTTTTGTAGGCATCGGAATGGGTAGTTTTCTCTGAATGAAATCAACTGCTCATAAACTGTTGCATATGCTTTTAGGTTAAAAATTGTGGCAATATATCCTCAAATATATCCCACAAGTCAAGAATGGATGCAAATTAAATCTAATCTCTTCTATAAGAACGAGTTTCTCCATCATCAAATCTTTTAACTCTTGGTAGTGGAAGAATGTTTCCAATCTTAAACTTCTCTAAAAAGAGCTCTCTCTGTCTGTGTATTCGACAAGCTCTTAGTACATTCATTTCAAGATTTGAATACACTTGCAAGTAAAATTAAACCTGTATATGCACGGAATTCCACACTGTCTGTTTCTTTCCACTTATTCCAAAATACACCAGTTCTCTCTATATGTGAATTCTTGAGGACAATTTTCTCGATGTCTTTTGTATTAAACAATCGAAAAGTAGACAGTTCGTCATGAATTCTTGAAGTAACGTATCCAGTACCCTTTTGTAAAATTCAAAATATCCTTTGATGGACGTCTGTCTGTTTGCAATGGAGGGTCACATCTATATTGAATCGATTAATCCTTTGATAAATAGGCGCAGTTCGTGAATTCGTTTCGGTTTTATCATCTTCAGAAAATATATCAGAAAGATCAGATATGGGATATTCTAACTTTGACACAGTTTTTTCACCATCTGATTCAGCCAGTATTGTATCACAAATTTCTTCAACTGATAAAGATCCAATGTCTTATAAAACTTTAATTGGTTACGCATTTCATCCTTCTCCGTACAATCTAAGTTGGAAAGAAGTAGGGGAATTCCCTAAAATAACTTCAAAACATTTCTATTGACACTATGAATCTTTATCCCGACATTCTGCCTCCTTTACATGATTAGAAAACTAAAAATAAAAAATGTTTTTCAAGCTATAGAATGCTTGCATTTATTATTATTATACAAAATATATTTATAATGTGTATTAATAATAAATATATTTATTCATTTATAAATGTATAAACTTACTAATCTACTTTTAATATAGAGAATTGTACTATTTTTTTTTTAAATGTATGCACCTCAGCATATTTAAAAGAACCCGTATATGAACTTTTTTTTCACAAGTAGGCTTATGTTGCATTTAGCTCAAATGAATATATCTTATAATAGCAAAATAAACAAAGTCATGAAGTCACAACAAAGTCAGTGCGTTATTTTTCATTTGATTAAAAAATTCAAAAACGTTTGGATGGAAAGGAACCCAAACACAGCAGCAAGATTAAATATTGAGTATTTTCTAAATATTTTTATCTAAGTAAATAAATAAATGTAACAATAATATTTATCACCATTCAGCGGATAATTGTTCTGAATTTTTGTTTTAAATCAATATCCAGTGTTAGTCATTTGCGGTGGAATGTACTAATTTTTAAAAGTGGTGAGAAAATTATAATTTAAAGAAAATAAACAATTAATTTATGTATTTGTTTCCAATTAACAGGAAATGTATTTTGCATGTCATGGGCACGTAAAAGGGTGAAATATATGTTATAATCAGACTTATTCAATATTTTTTTTAAATGTACCTTTATTAAACAAATAGACTTTTTTTTAAATAATCAGTTGTGTAATTAATTTTTTTAACTCTTGTCTAAATACTAATGCTAAAACAAGCTTTTCTCCATAAATATAAATTCAAAACATTAAAGTTTTTAAAGATATAATAATATTTTTGATAAATAATAGATGTTTTCTAAATATTCTTCGAATTCAATTAAAGTTTGTAGCCTTACTGTTTTTAGAACCCTCTTGCAATTTTAACAGTTAGTATAATTCATAATTTTGTTGTTATCTTTATGTTTCCTGCAAAAAAATTCATTTTTTTTTTCAATTCTAAAATTATTTTTTCAACTTAAGGTTTTAGAAGTCTCTGTCTTTATATGAAATAAAGCTTCTTTGCAAATAATATGCCATTTTCAAAACTGTTTCATTTTGAGTTTGCAGCAGTCGTGCTTAAGTTAAGTTTAGTCTATTTTTAGCCTCTTTATATTAATTTTAAAAAAGACGCAAGACGTCAAAATGAAAAGAACACAATTTTGAGAAAGTAAGAAAAAAAAATATTTATGATCTTGTGATCCACAATTGACATTACATATTGCCTGGCCTTTAAAATATCTTTACTTACTTAAACTTACTTGTTTTAATCATTCTTAATCGAATTATATTTAAATTAAATAAATGAGTTAATCTTTATAAAAGCGAGCATAAAATATTTTATTCTTTTCTTATCGATCAATGTAACGGCTAACTTTTTATTTCAATACTAATGTAGACTCATTAATTCACTGCTGCGCAAATAAAAATTTATTTATAACTCTTAATTATTAATTTCTTGCCACAAATAAGTTTAAGTTACATGGTTATTCTGATTCTCACAGTCTTGTTGGCGATTCGCGATAGCCAAAGTATTTTCAAACCAAATATTAATTATGGGGGGTTGGCTTTATTTTGGCTATGTTATATTTATATAATTCGCCATCCTTGGATCTCTTCTCCATGCTCCTGTGTCCGTTGGGAGCAAATTCATTCACTTTCAATTATTTAAAACTTGTGGCTACTGGGGTAGCCCTTTTGGGCCTCCCATTCCCAACCGTTAAAATATCATCCATGCTAACAAAGCTTCTCGATGTAGAGAATGTTATCTTTAAGGGATTCCTTTTCTTTATATTTTAAGTATGGCCAGTCCTTATTAATATTATTATTCAAAATTTATTATTTAACTTGGAAAGTCTTATTATCGATATTATAATAATTTGTATCTTGAGCTCTACAAATATTAAATAAAAGTTTTATTTTGATTGTGATCCGGTTTCCATCTTCAACTGTTATTTTCATCATCCAATTTTCATCACAATCTTCAATTGGTCAATATTACTATACAAACTCCAACCACACCTGATTTCCGTCTTCACATATCTTTTTCTTTCTTTTTTAGATATTAAAATAATTACTTGTAACCTTGCATTAATCTAGGCTCATAAAAATTTGCAAAAATTTAAAATTTATCCCTAATTTCGATAATTTTCATCTAGGATGAAAAATTTTTTTTACAAAATAAAGTTTCATAACTCTAAACAAAATTGAATTATTTGTCCATTTTAAGGCAGGCAAAATGGTACGTATAGTTTAAATTATAGTATTGTTAGTGTATGGCACTTTAACAGATTTTTTAATTTTCCTTGTCAAAGAACTTCAAAAAACACTGTTGGTGGTCACCATCCTGTTAAATAAAATTCAATTCAAACGAAAAAAATTTCTTTTGCAATTTTAATAATTAAACTCAGTGCGTCTCAGATTTTGATTTGCTTTATTTCATGTGGTAATTTACTGAATAAAATAAACATTTGAAACAACAAAAAAAATGACTGCACAAAAATATTTTAAAATCTAATTGGCGAATTCTCACTGAAAACTCAATCATGTTATAAGTTGTGTTTTGGAAAAAAAATTTCAGAGAGCGTTAACTACACTGACCTCCTCTACCTAAAATACAATTCGAAGTTTCTTTGTTTAAAATACAAACAATCTTCTAGTGAACGCGCCTTACAAGCTTTTTTGTTAAACGTTTTCACTGTTCTTTTTGGACCGGAATCGGAAAAAGGCGAAATTCCCCGCTTTCTTTCTTTCATTTTCAGTATCTGTGTTTCTTTCATCTTCTCTCATTCATTTTCTCCTCTTCTATTCTCTCATTCATTTTCTCCTCTGATCACTTCCCGCTGGCTTTCGCTTCTCGCAATACTAGAGAATACTGAATAATGAACATCATTAAATTAATGTTCTACGAAATCATTATTAAGGTGCGAATTCATGTTCCGCATATTTTTGCACTCAAATATTTATACTGCACTTGATTTTACTATTTTTTTTTCTTAATAAACAATCTATTCAGGAAAAAAACTATTATGGATAATCCAAAAATATTTTTTTCAACAAATTTAGTGTTCTTTAGTAAGCAAAACTGTCAATTTAATCATTCCTTTTATTTTTATGCATTATTTTAATAACTGAATCTACTCATTCGACTTACATGACATGTAAGGCTTGCTACTGTGGTCCAGCTCTGAGATATTGGCCCACTGGCTGTAATTTGAATTAACCTGATATAGGTTTATCCTACAACAAAGATTTCTCGATTGAAAACATTGTTGAAATATAAAATAAAAAACACATTGAAATGCTCTTATAAATACTATTTAGTATTAAGTTTGGAGAGATGCCAATTTACTTCGCTTTGTAAAAAAATATTTTTAGTGGTAGGTGAAGTTAAAGTCCTTTAAAAATAAGAATAATTCTTTAAAAATAAGAATAAGAGTTAAAAATGCTTTTTGTCAATACTTCTTTTGCTTTGTCATTCTGAGAACACACTATTAAGTGTGTTACCTTAATCAACTTGAGAAATATAAAAGTCTATCTGATTTTTATTTTATTTTTTAATGTAATAGAAAAAATAACATTTACGTTGAATGTATTTTCTTACTTAATTTTGAAATTATGGGTTAAAAAAACGTATAAAAATAACAATAAAAAAAAATTTTTTTTTTTTTTGCTCTTACTATCTTTATCTAGAAACATGTTGACATTTGTCAATAACTTATTTTCATGAAAACTTGACATTTAACTGGATTGAAAAAGTTTGGCGCTTGAGACGTGGTAATACTAATCGCGCAACATATTGCCTGTACGTTATTGCGCAGACGAAACAGTCTATGTTTCAAATTGGCTAGACTAAAAGGTTAAAAAAAAATTAAGAATTTCAAAACTTTAGATGTATGCATGAATATTAAGAATCTTTGTACGAAAATGGACAACAATTGTTCTGAGTTTTTATAGTTGTTTGCTTAGCTTACTTAAATATGTTACAAAGAAAACCGCAACTTTTTTTCTTTAAATTTCTTGTTTCATAATGTATGATATGGATTAAGCGTCACTCAATATTCACGTCCAGCATGTGTGCCTAAACTATGTGCAAGAGAAAATTAGTTGAAAAAAGCTTGTTTCCTGCTAACATCACACCAGTGCAGACTTGATGTAATGAATCATGAGCACTTCGATGTCATATATATTTTATTTATGTGCTTCAGGAATGGAAGAATTTTTCATATTTGCTTAGTAAATAGTTCAAGGGTCTAAAAATCAAAACATCTGAAAATTTCAAGATCTGTGCATAGATATCAATCCTACTTACACTTATGCAATATCGATTAATGCATTCAGTGTAGTGATTTGCGATTAAGTTGTAATCAGTGATTTGGCATTAGAATAATTTCCACTAAATGAAAGAGGTTTTAAAAAATATAATTTGTGGAATGAATGGAAAAGTGTCAAGGATATTTTAAATTTGTGGAAATACTTAGAAGCTACGCACTCATGGATCATACACGATCATGGATATGAAAAAGAACTTCAGATATGGATAAAACCCTGGATAGAAATAAACATAAAAAACAAAACAAAAAAAGTAGGTTGAATATCCCATGATTTCTCAATTAAGTTAAATACATTTAAACAATTAAATTACATCAAAATATTCCAACATAAAGGATTACATTCTTGAGAAATGATTTTTATACTTTAGTTTGTTAGCATGCAAAATTGAGACAATACCCCACAGTAATAATGTCAACACTTCTTTTTTTTTTTTTTTTTTTTTTTTTTTTTTTTTTTTTTTTTTTTTTTAGTTCTGACGCATATATTACCGCATACTTTTTAAGTAGAATTCAGCCTAATCACATACATGATAATTTTTAAATACTTAAAAATTTTATAATGGAAAGCCTAGACAAAAAGTTTGAGATTTTTCTTATTTTTCTTCTTTTAAAAAAACAATAATAATAATAAGATTACTAATATATGGTGGGAAAAAAATTAAAGATTTTATATTTGTTGAAATGTGGATGTGATAAGAATTTTGGTTTCACTTACGTATTTACTGAACTTACTACAAAATACTTACTAAGGGCCGGGATAGCCTGGTTAGTAGGGCACTGGGCCCATGTACAAGATGTCGTTCGTGGGTTCGATCCCCGCAGGCAGAAGACTCCCCGTGTAGTAAATGGTGACTGATGCTCGTTAAATCTGTTGAGTCACGAAGTCCTCCATCTTCCCAAAACAAATCATACCTCTGGGGGTACTGATCCAGGAGTCTCCTTGTCTTCTGGATTAGTTCAAAATTACAAGGCTATGGAGTTAAACATATGTTGTCGTAAACCTATATTTGGGTCTGCTGTTCAACGACTGTTATAAGATAAAATAATATAAAATAAAACTACTTACTACACTTACTACAAAATACTTACTACAATACTACAATATTCTTACTACAAAATAAACATAAAGGTTCTCTTCAAGTTGCATTCCTTAACGATAGAGGAGTTTCGAAATAAAGAGTAATTATTCTAAGAGATAAATTGTTCTCTAATATACATGTATGCCTCAATAAGATGAAATAATAGTGTGGTTGTAAATGAGTTTAAAAAGACAGAAGAAAAAATAGAAAACAATTTTACTGATATAAACTAAAAATAATTCAAGTTAAAATAAGATGTCTAATCCAATAGTTAACAGACTTCCTAAGACGAAAATATGAGCTTTTAGAGGCATTAAGCTTAGAAATTTAAAATTCATTGCTGCCACCTAGGTAAAAAAAAAGCACTTTAAGAATATTATTTGGAAAAACATTAGAAATATTAACCCAGAGTAAAAAAAGATGTTTATAAAAATCTAAAAATATGATATTTCAATATATATAAACTATTAAAAATATATGTATCATTAATATTATTGAAAAATATATTAAATTTTCTTTAAAACCATATAGGAAATAAGAATATATAAACGATTCCTTACAAAGTTGTGAACTGTGAAGGAATGTTCATCCTCATAAATAAAATCCAGACATAATTCAGTTCCTACTCAAAATAAAAAAAATTCAAAGAATTTTTTGTCAGGTAAGACAAACCAAAAAGAGCTTTAGAACAATGTTTATAAAGCATTTTTTAGAAATGCCTAAACTAGCTGTTCAATCTGTTTTAAAAGCTAAATTATTTTATTATTTTGTAATTTTTAGGTTTAAAAAGCAATGTGTGAATTTATTATTTCGTTAATATTTATGATTGTTTTGCTTATTAGGCTATACCGTGGTCTGAAGTTAGCTGGTCTGATTATCTAACAAGAATGCCGCAGCAACTTTTTATGTTGACAGGTTGCGTATGACCTAAACAAATGATTAAAATGGAAAAATATCAATTCGAAAAATATTAAACTTTTTATTCTCTTCCTTGTTTTAATTAAAATTTTTCATTCATTACTGCAACGATTTCAAGTAAATTACTTAAATTCATATTCAACATTAAGGGGGGGGGGGGTATGTAGATGATAAACCAACTCATAAATTGTGCTAAATTAGTAGCAATTGTTACAGTTTGTTACAAGAGTAGCAATTGTTACAGTTTGTACAATACTTTTTAACTCTAACGAATTCTTGTTATATTTGTATTTGAGATTTCCAAGTCAAATGAAATGCGTGAAACGACGCAAAGAATCAAAGTTGAATAGTTTCAAGGCCAATTATTTCTAAATAAATTAACTACTTCGGTTCAATGAAACAAACATCAATGAATCATTAATATTCTTGTTTCCTTATGACAAAATATTATGTAAAAATTTGTATTCATAATTTGCTCAAAACGTGTGTTAAAACTATTATTATAGATTAATTAAGTAGAAAGAAGCCCAATGTTAGAAAAACAATAATTTTTGAGATGATGATTCTTAAAATAGCACGGTTTTGAAAGCTTTTTACAATTTTCTATTTAAGCTATTTATATTAGTAACTATTTAAAGGCATATCGAGCATTTTCCTGATGTGGCAATATTTTTTTGAATTGAGTTGAAGTTAAAAAATAATATTAACAACTTTTTAAGCAAATTTTTTCAACATTATCCTTTCTTAAAGGTAGTGGGCAAGAATAACTTTGAACATCAAAATAAAATTGTATGTCCATAATTATTTTTTATTCGTTTAAAAAACAAAGCAATAACTGCTGTATTTTTTGCTGTGCACACACACTCATTTACTTTTCATTACTCAAATAAATAAGAAACAACAATAAAAAACAATCAATAATTTATTTTCATTTTTTGAAAAAAAAATAAATGCTTATTAAATAGTCAGCTGTTCTGCATCGAATAATTTTGATAAGCATAATATTTTTAATTTCTTAACAAGATTTAGTTCTCAGCAATAATTCTAAGTTTTGTTTCAATAAAATTTTGACAATAATTTAAAAAAGAATTTTACTTTAAGGGAAAACATAAAGTACTAATACAAATGATTAATAGAAAAATAATATACGTGGAAGTAATGAAAAATAATATACGTGGAAGTAATGAAAAATAATATACGTGGAAGTAATGAAAAATAATATACGTGGAAGTAATGAAAAATAATATACGAGTAGTAATGAAATTACCTTAAGTGAGCAACGCATTGCCAAGAAGACATGTTCGTCTGAGCACTACTTAATGACCATTCTATTTTTATTTGGTTTCTTATTTTGCGTGTGAGAATCATTAGAAACTAATATATGAAAAACTGCTTACTCGTTGCAATTGGTTAATCGAATACAAAAAGAATGGCCCCTCAAATATCAAACTTTGGATAAAATATTAAACTGGAAATTCATAACATATTTTAAGCTTATTATCTTTAAATTTCAACCTGAATGAATGCATATTTTCTCTTCCAATTCATATTTTAATCTAATTTTGAACAGCCCTTGCACGTGACTGTCAATGCAGTACCAGCGTCAGACTCTGAAAAGTATCTAGTTAGGATTGCATTTCCGATTAGCATTGCTATATCATCTGAGTTACCCTTCCAAATTATTATTTCCTCTAGTTTTGAATAACCTTGCAAAATTTCAAAATGAGTTGTCATTTCTATTTTTCAGAAGTCTTCTGACTTTAACTCTTTCAAACTTGATTTATTACACTATTAAAGTGCATTAAATTGTCTAAGAAAGGGATGCATTATAGTGTCGATAAAAGTTATAAATTGGTCCAATGATGTGTAAGGAAAAGAAAAACATAAATGAATTTTAGAATATTTTTTTGTTAAATTTAAAATAAGATGATGTTAGTGCATTAATGGATCAATCCATCAGTTTAAACTAAGATCGGGTTAGTAATTTTTAAAATTTATTTATTTACATTTTTTAAAGAAGCATGTTTTAGGAAAATTTTCTAATTTTTAAACTCAAGTGTCCGGTTTGTATCAGATCTTTTCAATGGAGAAATCCGATCCAGACATCTCTGGACCAGACTTTTTTTTTTCTCGTCGATAAGCAGACAATACGTGCTCAGCTTCTAAAATATTATTGTGTATAAAATGTCTGTCTAATAAAACAGTCGACAAATTAACTAAAAAAAAACTTCCTTTCAAAATTCTTTTCTTGATATTACGCATTACAGTAGTCTAATGCAAATCTAGAATCCAAGATTTACAATGAAGTAAACAAAGTAATTATATAATAAAATACTCCAAAAGAATAAAAAAAATCAGAAAACTGGTTCTGTAATATTTTTGAATTAAAATTTTTCCCTAATTGCAATTTTTTACTAACCTTTATGGAAAATATAGCAATCTGTGTTGTTAATGCAGTGTGGTAACTGTCTAGAAATATTTAAAAAGTGGTAAAGAAATGCAGTTGTTTAAAATTTTAAAATTTTTAATTCCACTTTAAATTTAAGAAATCTGTGAGCCTATTTTAACACACATATTTGATTTACAAACATTTTTTGGTAGATAGGATTAAAATGAAACATTTTGTTACCTTTAATATTTTCTTCCACTTTTATAAACTTTCCAGACTTTGGCAATCCTGTAATAACTTCAAGCGTACTGTACGCAAAATGAAATTGCGAACTCCCTGAATGACTTCGGACTAGTGATTAGAACTTTATGTTCTAGGATTCTTCAATCTGAATTGATTGAGAGCTAAACCTTCATATTTTTTAATTAAGAACGGGCGATATTTTAAGTTTAGAAATTCGACATGAAAACTTACTTTCTTTGAATAAATATATCCTTTTGTTAGACGGATTTGAATTTTTGAAGGCATAGAAGGCAATCTAAGCTGACCAGCGTCCTCAGAAAACTAAAAATAATGGTACCAAAATTTCAAAATGTGACATGAAACCCCACTGATTAACCTTTCCAATTAAATATTTTGAGAACAGAAACCCTCGCTGGGAGTCTAAAAATATATCTATATACATATTTTTTTAAACAAATGAGGAAAAGGTAAAAAGGTGAGTTTCAGAATGTTCTTTTAAAAAAATTTCTGCCAGTTTAGCTCATTGAGGACGCTGGTCACCTTAGGGTAGCCACTATCTGGAAAAAATGGTCCTAATAATTTAAGTAGGAACGCAATCTTTAATGTTAATTTCTTTTCTTTTCTTTTTTTTTTTTTTTTTTTTTTTTTTTTTTTTTTTTTTCAACGTGTTTTGCTAAATCTCGAGAACTTTTTAAGCTGTTCGAAAAGTTTTTACACACAATCTTAAAATTCGTTTATTCAAAGACAATTTCATGCAAAAATTCATTTTTAATGCTGATTATTCTTCCATTTAATAATAGTCGAAAAAGTTGAGAATAATAAAGTATATATAAGTATTTTTATATCAATTTTAATCTTCGTATTTTTGATTGATAAAATCCAATACAGTGACAAAATACAATTTCCTTGTGAGGGGAAAACACTTACAACTTTAAGGGGCCCGAGAACTTTCCTATTTAAATTATTGGAACCATATTTTCCAGATTACAGTTACATCTCATATTTTTTAGCTCACAAATGAAAATTCGTCTAAAAGAATATTGTCTTTATTCAGACAAGGTACGTTTTTGCGTCTGATTTCGTACTTCCAACATCGTCTTTATTTTTTAATTAGTATATATGTTACCGGCAAAGTATGAAATCCGGCATTGTATAGAATGCCTAAGCAATGTATAGAATGCCTAAAATTAGCCGGCAAAGTATGAAATGGTTTATATTTCACACATTGCCTAGGTATTCTATAGAATGCCAAATGTTATTTAGGCAAAGTATGAAAAAAACGTCCTGATGAAGTTATTATGTAAATGATGTGCATGTTACTGTGAATGACTGAAATCGGTGGTTGCTGACTTTCACCGGTGAATGTTAACAATCACATAGTCGCTTTGGTGAATGTCCGAAATATTTATTACATCCGATTTGATATTAATTTATTCGTGGATTTAATAACATTTGTTCGATATTTTAATACTTACTGACGATAGATTTGAAGAAACATCAGTGTTTTTAGTATCGGGCGCATATATATCCCGGGCAATGGCACTTGACTTTAAAAAAAACATCAGTGTAGGATATACCGGGCAAATGTATACCGGGCAGTGGCACTTGACCTCAAAAAATATCAGTGTAGGATATACCGGGCAAATGTATACCGGGCAGTGGCACTTGACCATAAAAACTTCAGTGTAGGGAATACCGGACAAATGTATACCGGGCAGTGGCACTGAACCTTAAAAAACATCAGTGTAAGGTGTACCGGGAAAATGTATACCGGGCAATAGCACTTAACTAGACCTAGTATGACTGGACCTTTGGTAAATGTCCGGTCTAGTTAAGTGCCACTGCCCGGTATACATTTGCCCGGTAAGTGTATACCGGGGAATGGCACTTGATCTTAAAAAAACATCAGTGTAGGGTATACCGGGCAGTGGCACTGAACCTTGAAAAAACATCAGTGTAGGATATACCCAGTAAATGTATACCGGGCAACTTAACTAGACCTAGTATGACTAGACCTTTGGTAAATGTCCGATCTATTTAAGTACCACTGCCCGGTATACATTTGCCCGGTATATCCTACACCGATGCTTTTTTAAGGTTCAGTGCCACTGCCCGGTATACCCTACACTGATGTTTTTTTAAGATCAAGTGCCATTGCCCGGTATACATTTGCCCGGTATACCCTACACTGATGTTTTTTAAGGTCAAGTGCCATTGCCCGGTATATATTTGCTCAATACTCCAAACACTGATGTTTCTTCTAATCTATCGTCAGTAAGTATTAAAATATCGAATAAATGTAATTATATCCACGAATAAATTAATATCAAATCGGATGTAATAAGTATTTCAGACATTCACCGAAGCGACTATGTGATTGTCAACATTCACCGGTGAAAGTCAACAACCACCGATTTCGGTCATTCACTGTAACATGCACATTATTTACATAGTAACCTCATCAGGACATTTATTTCATACTTTGCCTAAATAGCATTTGGCATTCTATAGAATGCCTAGGCATTCTATACAATGCCTAGGCAAAGTATGTAATAATTCTCACATTTCATACTTTGCCTAAAAACGTCAGGCATTCTATACAATGCCTAGACATTTTATACAATGCCGGCGTTTCATACTTTGCCGGTAACATATATAAGGTGAAGCCTTCGAACCATTAATAATGAGTATGAGTCTTAGTATATGAAAATCCGATCATTTCATAATAAAGTATTTAGGGTGTTCACTTCTTATAATTTTTATTTTGCTCACTGTATATTAATGCTTTTAATGTATTAGGAACAGAAATAGTATACTATTTACAGAAATAGTATACTATTTATACTATTACACAGGGATAGTATACTATTTACACGTATTTAATTTTAGTCATTATGTAAAATATTATGTACTTTTTAGAATATATTGGGCTTAATTATATTCTCATTATACTTTACTTTTCTTTGTTAAGCGTTAGGATGCTATCAAATTAAGAATACTTCAGTGACTCAATTTGTCAACTTGATTAAATAATATAACTACAGATGGACTCAGACAATGACCTGATTTAAGAACTTCAGTTAGAAATTGTTCCGAGATTTTAACTAAGTAACTATTTAATGCATTGATTGGATTTTATTAGCTAAAATACTATGGCATAATAAATACGTAATGGAGAAAAATATCTTCGTTAAATTTTAACTTTCATTGCTTTTCTACATCGTATACATTTTTCTGCATTAAAAACAATTACTGGATAATCATTGTAATTGTATATATTTTTATTCCCTCAGTTACATGCTCATGGACTGGTCTCCAAAGATTGTGACTGGTCTGCGAAAGCTAAGAAGGCTTTTGGAAACAATTCTTAGGGGATCGGGGATCAAGAATCGGTTTTACTTTTCCCTCAGCTTGGAACCGTGTCATTGTAAATAGTCAGATAATTAAAAAAAGTAAAAACGCCCGCTTTTCGGAGATCGTAAACATTTTTATTTAAAAAGTATGCATAAAATATGAAGAGTTTGTCTGAAATACATTTTTATCATAATGGTAATATAATATCTAATAAAAAAATAAACTGAAAGCTGGATCTGTACTTAAGTATTATAACATATGATTTCGTTAGAGAAAAATACTTGAATGTTTCTCAACTTGTTTTTGTGATATATTTTAATTTTTATAAACTGTTTTACTTGTTCTTCTGCTTTGTGAAGTATTTAAATTAAACATTTTTTAACAAAACTCTTCAGGGTAGTTTTGAAAATTACAAGAATCAAACGAAAAGAGAAAATAAATTAATCTACGATAGTTGTTTAATTAAGTAAACACGTAGTAGTTGACATGGATGTTGTTAAATAGTTACAAAATAAGACACGAAAAATTCTAAAATTGGTACAAAGAATTTTGTTTTATTTGCAAACTGTAGAGGAGATAGTATCAGTGGTTCTTACTTCTTCTGTGTTGCAAATCATATGATAAGTTTAAATTTTCGTGATAAAAATAAAATTTAAAAATATATATTTTGAAAAAGATTTTTTAATTTTCGGTTTTAAGATTGACTACCAGAAAAATGTACTCGTTTTAGTAAATAAAAAGAATAATTTATTATTTTTTTAAAAAACAGATACGCAATGTGCAAATTTATAATAGATAACGTAGGTAGTTCATGATTTATTTAAAGCATACTTGAAAACTTTGAAAAAAATAGTTCTTAGAAAAACGCGTTTGATATCAAGCATAAGAATATTCTCTTTAAAAAAAAAAGTTTTTTTTTTTAATGGCGGGCACTTGGGACAAGTTCCCCATTGGCCACAGAAATGTCAGAATTGCTACTCTCTTCTCGTTACCCAGTAGACTAAACCACGACGCTGCTCCACTGCGGTGGAGCAGCGTCGCCCACGTCACACAACCACAAACCCGTTTATAGGGCGGGTTACATTCACACACAATCACACAGAAGAAAGGACATAGAACAGAGAGAGAAAGAAACATCCATGCCCTGAGCGGGATTCGAGCCCGCAACCATCGGCTCCGCAGTCAGGCATTCTAACCACTGGGCCACCTGGTCGGCTATCAAATTCTGGTCTTGCAGATTTTTCTAAGATCATACTTTCTTCGTCATCTATCAATTCAGCTTGAGAGATAACTCCACGACAGGTATTCAGAGTTTTGTGTGGAGTGACAGTTACATTAAAGGAACCGATAGTCGTAGAATTAGATAGAGCAGTGGCTTGTTTTTCGGATGTCGCTTGCGCTAAAAGGTCGCCGGAACGTAGTTTTCTTACAGAGGCTACTTCTCCCAGTGCGGCGAGAAGAGTCTTCTGTATTACGAATGGTGAAACCTTAGAAAATAATGTGTTTGGTAGGACAATGTTCGTCAATGTTATAATGAAATAACGAGCGCATACATGCGGTGTAAGAGTTGCTCAGCTGTTTATGCAGTGGTGTGTGGAACTCAACACCTTTCCATCTTCAGCCATAAAAATTTTAACGAACTTTCACCATCAGCGGCACCACCCACCACGGAGTCCAACTTAGTGGAGGCAAATAACAGATAGGTACTGAGACCAATCTGTTACTTAAGCATCGATGCTGACTAATAGCTATACGTCCACGAGTCATCCCTGAAGCCGCCTCCACCCTTAACGATGTGCCCAGTAAGTGACCCCGTACTTGACCCTAGCCAACAGATGACGTTCGTGACTAGCCGGTTGATGCATACAGACAAATATGCACCTCCCGTTTACCTGAAACATGGGTCAAAGGAGTGCATTGGGGTATCAGGATGCCCCTCAACTGCCAGGATCCCCTTTTCCAGGGACACGGGTCTCCACACACCGCAAATATGCGGGTGGTCTCTTCCCATCTGGGCCCGATACAACAGGGTGGTAATCAAACACAGATGAAAAACCCTTACCAGTAAATTCGGCTACCAAGACAAAGGGGAAGAGAAAGGGGAAAGTAGGAGTAAAGGGAGAGGAAAACGAAGGGAGGACAGATCACTATTGTTTGTCTAAGATAGGTACTCTGACCGCCACTATGTCTGCGGCAGTCTGGTGCTATGGAAACAAAAAGAGGGCATTTTAGGGAGGGTGGCTTCGATGAAGAGGTCTCCTTTTCTTTCGCCAAAACCAGTCCCTACATCCCTACTTGAAATAACCATACCTCCTTACCATAGTCACCGCCACTGCTCCAGACGAATGTCTGGCAGAGTACCTATCGTAGACAAACAGTAGTGTACCCCGGGACGTGACTACTTGTGTTTACCTAAAGAAGGTAAACCCCCTGAGGGGGGTCTGTCGGTATATCAGGGAACGATTTGGATGTACGATCTGCCACTACTGTTTTAACCGTATCCGTACCTTTCTGAGACATGAAGCATCACATTCGGCAGTTTATCACATCTCTCTAGCAATAACAGTAGGACCTTAAAATCAATAACAAATTGCGCTCAGTTAAACCAGATACTAACCGTTAACCTGCAATACGTGCACATCACGCAGATGCCACGCTCGTTTGACACATCAGCATTTACTGTTTTGAGAACCGCCTCCCCAGAGTATCTTACGGTGAAGCATTTTCTGACCCCATGTTTGTAACTTAAATTTAAATGACGATAGTATTTTAACTGTGACTTCCCAACTTTAGCAATTTTACTTGGAGACACACCTCATTCTAACTTAATACCTTACCTCAAAAACATCTGATTTTATAATTCGATTTCGTTTAAATTTTGATAAATTGACCAGTTTTTACCTAGTTATATTGATTTTAGTTAAATTACCTTAGTTTTAATTTGGTTTTGATTATAACCAAATTTCTTCAAACTCAACCTTGTGCTAGGAATTCATCAAAGTTATATAAATTTTAACCTAGTAATTAAATTTTAACTAGGTTATTAAATTTTAACAAGGTTATTAAATTTTATTTTATTTTTTTATATATAACAGTCATTGAACCGACCCTATTTTGGGCTTACGACTACTAATGTTCAGCTTCGTAGCCTTGTAATTTTGAACCAATCCAGAGAGACATGGAAACTCCTGGATCAGTACCCCCAAAATTAGCCCAGAGGTGTGATTTGTTACGGGAACATGGAGGACTTTGAGACTCCACAGATTTAATGTGCATCAGTCACCATTTACTACACGGGGAGTCGTCGGCCGGCGGGGATCGAACCCACGACCTCCTGGATATGGGCCCAGTGCCTTACCAACTGGGCTATCACGGCCCTCATACAAGATATGTGGATATGGAGGCAAAGAAGATGCTCGTAGAATGGCACGTGAGGAAAACTTCATGGGATAGAATCTCGCGAAGACAAAATATTTGCCAGCAATACCTCACTCTTACAAAATATCATGGGGCATAATCTCACAAGGTTTAAAAGATTGTTATTTACGCTATTTTGTTTCCTTGGAAAAAAGTTTTCACTTTGTATTTCTGTTTACCTTATCATGACAACCAACAAAAATACAAAAACAAGGTTTACCATTCACTTATTTTTTTAACCCTAATGATAATAGTTTTTAAAAAAGCTTAAAAAATCATTTTTATGCTTTTGGCATAAAAGGTTTGAAATCGCAATATTTTTGCTTCATTGAAAGAAGGTTTTTATTAAAAACATTTTGTCCCGCAGTGGACTGATCGTTAAGACACGGTTCCCAGCAGATCACCGAAGTCAAGCATCACTGGCTGCGGTCAGTGTGCGGGTGGGTCACCACTTGGATCAGTCTGTGTAGGAACCGAGGGTGAGCGGTATTGGTCCTCGTTAAACTGTGCTACCGTAAAATGCTCGACTTCGCGTGCAGACGACAAGGGGACTCTAACCCATGATCCGTCTACCACTGAGGATATTATCACGTCAGCACTGTGGTCGCTGCGAGCCGGGTGAGGAATTCAAATTGACCAGCCATCGGTGGGATTTGAACCCGGTTCACCTCATTAGAAGGCGAACGCTCTATCTCCTGAGTCACCGCGGTTTTTCCAGATCATTGCGCAAATAGCCCATTGCACAGCTTTAGTACAACGTAAATAAAGTACTACTAACCAATTAGGTAACATGACGCCTAGTCATAGTTTTATTTTTTAATTTTTTTGCAGCAATTTTTTGTTTTAAAAGAAAAATATTTTATTTTAATTTATTTTTTATTCCAATCTATACGGATATTTTCTTGCTGTGTAATAAGTTGAATACATGTAAGGATATTTTTCCCTCATAAATGTGAATTAGTATACCTTATATAAGGCAATATTGCCTGTTTTTCTTCAAAACCTAACCTATAATTTTGAAATTTGGCATCATAAAAATAAAAAGTTTCTAAATATACCTCACTAAGTTTGAAAATCATTGACAAATGAGGAGAGCAAAATTCCATTTTTTTTTTTTTTTTAAATGTTCTATAAATATTTTTAAGGATTTTTTGACATGTTTTGAAATTTTGATATGATGCCCGGATATGATGTTTACTGTAGAGTTTAGGTATTTTGGACAAAGCATGAAGTTTATTGAAAATATGCTAAAAATACTTCTAAGTACTTATCGGTATTTTTTGTAATTTTAATACTCTTATTTTAGTGTGAAAAAAGTTTCGAATGATTTTAGCTATGCAAAAAATTAAAATAGAATTTTAAGTGTTCTAAATTAGACATTTACTGCAAATTTCACGCGTTTTGGACAAAATTTAATTTATTTTTTTTAAAGTTCCAAAAATATATCCAGATATTTGTTGGTATTTTTCGAATTTTTGACCAATCTACTTTCATGTTGAAAAAAGTTTCCAATGATTCTGGCAGTGCAAAAAATTAGAAGATGTTTTAAAAGTGTCCGTGTGTGACATTTACTGCAAATTTTAGATGTTTTGGACAGTATTTGAATTTTTTTTAAATAATATCCGTAAATATTTATTAGTATTTGTTGGTATTTTTCGAAATTTTGATACCCCCCCCCCCTTTTATAGGAAATAGTTTTAAATAAGTTGGGCAAAAAATTTTAGCAATTTTTTAAATTATCCAGACATGACAATATTTGCTGATTTTAGGCATTTTGGACAAAGTTTGGTTTCTTTAGCAATATTCTGTAAATATTTCTAGTTTCTAGGTATTTCTTGGAGACAAATTTTCTTTTAGATATGATGGATTATCTGCACTTTCCTCTTTGGGGTTGTAGGGGCGAAAGAGTGTTTTTTTTTCTTTTTCCTTCCAAATAATATTAACCTCCTCAACAATGCACAAAATGCGATGCTTTAATAACAAGATTTCAATCGAAAGAATTGGTCGATAACTCTTAACATAAGAGTATCTTTTAAATTTTAACTCATTGCTTTGTTCATCTGTAAAACATTTAAATGTATTTAATTGAAAAATACTACAAAAACTAAAATTAGTCATTTAAAACAACAAGTTTTATTACCCGCAATAAGTTAGTGCAGACAGAATAAATATTAGCACATCGAAGATAACATTGAGGTATTTTTGTTTTAGATAATAAGTAATTTCAAGCATAACATAAAATATCACTTGAAGAGCTTAGTGGAAGCAGGTTCGTGGTGTTTAGGGATATTTCGTAATGTTTAGGTTTGTATCCTGAACAATGAAATTATTCTCTTTTTAGAGCATGTCAGAATATTTGTAAAATTATCCATTGTTTAGAAAAACATTAATTTAAAATTCTATGAATTAATCCCATTATTGGTGAACAATGGACTAATAACAGAGATAAAATTTCCCCTGAATGCCCTAGAGTATTCCCTTGTATGTGAAAAAAAAGTTTCCAGCGATATTCTTACAAAGAATGCTTTTTTTTTTGGGGGGGGGGGGGTTAAACTATGCCTTAATCTTATAGATGGAGAACCGCTTAAAGGTCAATACTGGTGGGATTAGCAATTAAAATTCGTAATAAGATTCCCAGGATACTACGTCCGAATTATTGTTACGCCTAAGTTTAAAAATGACGCAATTTTATATTTTTATTGTATTTGTAATCTTTAGAATATTAATTACAGTATTTACCCTTCAATGTGTAAATCCATTTAACTTTCGCTGAAGACGGGGAAAAAAACTGAAGATAACACTCACACGAGTGGCAAATATGTGTGGGTGTCGTTATATTAATTTTCTAAAATCGATTTAGAATCGGTTTAGAACCTTGTTATCGATTACACCCAGTTCCTAATCCCTAATCTACTGTAGTTATAAATATCAACAACAACAAAAAAATTCAGTCACCTTATTAAATAAGATGGTTTTCAATTGAAAAATTTGTTTTGCAAAAGTCCTGCTTTTCTAAAGCTGATGTTCCTAAATTCATTAAGTTGAACAATTCACTAAATTCTTTTCCATCCAGAACTTTTTTCCACGAAGCTATTCATATAACTGTGCGTTCAAAACTGTTCAACATGTTGATGAATGTCTTCGAAACTTTTCGGTTAGCCAGGTGCAAACGAAAAGTCACCAAAAAATGTACACCACCGCTAACTTTTTTTTTGACAATTTTCATTTTATTTATTATTATTATTTTACTATTTTTTATTTATTTTTTTAAACACTGAACAAAATGGACATTCAAAGAAAGTAATAAGCAAAGAAAAATAAAAGTTTAAAAAATTAAGAAAAAAGAATTTCTATGCACCCAGCTAAACGAAACATACAAAATTAAAAAAGGTTTTCGAATTAGTTTATACAGGGTGTCTCATTTGTAGAATTACAAACTTTAAGTGGGGATAAAATAGGTTGAAATAAAAACTTTCGTGAGTTAAACACGGGGTTGCAAATATGAAAGATGATCACTGCCGAACGCTCTTAAGAGTGAATTAAGACAAAAGCTCAAAAAGTTATTCTTGTTTATAAAATTCGAGAAAAAATTGGGTCCTCTAGGTAACTGTTTTACTTATAAGATCTTATATAGAAGATATAACTTATTAAGAAGAGGAGAGCGAAGGGGAGAAGGTCAAGACATGCAACTGGTCTTCTTCCTGGTATTTAGCTGGTAACTGGATGACGTATTTTAGCATTGCGATCGAAAATAGGGAAAAGTCGTTTTTTTTTTTTTAAATATATATATATATATATATATATATATATAAACATTTTGGCAACTGCTTCTAATTTAATTTACAATGTAGTTCTTATTTATTATAAAAACTAACTTAAATTATAACTGACCAAATTTATAAACCATGATTTGAGGTTGAATCAGCTGAGCGTCCTGTCTATACTGAGAAAATTTTAAGATTGCCTTATATTCTGAGCTTTCGCACAATTCATTGAAAAAGAGCCCTCAGCGACCCTTTATCGTTCTCAGTGGAAAAGTCTTGTACCCTTTAACCTTAAAGTTTGTACCTCTATTAATGATAGGGAGAGATTCTGGGAAACTTGTAAACTGGAAATGTAGAAGTAGCCTTCAATCGCTTCAATCAAAGCTGAACTTGGTCAGTTCAATCTTTTTGATAACTGGAAGACTTCACAAATCCTTGAGTTTAAATAGCTGAAGATCATCTTCAACATACAAATTCACAAAAGCCTCTGCTGTATTGACAACGTTTTCTCTTTATTCTCTTGGCGTATCATCAGGATCCTCCTCAAACTCTGAAGAACAAGTAACAAACTGAGTGGAAGAATCTTTGCTCAATTCGTCTGAGATTTCACATTTGACTTCCGAATTTGTTTCATTTTGAGAACTATTAAAATCAATCGATAATTTAGGATCCTCTTTCAAATCCGCATCCATTGTATTTGAATTTTCTTCATTTTCTAAAGAACAAATATTTTCTTTTTTTGATGGAGTTGTCTCGCAAATATTTTCATTCACAAAACTTAGTTTTAATAATTCTGAATCACCAAAGTTATCTGGGTTTTCAATTGTTCGGGAATTGTCTTCGTTCTCCAAAGTCTTTTCGTCATCTTCATCAGCAACGAAGCAAGTTAATGTACGTTCTTTACAACTAATTGGCTTTGTTTCTGTTTCAGAGTTTCCAATTTCATCATTTTGAATCAGATTAATGCATTCATTTTCTTTCAGAGATTTTAAACCGATGGTATTTATTATAACTGTAGATGTCCGCTCCTCATCGGTTTTTAATTTTTCTTCGATTTCAGAAACGAAAACCTCTGCAGCATTTTCTTTTTGCCTCTTATCGCAGCTTTCTGCATTATTCAATATATCATTAATTATTTCAGTGAAATGATTTTGTTCTGATTCCAAGGATTCAGACAACTGACTATCTTCTATTGATGGGATCTTTTCGCTGATATCTTTGGAAGTTTGCTTCTCATTAAACGTTAAAGAACTTTTCTTTGTCTTAATTGATTTAGTCGTTTCAACGATTGCAAAACTTTCATTCAAACATTTTTCATTGTTTTCATCTGTCATGTTTGACATAATTGGGGGCATACCAATGCTGCTATTGGAAGCTATTTTAAAAGTCTCATCAAGAAATGTAGGTAACTGTCCAGTAAGTTTCGATTTCATAACAGTATCTTCTATTTTTTGTTTTATGTAGTCAAGAATTTCTTTGGCGCAACTTTCAATTATAGATGTTTCAAGATCAGAAGACGTGGACGAATCTTCATTATTTTCTATAAAATCTAAGTTTTGATCTTTGATATCAGATTCATCAGTTACATCGGGTGCTTTTACTAAGCAAACAGGTTCAGAATGGTTTAGGCCTTCATCGCTTTTACAAGTGTCATATGGATGAGACGATTGTGGCAAAGAAGGAGGACTTTTTACTATGACACTTACCCCAGAATTAAAATCGGGAGTTTTTGAGATAACGCTGGTCTGATTAGAGCTTGCAACATTAGAACCTGCTTTTCCTGTTTCTTGCTTTGATTTTTTAGCACTACTTACAACAGTAGGAACCTTAATCTCAGCTATGGAATTTGCAATCGTACTGCTTACAATGGGCTTTGTTGAGGTTGATACACGTTTGCATAAATTAAGTCCTTCTACTTTTTGTGTCGTAGCTTTCCTTTTCCTTCTTTTTGGTTTTCCACCTTCTATTTTTGTGTGCGAAGAAGTTGATTTATATTTTGCACATTGGGGTACCGCTTCCTTATTATTAGATTTAGATTTATGTAAATTAATAGGAACAGGTGAATCATTTTTGTGTAAAACATTTGACTGGTGGGCTACTTGGTACCCAGATGCCTGCATCAGTGTGGTGAGGACGTCGAAGCATTCGAATGCCTGGCAAGAAAGAAGAGAAGTTGATGGAACAACGTTTGGGTGACCAGTAGCTTCTTTAGAAAACATGGATGCTACAGGTAAGAAAGCTACAGAACATGCTTGTAAATTTTCGGCTTTTGGTTTTTCAACGTGGACCATTTGAGGCGAGATCATGGTACACTGAGCAATGTTGGAGCTCTTAACGACGTTACTAAATTTAGCATCAATAGGAATAATTAAAACTGGATCTTGTACGCCTTTAAGTTCGACTTTGCTTCTTGATTCAGTGGTTGGTGTCTGCAGGACAAGTGATTTTGCCAATTCTATAAATAAAGAAAAGGAAAAAAACATGGCATTAATAAATCTAAATTGCATTCTGTATGAAGATACTAGGTTTTCCAAAAACAGTCGACTATTCGAAAAATCAATGAAAGAAAAATGGAATGAAATAGAAATATCCTGTTTAATGCGTTCTGTTTAAGAAACAAGCTACTTCAGCATAATTAGCAAAATTGGTTTCAAAGTTCGTCTACGGTTTTCTAAAAACAAAACGATATTTCAAAATGACTACTGAAAGCAACAACATTGTGACGCAAAAAGAGGAGAAATTAACTATGTCTCTGCAAATATTTCAGCTACAATAGTGTGACATCCACAAGAAAAAATTGTTTTACAGTTTTGTATTCCGCAGCGCCATTTTTTGATGAGATTTGTAAATAATTTTGCAATATGGTGAGACTGAATCATGATTTCTTAAGCAGAACACTGCAAACAGTTTATTTACTCTTTTGTTTTTCTTTTATTACTTTTCTATGCCGTCAGTCTTCCCTGAGATACCCAATTAATAGGAATAATTTTACTAAAATTGATACAGCACAACCACAATATTGGGTATTAAAAGAAAGAAGGGATTATCTCTGTACTTGAAAATAATAAACTAGAAAACGAAAAAGCATAAATCAAGAATACACAGATAGCCATTTCGTTACTATAACAAAAACAATCATTAATGCTAATGCCAGTACTGGTTACAGCACCGAAACGGCTGTGTGCTTTGATTTGCTCTTTGTCCGCTGTTTTCTACCTTATTACATTATTTTGTTACCTAAAATATTTTTTACGATGAATGGGAGATATTGTCTTCATAAACATTATAATTCCCATAGACTTTATGTTCAATACTTTTGAACAAAATTTAATTTTACGAAAAATGTTTAAAATGAGAAAATGAAAATGAGGCAAAATACGCATATTTTTTTATACTCTACCCCCTAAAAGTCCTTATAATCCAAGAGAAACTTTACCATCGTTGTATCAATAATTTGTTTATATTGCATCATATACACAAGATTTATATTTTACTCAATTTATAAGAAGGCAAAAAGACAGCCGATATTTTGACTCTGCCTGTCTGTTCACTGTGATTTAAAAGTTTAAGCACCAAATGCCTTTAAATCCTTTTAATACACAGGACGTTCAAAAAATATGGAAAAAGACAAGTGTGATAAGAAAATGCGCAAGTTAACACACACAAAAATCTAAAAATGTATTTATAAAGTAATTTTAAGAGACCAATCCAATGAAACCAAACTCGACCCCCTCTTCACCCCTAGAGGTGAGAAATACTCCAAATTTTAAAAAGGAACCAGCATGTTTTATTGCAGATTTGGGTTCATTATTCTTACCCTTACCCCATCATCCATAGCCATACCCCATTACCATAGTTGTCATTATCCTTACCCCCAAGTTGTGGGTAAAAGAGAAACAGTCATTGGATATGTTTTTCAAAATATCAAATAAGTCCGTTTTTATTTTTATTTTTTTCTCGATCAGATGTTTATTTTTAAAGGTATCTGCATGTTAAACATTTTATTACCGATTTTCATTTTGCAAACCAAAGTTTAAAACCCCCCTTAATTCAAATCGGAATACTTCTTTTTTTAAAAAAAAAAAATATTAATCTGCGATTAAAAAAAATGACGCTTTCCATTTAAGATTTTGAAATTGCTTCTTCTCCATCCCCAAAGAAATGAAATGGGGGTAGAGTTTTGTATTATTGAATGCATCTTTTAAAAAATATTTGACACATATATTTTGAAAATATTAGTCTAATGCGTATTTAACCTCTTCCGTACATTTTGGACACCCTGCTGCTGCTTACATAATTATAACCTTCGTTGAACAGCTGACCCAATTTCGGATTTACAATCACTAATGTTAAACTCCGTAGCCTTGTAATTTTGATCCCATCCAGTAGATAAGGGAACTCCTGGATAGGAAGAAATTTGTCTTCGTGGAGGACTTTATGATGGGACTAAACAGCATTTACGTTACATGGAAAAGAAAAACACATAAAAATCCCACGGTTAGCGAGATGGCAAGAGGACTCTAACCCATAATCCGTCTACCATTCAGGATATTTTGCGTCAGCACTAAGGTCGGTGCAAGCCAGATGCGAAATTCGTATCGACCAACCATCGCTGGGATTCGAACTGCATTGGAAGGCGAATGCTCTATAACCTGAGCAACCACGGCTCTCTCCTACATAGTGCAAACAAAGAGAGATGAAATATAAAATCTCGCTCTTTTTTTTTTTTTTCCAAAAAAAAAAAAAAAAAAAAAAAGGTTATTGACTTCTGCCGTTGACGCTGCCAATGTTTTATTAAAAAAATCATCTCGACTTTTTAGCGCAATAAATATTGAATTAAAAAAATGAAATTATATTTATTTTCAAAGAAATTCAGAAAGATTCTGAAATTAAAACATTATCGAGATGGATGAACGTTAATTTTTCAGTTATTATGTTAAATTAAAAATACACTGTTTGTTTCTTTTGTTTGTTAGTTGAGCGAAAATTATTAGAGATAGAGTAATGATTTTAATTGCTATCACATACTCTTATGCTTGAAAATGTGCAACACATACCTTTTTTCTTTAAATTTCGAATTAGTTTTGGAGTTATTAAAAATCAATTTTTTGTTTTCTAAACTTTAACACTCCAAAAGACTTAAAAGAAAACATTTTTATTTATTTTATCAAACTGTTGATGACATTCTTAAATAAACTGTTAAGACCCATGCCTCTGCAGGATGCGTTTACTCCTTCCCTCCTTTTCGAGGGTCAAAAATCTCAATTCTTTCGTAAAAAACATGTGTGTGATTTATTTGAGGTCAACTTTTCGAACCTCGCAAATACTGGTAATTAGAACCGGAAAATCTGATCATTACCACAAAAGTTATTCATGTGATATATTTCCTTTTAAATCACTGTACAGTGTACACCCATATACACAATGCTTTCACAAGACAGTAGTGTGTATTTATATATTTAAAATCCTTGAGTAAAGTAAAAAAAAAACTATACACATGTGAAAGATTGGAAATTACTTTTTAGGTTAAAAAGAGCAAAAACGTTTTTAAACAAGGACAAAAAGTTTTTTTTTTTTTTTTTTCTTTTTTTTTTTTTTTGTAATGTAATTGCAGAAATTAAATTCGAAGAGCTAAAATGGCCACTTTTATTTTTGAAAGCAACTCGACTTTTTTTTTTTTTGATTTTTTTTATCAAAGTATACATTTTTTATGCAAGTTATTGAACATTAATGTGTTTGTTTGTTCTTTTATTAATTTAAATAATGACAATTTATCCAATGTTGTAGAAATGTTTTCCTCAAGATGTTCACTTTATTAACTTGCGCCTTAATTGATGTCGAAAGTAAGAAATAAAAGAAAAAAGTAGAGAGATTAGATGTTGTCAGGCATAAATCTTAGCATTCATATCAAAATTTTTAAAAATATAAAAAATTTAATTTCGGTACATCATTATTCGAATCCTAGTAAAACTAAAACTGCACATAAAATAATGCGAGGTGTTTAGCACGTAATATGTCACTTGGCGGGCGAACGGGAAAAATTGGCGCACAAGTTCAGCAGAATATGCAGTTTAAATTTCTAAAAAAAGAAACTACCGATATAAAAAAAATTTGGAGCTTCAAGCTTAAGCTTGACAAAAAGATGCATACTTATCGACCGAAATAATAACTTTTTTTTCATCAATGAGAAAGCAGTGCTTCTTATTCCCAAATCAAATTTTTTTTTAATGTTTAATTTGTAGATAGATGAATATTTATTTATTTTGTATAATGGTATGTGATCAAGAATAGTGTTAATAAAAGGGGAAAATTTACCTCTCACAGTTAAGGTCCGTTCAAATATTTCATTTTCATTTTTTGAAACTACCTCGTTTCAGCAAAAATAAGCAAATTACAAACTACCTCTCATGCTTAAGTAATTAGGAAGATCCCTCTTATTTTTTATTTGAACTTCGACTATAACTGCAATAATATTATTTTAAAGATTAATTTCAAATAAAAGATATAACTTGGTGTAAAAGAAATTTATTTTATAAAAGTTAGAAATTCGAAGAGATCAAATATGTTCCAACTTTCATTTCAAATTTTTCCAAGAGTAATTTTGTTCTAAATTCTTTAATTATTTGTTTTTTGGTACATAAAAATTACAAAAATAAGAGGATTTTAATTAACGCAAGCATTACTCATACCCTTTCGTGTCACTAAAACAAGAACCCTCTATAGGTTCTTAGGTGATATTTGAAATGAACTTTATAAAATTTTTAAAAGGTCAACATCTTCCCTTTTTTCATTGAAACGTGATTCTACATCGAAAAAATTTAAATTGGAGTTGGAAAGAAATTTTTATCCTTAAAATTTGGCTGCTGTAGGAAGTGGGAAGAAAAGAGCACACTTTTTTAATTTCCCAAACAGCATTTTAAAATTTCCAGTTCTCATAATTCAGCTCTACTGAATACACATTGACAACAACAGGTAAGAAGAAAGTGCATGCTGCATCTTTTCATCCCAATTTAATATTGCGAACAATAAGCATATCGTTCCGCCACTCATATTTATTTAATGTAAGGAACATTTTGACGAATTATTTAAAAAAATTTTAAATTATATCACCATAACTGTAGTTGTTAATCGCTTTTAGATCTAAGGGTAGAAGGAGGGGTGTGAAATAGGGGTGACAAAGGGAAGGAGTAACAAGAAGTGTGACAACATACATTTTGGTTAAAATGAAAACATTAAATAAATATTTTTATATTATTTGTTTTTATACTTTTTCGTCAAATAAGTAAACGTCTAATCATAATGTTCACAAATTTCATTAAAGCGCTTAACAAATAAAATTTAAAATATGATACTTTGTTTTAAGAACCGCTAGTATACGTTTATGACACTTTTAATTTTATAACAGTCGACCCAATTCTAAGCTTAATGTAATTTTGAACCCAATTCGGAAGATAAGGGAACTCCTAAATCAAGTATTAGAGAGTAGTGGAGCACTTTTTGACGAAACTAACTCACATTTGTGTTAAATGGAGAGGGAAACCACAAAAACCTTCCACGTCTTCCACTGAAGTCAAAAATATTGAAAGAAAGGGTGCCATTTATAAACAGCTCCTTAAGTGCCTACCTCATACAAAATGTCTGAAATAGGGTTGTTTTATAACCAGCCTGTTAAATTGGTAGAACAAATACATTACATAACAGCATTAATTTGAAATAAAAACATTTAAAACTGAACAATGTATTACAGCTATCATGCCAAGAAAATTAATAAAATTAATTTGGTATAAAAGAACAACATTTAGCAGACAATAGCTGGGTAAACTGATTAAATATATACATTTGGGAAAAAACTACAACATAAAGTCGTGCAGGAGATAAAATATTTTTATAAAGAAAATGATACTGAACACAAATAGGAGAAAATAATTTTATTTTCCAAATGGAAATACAAAAATAATATTTTTATTTTAGCATTTGCCATGCAACACAAATGAAAATAAATGACAAAAATGAATATTTAACAAATTTTGCATCTTGAAAAATGAATTATTTACAACAATGAAGAATAATTTACAAAATGCAAGGAAACAAAATTTCTCATTACAAGACAGAGATCATTAAATAAAAATATTTACAGCTCACTTTTTTTTCTCAAGCTAAGAAAATATTGTGCAATTTTTTTTCCTTCAAAACTTTGTTGAATAAGTATATTCTAAGTACATGTAAATATTATCAAAATTGCTTATTAAGAGCATCCCAAAATTCACGCAGGATTTGAATAATACATCACTTACGCAACAAAATGTTTCCAATGCAATAAAAGCAGCTGATAATTCAAGGCTATTAAAAATTCAGCACTTAATAAACAGAAGATAGATACATTTTTATTGTTAAGCAATGTTGAATTATGATAAATTATGAAGAATTATTGAATTTCTTGTTGTGTAATTCCCCCAAAATTGGATAGTCAAATGCACTTTTATGCAATCGAAAGAAAAAGGTCATAAGTGTAAATTTTATACCATCATCCCAATAAACAGAAAGAAGAAACAGAGCCCGGCTCAACTGCAACTATGTATGCTGTAACTACGCATTAATTCAGCTGTAACTATGTATTATAGTAATTGAACATTTCGATAAAAGAATGCGCAAGTGCGGGCAAACCCAGGGTGGAGATTTGCTTAATATGCTATCCATGCATAGCCCTATACTTTTTGAATAAATAAAAAATCCCAATTTTTAAATAAAATCTGTGTTATCTAGCAAAATTACTTCCTGCATGAATTTTGGGACTTTCTAGTAAAAAGTTAAGTTTTTTAAATATTCTTTAATTAAGGATTCAAAGATAACTTTTAGGATTTTCAAATAAACTAAAATTCTTAATTTGAAATTATTTTCATCATTTCTTAGTGATGGGGGGGATTAGGATAGTGAAACGGAACCTCAACCAGTACCAACATTTGCGGAAGGCTTTCAAAACCTTTGATTATTCTCTGTTTCCAACTATAAATGTCAAAAATTTATTTGCATCATGAAGAAAGAGTGGTCAAAATAAAATTCCTGCATATTTTAACTAAATAAATTTGTTAATTCATCTATCTTTTTCATCTCAAATATTTTTGCAGTAAGTAGAAAATTTTTTCAATTAAAATCTTTTTATTTGTATTGTAAATTTACTAATTTTCAAGTGCACTACTTTTTCCATTCATTCGCCCACCTGCATTTGACGTTTTCTCGTATCTATTGTTCGTAATGAATAGTCTCTTAAGAAAGCATCGATCAAGGTTCTACTGTACATAAATTTTACAAGAATTCAATAAATTTATGCCATAGAAGCTTCAAAAAACATTGTTCCTTGCATTGACGTTGGCAGTGATTGCTGTTTAGAAGGCCACAAAAGAAATTTTACAAGGGAAAATGTACTGTTAAATATTACATTCAATATTTATTTCAAAAAGGCCTAAAAAGGTTTTTATATATATCTACTAAATATAAACAAATTCATTAGAGACTCTTATTACATACAGATACTTATTAGAGTTAATTAGATAATTGTTATTCAATTTACTACAACTCAAAGTGCAAATATCTTGATTACTACTGTCACTTTGAGTTTTTTTTTTTTTTTTTTTTTTTTTTTTTTTTTTTTTTGATATGATCTTTTAATCTTTAATTTATTATTTTCAATTTTTTTTTAATCGTAGTTGAACAATATAATGACCACAATACAGAAGAAACATAATCTTGTAATCTAATCAGATTAGATTCAACAAGTCAGATCAATAAAGTGAAGAAAAAGGAATTAACAATGGATCATAAGAAAACTTGTTTACTTTTCTCCGGTTTGTTTTCATTTTCAGTATCAACCCTTTCTTATATTGCAATTTGGAAATGAAAGGATTCAAAACGTAGATGCATGCTATCAAAATCATTTCAAACTCTAAGTTCTGGATAAGCTTTGTATTTATTATTTACAGTTAAGAGTATGTGTGGAAGAAGTGTTTATTCTGAATATGTCTCAGTGAAAATTAAAATTTTTTAAAAATCTAAAATCAAAATTGACAAAAAAAGCCAATTCTTTATAAAACCAACCGCTAAGTATTTTGGTGACCCAATCGAATTCGAGTTATCACAAATTGACTGTTATACTAAAGCACTATATTACAAATTTTCCCTGTTTTAGAGACTGTAAAACAGATTTTTTGTTAAGCTTATGTCATTTCAAAATATGGCTAAAAAATTCATTTATAAAAATATTAATACTTTGCATTAAGATTAACTAACTATACTAATTTAATGAGCTCAGTTAAATAAATACAACATTTTAACAATTTTGGAAAAGTTAACTTAATACATCAGAAGCTGTTTACAAAATGTGATTTTATCCACAAATCATCTTATTGGATGATTAGCAAAATTATTGTCAAAATTGCCAAATTCAAAGTTAACAAATTTATTATTTTAAAATGTTAAATATGTTCTCCACATCTTCCACTGGAAAAACATGCTAGAATTCAGTGAATTTGAAAAATTACCTCAATGTATACTGAGAGTTAATCATAAAATAATCTTAAAGTTGGAAAATTTTATTTAAGTGATAAATATGTTCCAGTGGTAAAAACATGTTACATTTCAGTGAATTCGGAAAAAATTAACTCAGCGTATAGAAAACATCAGGGAGTTGCTTATAAAATAACTTTAAATTATAATCAAACTTATTGAAAAAATTGACAAAATCAAAATATGTTTATGTTCGATTCCAAGTGTTAACCATAAAATGTTTTTAGAAATGGAAAATTTATTGTTTTAAAGTGTAACTTAACGTGCTCATTCACAAGCTCAAGAAATATAAATAGTAATCACATTTATATCTGTACAAGTGTGTACATGGTCTAATAAAACTTTAATAAACAAACACTGAGCACAAAAGCGGAATAAACCTGGCAAATTAACTAAAATATACAGCCATGCAAATAAAAATGCTCAAAAAACAATGAGGGTTAAAAACCAAGTAACAAAACATAATTTATACAGTCGATGACAAACATACAGGGCTGAAGAAAATTTGTAACAGTTAAAAAGAGCTACAGGTTCGTCATGCTCTTTTACCTTTCTGCCAAGGATCCGTAGAATACATCAAGCTTGTGTTTACTTCACCCATATCCGGTCCAACGGCATATTTAGATCTGGTCGTCCCATAGTTGTCTTGCTATAAAAACAAAAAAGCAACAGTATTAATTAAATTCACAAAAGGAAAATATATATATGGCTGTAAAATTTCGCAAATATTTTTGTCTTATAGTTATCTTGTTATTCAAGCAAAAAAGCAACATAATTAGCCTAGTTTACAAAATAAAGAATAAATATAAGTAAAATTTCATAGATATGTCTATCTCATAGTTATCTTGATATTAAAAGCAATGAAAAAATAACATGATAAAGGGAAATACGTAGATGTACCAAGCCACAGTGTTTGTGTTATAGTTACCTTTCAATAAAAACTAAATTTATAACTTTATTGATGTTGATGGTGAAAGGAAATATATATATAGCTGTAAGATTCCACACATATGTTGTTTGTCCTACAGTTACATTATGAATTAAGTAAATAGAAAAGTAACTACAGTGAACTCTTGCTACTACGATATCCGATACTATAATAACTCCCTCTATTAGGATAATGTTTCATGGTCCCCGACGACCTTGGATATGAATTAATGTTATCCTCTGAAGCAATAAACTTTTTTTTTTCAAATTTCAACCGTATCTTCTCCATTTATAATTGATTTTTAAATAATGAAAAAATTTTATTTTATCATCTTTTGCCACTTTTTCTGACAAGAGAAGACTCACTGCTGACTAACCCAAGAGCTTGCATTCTTAGAATTGCCCCACTTATCTCTTAAGAAGTCACAGACGTAACATTCCTATCTGATTTCATTTCCTTCGTGTTAAAAGCTGATCATGAGTCACAAATGACCACACGCATCGCCACCTAAAAGAAAAAATTTTCCATAGAGGGTGGGTAGAGCACCATTCACAAACAAAAATCATTTTCGTACTTTGGATTCAATGCATACTTTGTTGGTTGACTTAACAGTAAAAAAAAAAAATTAGCAAACAAAAATATTGGATTATTTTTAATAAAAACGGTTTTCAGGTATGTTTACGATCTTATTTTCTGAATTTATTTCAATTCTTTTTAATATTTAACCATAAGTAACACTCTGCAAATTAATTTTTTATATAATAGATAAATATATTTATAGTTAATACATAAATAACATTAAAATAAAAATTTTATTGTGTCTCCCAAGAATGTAGGCCCTGGATATAACAATACATCCCTCTACAACAATATATTTATTTGGTCTCCAAAATATTGCTGTACCAAGGTTTTACTGTATATACATATTGAAGATAATTTCATTTAAAAACAAAAAAAGACAGTAGAAAAATCAAATTTATTATGTATAAAACAAATGATTTTCTGTATTAAACAAATATAACAAACACAATTTAGTAAAATGTATTACCGAATACGACTTTCCAAGCTGCAGTTGGCAAAACTTTGTTGCTTGGTCCAAGACTGAAGGATAAGGATCAACCTTAAATAAAATTTAATATATTATTATTTAACACAGTAAATATTTTTAAAATATTAAAAACAAATCTAATTAAAGTAATGAAAAAATTTTAAATTTTCCAATGTAAATAATGGTACAAAGTAATTGGAGTATGATATGAGATGTACCACGTGTCCTGAAAATTTATTCTCACCAACTTTTCAAAATTAGTTTAAAAAGTTCTTATATAAATGTTACTATTAAATTAGAAAAACAACAAAACATTGTTTTAAATTAATAATAATTTGCAACAACAATGGGATCACAGTTTGAGATCAAAATTAACAGAAGCTCATGCAATTTAACAGTAGGATGTGACAGATACTTATCAGCAAAATTATTTGCAGTATCAACGTTTTCTCTTACAAATATTTCCTTTAATTTCTGAAAAATATATTAACTTTAAATTTTAATTTAAATTTAAAAAATTCTCTCTTATTTTATTTTTTTTTAATTTCAGCTGTATATACATAATCTCAGATAAATTGGCAAAACATATAAATTTAAGGAAATAAACTATTTTGAAGAAGTCTAATTGCCAACAACTAACCTCAATTTTTACAATAATAATTTACATTATTAATGACCTTAATAATTTTTCTTATTCATTTTCAGATTTTTTTTCCTTGAAAATACTAAAAAATAAACACCTTGCTAAAAATTTTAAATTATACACTAATTATTACTATTACCCACTAACTAATTAAAACTTCTTAAATAAAACTACTAAAAATAATAAGTAGTTCTTAATTAGTTCTAATTAATTAAATTAACTAATCTAATTAACTAATTAAAAACTTCTTAAATAAAACTACTAAGAATAGTATTAAGTAGTTTTTAATTAGTTAGTAGGTAATAACAATAATTAGCATATAATTGAAAATTTTTAGCAAGGTGGTTATTTTGTAGTATTTTAGAAAAAAAGAAATCTGAAAATGAATAAGAAAAATATTAAAAGAGAGAAAAAGAATAAAAAAATCAGAAAATTGCCAATCGAAGAAAAATAATATCCTGTTTATGTTAATTGAAAAATTGATACAAAATATTAATCAGTGTGAACATGGCATTACCTCTCCAATTCTGTACATTGTGTATGCTTCCACTAAAAGTTCATTGGTTTCATCAACGTAGATGCCAGCTTTCAGTAAAGTTTGACATGATCTGTAAATTTCTAAAAGGCAACATATTAGCCTACTTTCTTCAGGCGGAGGTTCTTCTTGAAGCAAGGAGTTCATCTGATCTCGAAGAATATTCACGCAACAATCATATGCTTCTCGCACTAAAACGACTCTGTCAGTATCTCTCATGTATTTTCTACATAAAGTAATTTCATTTGTTAGATATAAAATGCATCAATGAGACTCTTCAATATTTTTAAATAACAATAAAATGGGAAAATAATAGACAATTACTTTCCAAGATCAGGTGTTCTATACAACTGTTGTGAGAGATATACAAGCATGTTATAGTCTTTTTGTTGGTTCAAAACTTCGATTAGTAAATGTACAGATCTATACATATGAGCTCCAAAACTGCCAGGACGATCAATTTCATTGCTTGGAGCTCTCCAAATCCCCTATTAGTAATTTATTTCATTAGAATTCAAACAACTTTTCATAACTAATATTAAATGGTGTAGAAAAAGAATAATACTTTAAAAAAATTATGAAACATTTAAAAGTAAGTAAATTAAAAAAAGTTTTTTTAACTTTTTTAAATTTTTCTTAAACTTTCAATGCAATTGTTTTCAATTTTTTTAATGCAATATTAATAGTATGAAATTTTATTAGAAGTTTTAGTTTCTTATGTTTAGATAGTGTGATGCAAAAGGGAAAATTTTTAAAAAAAATTCAAATTATTTGAAATTTTTTTTAACATGAGTGACATAGTTATTTGGAAGAAAAAAAATAGCAAATTACAAGAGCAGGAATGTTTAGAACTTATTGCTGATTCTTGATGTAAAATTTATAGGCAGGGTAAAAAAGGTTATAATTTCATCAATAAAATAAATAAATAAAATAAACTAAAAGATTAGACACAAGATCACTTCTACCAAAAATATGACACATTGTCAAAGAAACAAAGAAAAAAAATTTATTACCTTTTTTTTTTTTTTTTTTTTGAAATTAAAGAGTTTTGTGATCAACATTTTAAATTTTTTACATATATTTCCCTTTTAAAGTATTCGAGTTTTGAAATTAAAAGAATAATTTAAAAATTTTAGTTTTCAAAGAAGCAGCACAGAATTAATGGTGTAAAGGTAAAAAAGATGGCCGCAGTTTTTTCACATATCACACCGAAAAATGCCTAAGTCAGGAGCAGAAATTCAAAAACAAAAAAATTAAGATTGGAATTAACAGAAATAAAAAAAAGAGAGTCACTTTTTTTAGTTGAATTATACACACATTATTTTTATAGTAATCATTATTACATGTCACAATAGTACAAACTGAATATATGTTGACATGTTTTACTTAAATTAGATTCATTTAGCATTGACTGCATATTTGTTTAATTTCATATCAACAAATAGCTTTGAACTTTTTAAAAGAAAGAAAAATTTGCATATTTCTTTTATCATTAAATACTTTGACGCTAAAATAACTACAGATTAGTTGCAACAAAAAAAAAAAAAAAAAAAAAGAAGAGAGAAATGATGCAACAAAAAAAAGGTAAGATTGTAGAGGAAACAAAAAGAAAAAAAAAGATAAGATGCACTTTTTCACAAGCAGTTAATATACACATACTTCATTAAATAATCAATTGACTTTTTCTGTATATTACTATTATAAAGAATATGGTAAGTACATTTTTTTCAAATCTAACTGAAAAAGAATGCTAAAACATAGTAATAACAAATTGAGAATAATAAATGTAATAATAACTTACATTAAACAAATTGGTGTTTTTCCTATCAGCAAACAACCCAGGCATAGAGGGATATTTTTTACTTGGAGGCGTAGCAGCAAGGAGAATTTCACGAGCCCATTGAAGATTCTAAAATAAAATGCAATGTTAAGTACAGTTTTATGTTTATTAGTCCATTTCAGGAATAATAAATCTTTTCTTGTGATTTCTAACTTATATAACTTATTTTCTAATGATTTTGCTTGAATAAGAAATAAATATGAAAATAGTGGGTTTTCAAAGTATATAGACTTCTTAATGATAAAAAATTATTTACTAAGATTTGCAATTTTGTTCTTAAACCTTTGTAAGGCCTTTTTTTCTACTAATATTACATTAAATTATTTTCGGGACTGAGATTGATTTATAAAAAGAAATTTAATTAGCTCATAACCTAAAATTATACGGATTTTTTTTTTTTTTTTGTGGGAAGATGAGAGGGATATTCAAAATGTTACCTGCAATAAAGAATTTACCATAACTACTATTTTGTGCTTATAAATAACCAAACTTATGAATTCTAAATTTATAACTACAAATAAAGTGTATGGGAAAGGAGTAAATGAATGACTACATAGCCCACAGGAGAAAATAGCTCCCCAGTGTTCGCTTCTCTTCTTAACCTCATGCCAATTTTTACTGTTTTCCCCATTTATGTAAACAAAGCAAATTCTTCACTCTTATTTCTGAAGTTATCAGCAGAAAATAGTTTCTCATTGTTTGTAAATTAATGAAATTGGTGAGAAGTAAGGCCCGGATTTTGATGACAGTTGCATTTTTTGCATTTTTGGACATTTTTTGTCCTTTAGAGCATTTTTTTACATTTATGGGGCATTTTTCTTTAAATTTTGGGGCATATTTTGCATTTTAAAGCATTTTTTAAATTTTTTGTTAATTTTTTCCAATTTTTATTATTTTTTATCATTTTTCATTATTACACTGGCTTCCAAACAATGAAGAAAATCTCTAGGATATTAACAGGTGAAGCAACATCTTTTCAAATGGAAGAAGAATTGTCAGTAAGTGAGACCGTCTTTTTCAAGTACGCACCAATAACATCAGTAGACGTTGAAAGAAGCTTCTTCAGGTATAAAAATTAACTCTCAGACAAGAAACGCTCGTTTACATTTCAAAATATTAAAAAAAAAAAAAAATTTTAATCCAATGTAATTCTGATATTTAGTAATATTATGAGATGGAAGTTGTTATATTCATTAAAGTTTCTATACAAAATGAAAATGTTTTGGAGTCAATATATTTTCCTTTTTTTTGTTATTTTAGGATATAAAACATATTTTTCAAACTTTAATGAACGTAGAACAAGTATTGCATTGCTTTATATTTTTTTAAATTACTCATAATAATTTTAAAGAGTAAAAAATTGTTTTAGTTCAATATTTTTACTTTATTTAAGTCATGTCATAAGGTGTTTTTAGCGCAATTTTTGCATTTTAAGGGCATTTTTTGCATTTTTAAGGGCATTTTTTGCACTTTTAAAGGGCATTTTTTGCACTTTTTAAGGGCATTAATTGAGATTTTTTAGGTCATCAAAATCCGGGCTCTAGTGAAAAGTATACTTTCCACAACCTTATAAAGGGTTAATCATAAATTAAATTTTTCATCTTGCAAACATTCATAGTTAAATACTGTAATAGTAATATCTTTCATGTAAACACATATATTTTTTCCATATTATTGCAAAACATGTTACAAAAATTTTTGACTGAAAAAATTTAGAAATGATGGCAGAACTCAACCTACCAATAAATTCAGATATATTTCAAATCATGAAACTTATATTTTAGGCAAATGCAAACACGCATATAGTTTTGAACATAGGAGAAATTGTTGCAACTGTTAAGACACTGGTACACAAAAAGGGTGACAAAAAAATTTCTCAGAATATTGTTGAATGCCATATGAGAGGTAGGGCATGTTTGATTAATATGTATTATTACTATTTCCCATATTTATCTGACATGCTTATTCTAGATGAACATGTTGACATTATGATTATTTCCCATTTTTAGAACCCATATTTTGAACCAGCAGCACCTGCAATTTTTAAATTAGGATGAAAATCAAACTTTTTTTATTACGCACACTATAGCAAAACACGTACACTAACTGTAGCATTTTTTGATAGATCAATTTTGAAAATACAAAGGATATTTTTTAAAAAATACAGCGTATTTAAAATTATCCAACTCAAGACTAACCAGTTTGGTGAAAAATTAAAAATATAGGAACCAACCGTTTGTAAAATTTGTTATAGTAGGGTGAAAAGACAACAATTTATTTAAGGCTTCGCACAAATTCAAGTAATTAGATATTTTTCATATTCATAAAACTTTGGGTATATAATTTTAGGCATTAACTCTCTATTTTAAGCAAAGAAAAATAACATTTCTAAAATCCTTGAGTAACCAAACCTTTTAATAAAAAATGAATTACACTGAACAAAAAAATTTATTTTAATAACTTACCTTATTTCGTTTTGAATGACAAAAATAATGAGCCATTCGATACAGTGCTTTGTAATGTTGAATGAACCTCTGTAGAACTTCCCTCAAAGAATCTAAACACGCTGGAATTAACTTAGCAATTTCAGATTGACTTTGCAAGAGTTCTTCAGGAGAAGGTGGGATTTTAGGTAGGGTCATGATTATAGGTTTCTTTTTTGATTTACTTTTACTTGAACCCGTTGAAAGGGAAGTAGAATCTTGTTTTTTTGATCCTAGATAATGAAAAAAGAAAAATTTGTATTATATAAAAGCTAAATAACTATTTGAAGTACAACCCTAAGCATCACACACCAAAAGAACCAGGTGTTTGCTAAAAACTCAAAGATATAAACTCAAGATTTGTATTATATAAAGGGGTACATCATTAGTTCACACACTTTATAAATTAAAGGTTATAACCATTTAAATATCATGATATAATCATTTCAATTCATAAAGTTTCTTATAATCATGATGTTTACGAGGCGCACAGAGTGCTTTTTGCAATTCTCGAATCAAGTGTAGCTGGAAATACTAAAATAGGAAGGGGGGAAAAAAAGAGTAAAATCGCGACTTCTTTCTTCATCAGGTTAAATTTTTGTTCTTCATTTTCTCTATTTTGTTTTATTCTTACGAAAATTATTGAGGATAGAGAATTATTCTATTAGACTATATATTTCATAAAAGGAGAAAAATAAACGTTCCTCTTTAACAGATCAAGAAAAATAGCGCTTGATAATTTTTAAAACTAATGTGGATCTTTTTACAAAAAAATAATGCAACAAAATTACGTGGTTTTATAATTTTGGATAGTTAGTTTAATACTCAACATTTGCGTGCGTTTATTACTGTTATTATTTTTTTTTAAGATTTACTTTTATTATTTGGATGATGTTGAAAAATTCTATTCATTTAAATTATGCAAAATCATAAATACAACCATGAGTCTAAAAACAGACAAATGTATAGTAATACTTATCTACCTTTCAAAAATTGCTGACTGAAGAATTGTATTGGTACTATTTTGTCAGAAAAAAATCAATTTATAATCTAGAATAATGTTATTTCTATTTCTGTCATTTTAATTGGAAGATATTGAGGGTACTTTAAATGTTTCTGAAGATATCACAGGAAAAAGTAAACAGCTGACATCAGTTAATTTGAAAAAATTAAAGGGATAAATGCATATTTCATATTTTCTCCACTATTTACGTCTTTCGAATGGTTATATTTGTTTAGGAAGAAAGAGGACTGAAATAAATTTAGATGCAAGTCAAATGCAAAATTAGATGCGGATAATTAAGTGTGGCAAATAATCAATAATTATTTCTAATTATTTATGTAATTAAACTAATTTCAATTTTGAGTGTCGTAGGCAATGTCTCACGATGCACATTAATTTTAGGAGAACAAAAAAAAGACATTTTAATTGTAAACAGGAATAAAAAAAATATTTTGATACCAGAGCTGTGTTATTATTTTAGAATATTAAAGCTGTTAAAAATATTAAAGCAGTGGTTCACAAACTTTTTACAGCTATGGTACTCTAACTGACCAACTTCCTTTTTATAGAAACCAGAATTCATTGGCAATACTGAACGCATTAACTTAAGAAAGATAACTGTTGAAATGAATTTTTTTCATTCTCCACTTTAATAATTTTGAAAATATTTAAAGTAAAGAATGAAAAAAATTCATTTTATTATAAATAATATCCCTAAAATTAGATTTCGTGTCAGATAGTTAATACATTGCTGCAAATGACGTCTACAGTCTACGTCATTACATTTTTGATGATATGTGCGCAAATGACGGCTGTAATTGTCGTGCACATTCTAATTAATAAAAAGAAGAACATAATAATTGTGAAGTACAAGCATACAAAACTAATACATTTATTTGTTATTCATTCAGTAATACACCGAAAAAAAGTTTTAACGTTCCAGATAACACATCAATTGTTGTTTTTTGTTTGCTTGGGAAAAGAAAAAAAAGTGATGAGAAAGAGACGTCTACATCTGTCGAAAATTGTAATGGGAAAACTATGACAAAATGTGATAATTTTCACTTCCAAGCATATGACTGATCGTCAGTTACACAAGGCATTCATTTACAATTGAAAAACAAAAATGTGTTTTGAAAATTATCAATTGTTTTTTTGTTTGCTTGGGAAAAGAAAAAAAAGTGATGAGAAAGAGACATTTACATCTGTCTAAAATTGTAATGGGAAAACTATGACAAAATGTGATAATTTTCACTTCCAAGCATTTGACTGATTGTCAGTTACACAAGGCAATCATTTACAATTGAAAAACAAAAATGTGTTTTGAAAATTATCAATTGTTTTTTTGTTTGCTTGGGAAAAGAAAAAAAAGTGATGAGAAAGAGACGTCTACATCTGTTGAAAATTGTAGTGGGAAAACTATGACAAAATGTGATAATTTTCACTTCCAAGCATACGACTGATCGTCAGTTACACAAGGCATTCATTTACAATTGAAAAACAAAAATGTGTTTTTGAGCACGATCTACATATTAAAAGCATGGCAATGTGTTAAATTCACAGGCTTAGAGCAGTGTCTAACCTAATTCCGAATGTTTCTGGAATATGTGTAAGCTATTAATAAAAAGCTAAGTTATGGTTTTTGTTGAGACAAAAATGAAAAAGAACTGAAATAAATGTTGAGAATGGTTATCAAGGAAGCATATTAATAATAATAAGCATGAAACAACTAATATATAATAATAAGCATGAAAATAACTAAAATATTAAATTAATAATGGATTCTTGATTGGATATAAACCTAATTACAGATTTCTAAATTCCTTACTGGTTAAAAAAAAGTGTCTTGAATCTTGGAAACACTAGGATTCTGTAGAAGAAACCTTTTTTTATAAAAAAAAGGTTTCAGTTTATGAAAATTCAAGAAAAAAATCATTTTGGCACCAAAAAAAACTCCCCCTCAACATCTTTCTTTAAGTTAATTATTTATTTTTTATTTACAATACATTCTTGAGATCTTATTTTTCACAACTTATATAAGTATGGTTTTTATTTATTTCGGAAGCTAAATTCTAAAATTTCATTTTGTAAAATTTACTCACATGTATTGCAAATCGTACTTTCCTTTGTTACCTTTATATTAATCTGATTTGAAAATATAAATTATTTTGTTCTTAATTATTGATTAAAAATTAAAGATTTACCTTTTGTTTCTTTTGTTTTGTCTTTATCACAAGCTGTTTCGGGAATATTATCTTCAGGTGGTTTGCCCAAGTTTAGATTTTCTACAGTAACTTCTGCTTCTAATTTTACATTCTCTTTCGATGCAGCAATTTCTTTCGAGTGATTAGAATTTTGTTTGCCAGCATTAACATCAGTCTCATTTGTAACAGATTTTTCTTTTGGGTCAGAAATCAGATAAGATTCAAATTTTATAGGAAATGATTCCATGGGCTCAGAATTATTTAAAGATGGATCCTCCTCTTTGTTTGAAATACCGTCTTTCGATTCATGCTCAACGATGTCTTTAGTGTTTTCATTACTTTGACATGATTCTTTAACTAGTAACTTATCATTATCAATATTACATACTTCAGTCTCAGAAGTTTTGCTTATTTTCACAGTAGATTCAACTAAAGGTTCAAAATCCATTATTTCAGGTTTTAGTGATGCTTTATCATCAGCTTCAGAGTCATCTACAGTTTTTAGTAAAATTTCCAAAACTGATACAATTTCAACATCTTTCTCAGCTTCAAGAGGTGAAATAGCTTCTTTATTTTCATCTGATGGTGATGACTTTTCATCATGCAGAGTTGGATGAAAAGAATCTTTGTTTCTATCATTAGAATAAAAATGGTGTGATTTTTCATTTTGAGTATCACTTAGTTGATCAATTTCTTTTTCTGTGAGAGGATTTTGTACCAAAGTTTTGTTTTCCAAACTTAAATTCTTATCTTCATTGGATTTATTTCCATTGATGTTCTCTTTTTCTGAACTTAGAAGCTCATCTTTATCTTCAACAGTAGATGGTAGAGTTTCTTCAAAATCTATAGTAAGATTTACATCCATCTTATCATCTTCAAATGCCAATTCACTTTCCCTTTCAGTTTCATTTACAAATAATAAATCATTGTCTTCTTTTTTACCAATAATAGACATGACAGCTTTCTCATCTTCAGTGATGACAGATTGTCCAATTTCATTTTCAGGAAGAATTTCTTGAACAGCATTGTTGCTTTCATTGAGTATTGAGTGGATAGCTTTCTCATTTTCCTCCATCAATGACTGAACTGCTCTCTCATCTTCACTCAGCAAAGACTGAACTGCTCTCACATCTTCACTCTGCAAAGACTGAACTGCTCTCTCATCTTCACTCTGCAAAGACTGAACTGCTCTCTCATCTTCACTCTGCAAAGACTGAACTGCTCTCTCATCTTCACTCTGCAAAGACTGAACTGCTCTCTCATCTTCAATCTGCAAAGACTGAACTGCTCTCTCATCTTCAATCTGCAAAGACTGAACTGCTCTCTCATCTTCACTCTGCAAAGACTGAACTGCTCTCTCATCTTCACTCTGCAAAGACTGAACTGCTCTCTCGTCTTCACTCTGCAAAGATTGAACTGCCATTTCTGTTTCTTCATCCATTTTATTATTCTCTTCTAACAATGACTGCACAGCACGCTCATTTTCTTCCAAAGATGAACGAACAGCTTTCTCATCAACATTCTCTTGCATTTTAGTGTCACCTTCGTAAACCACTGATTCATAATAGGCTGAATCATGATCTTCTTGCTTTTGGTCATACATACCATAGTCAGAATAGTCATAATGGTCCATTTCCTCATTCTGAAGATTCATTTCTTCAACAAGCTTTGATGCAGCAGCTTCAGTTTCCAACTCCATCGCTAAAGCTTGCATTTTGGCAAGCTCTTCATTTTCTCGATTTATTCTTTCTTGCTCTTCAGCCATTTTTTGTTTCAACTTTTTTTCAACATCATCCTCTGGTGTACTCATTGTTTCAGGAGGCTGATTAGAAGTGTAAACACATTCTTCAACAAATGATTCAACAACAGTAATACTTTTAGATTTCAATAATAGGTTTAGCGTTTCACCAGAATTACAATTTTTGTTTTCGGCTTGCTCAATTTCTTCATCAACAAAGCGCTCTGAAACAACTCCAACCAAAGAATCTATCACTTCTTTTATAGATGCTGACTCATGAGCTTCAGGGGAAGAGTCTGTTGAAGGGCGGCTTTGACGCCTATCTGAGCTTTCAGAAATTTTCTTGTGTACTTTGTTAGCATCTCCAAAATATGTATGGTCAGCATTACTTTTAGGTTCAGAAGTAACTGCAGTAACGATATACTCTTCTGATTCAGAGGAAGGGGTAGAATATGATCTGAAATTTTAAAAAAAGGAATAATAAGGAATAACTTTCAATATTTAGGTTCTTACGATTAAGGAGTATAATATTATATTAAAAAATGAATAATATATGTTTTCAAAACAAGAAAAAAGTTACTAATTATTAATTTGAGATATTTTTAAACTTTTGGTTTTAGAAAAGGTGAAATATTTCATAAAATTAAAATGAAAAAAAATATTTCCAACCATTTTAGTCCAAAATAAACATTGAAATATTATCTAAAAATTATAAAAAAGGCAGAACATTAAAAAGAAAAAGAAAGCAACCGGCTTCAGTTTCTTGCTAACAGTACTCGGTTATTCTATTACGGTGGAGACATATTAGTTTAATTTCATCAAAGTATCCCACTTAATAAAAGAAATAAAACTATCAGCTTATTCCAGATTTTCAAGAAAAGTTTCAACAAAATTCCATATCAGATCTTAAGATGATAGTTTTTCATCAAAAAAACAAGATTTTTATTATATTCTATTATGAAAAAAATACAGGGTTGCCACAGCAAAAAAGGAACAAAAATAGTTGCTTTTAGTAGCCTCAAGCAGGAAAATAGTTGCCTAAAACTACAAAAATAGTTGCCTGAACAGGGACAAAAATTTATAAGAAATAGTAGCCAAATAACTAAAATTCTATGATTAGGACTGGGTGATGTGAGAAATTTTAAATCGTGATACATCGTCCGTTAGACATCGGGATATAGGAATGTATCGCGATTTAGCATATGTTCAAAAATTACCTATGGCAAATCTTTAAATCAATCAAAAATAAATAAAAAGGAAAAAATCTATTACAAAATAAAATATTACTTCTAAACATATTTAACTATGACATCAATATCATTGCTTAATTTTTTCAATTAAAATAATAAAGAAGTCAAAGTAAAAGCAAACGAAAGCTTTATTTCATTTTTATTAAATTAAAAATGATTTAAGATTTATTGGTTTAAAAATAATAATACTGTAACAAAATATTTTACATGCATGCATTAAAATTTAAAAGAAAAAAAAAGGAAAATAGAAAACAAACCAAAGAAAAGTTCACTTTAGAAAAAAAAAAATTTTTAATTATTTGTTGAAAAAAAAACATGATTTTGAAATATCATTAGACCCTCTTTTATTTAATTATATAAAATAATAAAAAGTAGTATTAACTAATGGTCAAATTCTGTACTTAATAAATGTAAAAATATTTTTACTTTATTATTATTTTCTTTTTTGAAAATAAAATCAACTAAAGATTTTTTTGTTTAAAAATGATACTGACTATCTAACAAATTATAAAACAAACAAGTATTTAAAAAATTTTAATAAAAAATTTTTAAAAAATACTTTAAGTACTAATATTAAATTCTTAAAAAGCATCAAAACATTACTAAACTCTTTATTTAATTTTAAAAAAATAATTTTTTTTAACTGATAGTCAATTTTTTTAAAACTTTGTTTTCAGTTTCTTAAAAGTAAAAGCACATTAAATAAAGGTAAGCTTTGTTTTAATTTTTTTATAATTAAAAACGACTGAGCATTTACTGGTTTGAAAATAATCAAATTATTATTCTTACCTACATTAAATAAATTTTAAAAAAACTAACTTTTTATAACAAAGTTAAATACAAAATACCCTTATTAAATTTCATCGCTTAAAATGAAAAGCAATAATTGAAAAAAATCTATGAAGAATCTTTTTTTATTTATATTTTCTTTTCATTGATTAATTGAGTTCAGAACGAAAATTTAAGATAACAGCGATTGCGCAGCAATCGCAAAGTAACAGTAAGTTTACTAAAAATAATTGACAAGAATCATTTAATCCAGACAGAAAAAAAAATGGCACAAAATAATGCAGAACGAAATGATCGCTAAGTAGCAAAAGTCTCACTGAAAATAATTTACAAGAAACCCGACAATTATTCCCAACGAAATAAAATGCACAATGATCACAAAATGACTTAAGTCCCATTGAAAATAATCTTCAAAAAACGCAAAATCCAAAAGACAAAAATGGACATAAAGAAACTATGAATTGCGTTCTATATTACAACGCTGATCTTCGCACGAAACCGGGAGTTCTGATTCAATTCGCTCTTCGTCATTCAACACCACGAAACTAACATCGTCTTTATGGCTAGCTAAACGCCATCTACATCTCTGCAGCCAGGCGAAATCAAAATCGTCTTCGTCAGTGTGGTAACAGCATTAGCGTAGTCAAGGATCCTTGCATATTAAATCGTTAAAACGCGATTGTAGTCTTATACCGGTGGCTTAAATCAGATTTCTGATGCATTGCCTAAAACGAAAGTCACTATATCCGCCTACCGATATATGCGGTAAATCGATATTTCGTGATACATCAATTTATCGCCCAGTCCAAACTATACTCCAATTAAAAAAAAATTTTGCACAAATATAAAAGGTATACATATTAGAAAATAGGTACTTAAATAAAAGTCTAATTACAATAAAATATTAATGTTAATAGAAGGAAAAAACAATTAAAAAGAACAAAACTGCCTTTAGAGAGAAGAAATAACAAGTACTTTATTAAATCTAATGAAAATTTAAATTTTTGGACATAAATGATTGTATAAGAGTTTGCTTTCTTTTATTGACAATTTAGTTTATTTCTTGTTCATTTGTTTCATGCTCTTTTTCTTTTTGTCGTAATTGCAGACTACCTTCAATCATGCCTTGTGCAAGTCTAATTCCTTGCATATGTTTAGCCTAAGGGCTTCTTTAAGTCTTTCATTCACTTCTTCTGACAACTTGTCAGCTGTTTCTTTCAGTGGGGAGAAATAACAAATGAGGGGTCAGTGTGATGACGTCACTGAGCACTACGCACATGGTAGGCGGCACTACGTACTTGTTAGCGAGGGGACTGAAAAGTAAAATTCATTTTTGCGAAAACACTTCGCTAACAGTTAAAAAGTCTCTCAATAGTCGCCTATTCCTTAAAATATTTGCTCTTTTAACCTTTTCAAGCAACAAAAAAAACGCCATAATCATCTAAGGCCGAAAATAGTAGCAGATAGTCGCATTTTAGTAGCCTGTGGCAACCCTGAAAATAGATTTCGCAAGGAGCAAAAGGACACCAAGTGAATCTCAGATATAAAATATAAATGTTTACAATCTTAATGGCTACTATTATCCCTAATTTTAAGATAAGTCATTTTCCAAATTTCTAAGAGTTTTTCTAAGTTTTGATTTTAAAAAAATGTAGTTTTCCCTGATTAGTCCTTCAATTATTTCACAAATTACCAACAAGTAATATTACTTGCCAAAAAAACAATTCTCACCACACAAATTGAGATCAGTAAACAAATAGAGAGCAACACAAGGGTATCTGCTTGGCGAAAATGAAGAATCTGTATGACCACCACCTAATGCACAATATGTGAAAGTGTTCCTAATTCAAATAACTACATTTTGTATTTAAATTTTTTAGATTGAAAATGGAAATTCTATTCTGGTTAGTTTCATACCATGTGATTTAGCTGTTTAATGAGAATGTACGGAAGTGTTATCACTTTCCTATGATTTTTATGCATTAGATTCATTTAACCGATAGGGTCAATAAATAATATAAATTATATCACTATTTAATTTTCAATTTTATTACTATTGTGTTAATTAGTATGGATTCAATAATATTTAATTATTAATTTTTTTACATCAAACTAAATATTCATCTGATATTCTTTATAATACAATTACGCTGAGTTTTTACATACATTTCTTTTTTGCACTTTTCTTGATATTTAGCAAATGGACTTTCTTTTACAGCTATCAGGCACCTCTTAATGGTTTTGAGTGTCTCTAGATCTGTGCCAATAACCTCATGTTTCCAGAGGAATTTTAAGCAGCTTGCATGAAGTCTATAGTAGACCTAAAACAAATAACGAATTAACAGTTTTAATAAATTAAAATTAATTTTATTTCTTGTGAACTTTTGCCTCATAATTTAAAGCAAACAAAATAAAATTATGCAAATGTTTTCCATAATGGCAAGAGATAAAAAATGCATAAAATAAAAATTAAAAATAATAAATTTTGAAAACATCTTATTTGGAAAGCAATTTCTTTTTAAAATAAATATAATATTGTTTTGCAAAGTGAAATTTTATTAAATAGAAAGGTAAAAGTTTATAAGAAAAACAATTTTATTTTGTAGGTACAAAATATAACACAAAAGTAGGAGTAGACTGCAACCTGATGGGCTTTTAAATTATAAATTTCTTAATTAAATTTTGCAATGTTTCTGCACATTGGAACTCATTAATTTAAATTAAGCACCCTAGAAAATTTTTCCATCATAAAATTTTGCCTCTCAATGTTTTCTTAGGACAATTTTTAAACTATTAGCGGTTGTAAAGTTGTCCTATTTTTATCATTCTCATAAACATTCCTAAATTTTTTTAATCAATTTATCATTAGATAACAAACAGATAATCATAAGAGCTACTTGCTTTAGTAGGGCACAGCATTAGTTAAAGAGAAAAAAAAATACTTAAATTAATATAAAAATTATGCATACTTCAAGAACTTCAATGGATAACTCTGCAGGATTATGATACAAGATCTTTTGAGGATACCTAGCAAAATCTTCATGAAGATACATCAAAGCCTATTATGAGAAACATTTAAATTAAGACAAATTTAACACAAACATTTAATTATTTAAAAAATCCTGTCAAAGATAAATCAATATTCTTTTACAGATTTTTTTTTTTAAACAAGAACCAGCTGAGCTGTTTTTAAAAAAATATTTTAATGACTATAGACTAGTAGAACAAAATCAAATTGTTTTATAATTCTACAAAAAAATCAAATTATTTTATAATTCTCCAAAGTGTAAGACTTTACTTCACCATGCAGTTAAACACTGTACAAACTTATGGAAAAGGATTTTTTCATTTAGTATTAGAGAATGTGAGTTTTAAGATAATTTAATAGATAATTCACAAGTGATTCGACTTATTTAACAATTAACTTAATTGTTATCTCACAGCAAATAAAAAGTGAAAACACTTTTTATAATTCATGTCAAAAAATATTAAAATTACTTTCATACTTTAAGGACAACTTTTTTTTAATGAAGTTTCAATTATATTAGGGGAATTCCGACTTGTTAATTTCACCAATAAATAAAGTTTTTTTAATACATATATATATATGAATATAAACAAAGTGGTCTTAATCAGCACCAAAAATAATTGTATCTTTTCTAGACTTCTTATAAAAAAATATGAAAGTAGGGTTAATTAGTAGTCTTGTATTTCTTCCTGGACTTTTACAAAACCTTCGGGGTACTGAGAGAGCTAATTTTGACATTTGTCCACTCTCTCAATAGAAAAGGTTTTGTTCTATGGCTTCTGGAGCTGGTACCCCTTGAAGACGTCGGCTTCGGTGGCCATATTTTTATTTTATTTCCCTTGCTTTTTTCTTTATTGCTTTAATTATTCTTTCTTTTGAAAATTCTGTTGCTTTTAAGCCCATTTCTTTAAAAAAAAAGTTCTGATATTTCAGAATTTTATATTTTGTATTCTTTTACTAGGGTTAACTAGAGAATATTTATGCAAGGAAAAATCTTACATGCTATTGAAATAAGTCGAACTAGTGAGAAAAAAGGGATGAAAAAAACAACAGAATCAGTTTGGTTGAAATTTTGAAGTATTTTCAATAATCAATTCATGACATGTTGAAGTTTTCCAATAATAGACCAGGGGTGAGCAACATTTTTAATCAACAGGCCAATTAAAATTTTAAAATTTTTTGGCGAGCCACACATAAAGTAACACTTATTAATAATTTACAAAACTTTATTTATAATAAACATTATAATAAAAATATATAAAATTTAAAAAATTTAAAGTTTTCATATACAAATTTTAATGCAAAATAAAAACAGACAAGAAAAGAACAATAAAACGAATTTACTTGAAATTTTTAATGAGAAATTTGGCAGTTTTTTCGATAAAAGCTGATCAATATCAGCCGGAATTGATGAGGTAGCTACACGTACACAGCTTTCTAAATGTGCATCACTCAGTCTTGATCCGTGGTTATTTTTTATTAATTTCATGGTTGAAAATAATTTATTGCAAACTTACGTACTTTTGAACAGAGACATCATTTGCTTTGCATTTTTGGTCAAAAGCGGAAATTTCTCAGGGCTCACATACGATTTATAAAATTTTTCGATGTTTACTGAGAAAAATACATTTTTTAAATCGGTATTATTCTGCATGTCAATCACTTCCATTTGAAAGTCTTTGGGAACTAGATCCACATCGACATTAAATGGAAAGGAAAACATTTTCATGGAAACCGCTGTCTTCTCAGCTTTGAACATTTGGAATCTTAATTGAAATTTGTTGATTAAAATGTCTATATATTGTGCGTATTTTTGAGAAGTAGTAACGTTTTCTTTTTCTAAATGTGGAAAGTGAGACACATTATTCTGCAAAAGATGCTGTTTCCACAATTTTAATTTGCACTGAAAGCCCTGAATTTCATCATACAAATTGTGAATAAACTGTCCTTTGCCGTGAAGTTCCACATTAAGATCATTAAGATGCTGAGTCATGTCGATAAGAAACCCAAAATCATACATCCATTCTTTATTACCAAAATCAGGAAAGGCATATCCCTTCATATCCACGAGCAATTATATTTCGATTTTTAAGTTGTATTCTCTTTTTAGCATTGCACCTCAACTAAGCCAACGTACTTCAGTATTAAAAACCACGTCGCCATATTCAGTTTCTAAATCTTTCAGGAATTCTTTAAATTCACGGTGATTTAACGCACGTGACTTTATAAAATTGATTAGTTTAATTATTGGTACTGTGACATTTGGCAAACTCAATCTTTTCACACACAAATTTTCCTGGTGAAGTATGCAGTTGTTAATGAATATTTCCCTTCCTGTGACCTTCTTAATGTTTTGAAATAGCCTTCCAGATACCTTCATGCTTGACATTGCTCGTGCTCCATCTGTCGATATACTAATAATCTTTTCTAATGAAATTGAAACATTTTCCAACACAGACTTAAGTTCATCATACAGGTCTTTGACGGTTATAGTCCCTTGCATTGGAATCAGTGAACACAATTCTTCGGTAATATTAAATTTGGTGTCAATACCACGTAAAAATATAGCCAGTTATGCTATATCGCAACTCTCATCAAATGCCAAAGAACAGTATTCGAATTTTGCAATGCATTCATGAAGTGTTATTGCTATGTTCTCGGACAAGTCTTCAATTCTCCTTGCAATGGGGAATCTTGATAAACAAATGTTTGAAATAATATTTATTTTATCAGGAAATGCTATTTCTGCAACAGCAGTCAGACATTCTTTTATCATCTCTCCATCCTCAAAAGGTTTCTTTTTTTTTTTTTTTTTTGCCAGTATTTGACTGACAACAAAACTAGCCTTTACTGCCATATTTGATAAAGTAGCTTGATTTTTAAAAATAGCCTGTTGGTTTCCCAAGTTTTTCTCCATTTGATTAAACATATCTATCCGGAGTTGTCCTGTTAAGTTTTTATATTGTTGTTCATGTTTTGTATCATAATGCCTTTTTATGTTATATCCTTTTAATATCGACATAGTCACTGAGCATATTAAGCATTCAGCTTTATCTTTGTCTTTGACGAAAGTGAAAGAATAATCAAATTTCCACTTTTCTTGGCAATGCCTGTGCTCATCCGCAACCTTCCGTTTTTTTGTTTGCTATTATGGATTGCACTCATGCCTTTCAAGAAACACAAGAATTGCTAGCTTACCAGTCTGACTGATTGTGTGACAGAAGTATCGAGTGTCTGGAATGAATCAATAAAATTTCACAGAACACACATTTATTTATAATTAACAGGTTTACACATTATAATTATACATTTCTAACATTATTTGCAATATCAAAGACTTAAAACTTTCAGACATAACAATGTGGGTCACTCGCCAGGAATTGATCTGATAGTGTTGACAGACAAGTGTTTCCTCTTCAGCCTCACTTTCTAGCTGCGGCAAGCCGGTGGCGCTACAACACAGAGGTGGTTGCGAGCGCTGCCGCCACAGTAGCAAACACAAACAAACACAGACGTGGCGCGCATGTTTGAACAAGACGCCGACACGTGAGTAGCTCGTCACAAAAAAATTTTCTGGTTTAGTATGTACTACCATTTTATTATAGTTAATTTTAAAACAATACAATGGAAGAAAGTCGATAAAATAAATTCAATTTTAGAAATGCTTGGTGGGCCGCATAAACATGTTTAACGGGCCGTGTGTTGCTCATCCCTGATATAGACTATATCATGTTATCAAGCAACTATATCATACTATATAAATAAAATTCCTGTCATTTTTGAGAAGGATTATAAAAATATACATGCATGGCAGACATAATATAGCACTCTGAATAATTTGAAGTCATACGTTTCAAATAAATTGTTAAAGGACTAATTTTTGAAATATTTGAATGCTATTACAGCAATAAACACATAATAATTTACTTTTTGATAATGATCTAAATAAACAGGTGGACCAAGTCCTTCTTTCTCAGCTATTTTACCAAGCATGTAATGATGTAACCATGCCTCTTCAGGTTCACCGCCATCCTCAACACAATTGGCAGCTTTAAAACATTTCTTTGCACACTGTAGCATTTCTGTCTTCTTTTTCTTCAGTAATTCTCCTAACTCATCACATACTGTATCCTGAATGAAGAAAGAAACAAGCCCAATTAAAACAAGTTATTTGGAGAAAAGGGTCAATGCCAGAATACTTTATAAGAACAGAAGCTTTTCAAATTTTAAAAATCTTTATTTTAAGTATTAAATTATTTATTTATAAATGTCTAAATGTATTTTTATGTCATAATCATACTGTAACAACAGAGATCTCCTCAGGTATATATATATACAGGGTGTCCCAAAACTCATGTTACATACATTAAGGCCTAAATCACCATGCAATCCTTGGCTGAAACATAAGCAGTAATGTGCTAGAGCCCGAAACATGTCAGGAAATGATGAGAAGCAAGGAAGACAGAGATGGAATGAAAAGAAACTGATAAAATGAAGGAAAACATGTTATTCAATAGAATGATATTAAAAAAACACTAATTTTCCCATCAGAAGAAGCTTACAACTACCGCAGCTGACGGGCTTCACATCCTCATCGGTGATTCACAGAGCGAATGAAGACAGGTGCTGAGAACAAACAGCCTTTTAATGACAACAGCTAAGAGATGCCTTTTAGAGTGTTACAACTTGTCTTTGGACCATGGATTGTCTGGTGATTTGTGCTTATCTTGTTGTCTTCTATCACTCTTTAATGTAGATACCACAAGAGTTAGGACACCCTATATATATGCACACACGCATATATATTATATATATATAAAGAAAAAAAAAAGCAAAGTGCTCAGAATAAGTAAAAAGTAATTTCAATTTTGGACTTACATAGAGTTTTATATACATACAAAAATGAAAACATAAGCTTTAGAAAAACTTAAATTTATTGCAAAATATTATTAACCATACATTCAGAAGAAGTTCAATTCAAATAGAATTAATAAATACAAAAAATCTTTAATCTTATAAAAAATTTTAAAACAATCATTTATGATTTTTTTGAATAAAAATTTTAAAAAATTTTAATATTTTTACATTTGAAAATAAAATACTGTGAACTATTATAAAGGTGTTTTCATTGACAACCATATGGCTGTTATTTCAAAAATAAATAAATAAAATAATAAAATAAATGAATGAGTATTTGCAACTTTTATTTTATTTTTTATAATTTAAAAATAAAATAAAACAAATTATTAAGACAAATAACAATAATTAATGTAAAAAGAAGAATCGCTATTAATAAATAATATTAATATAAAAATACTGAAAAGTGAAAATACTTTGATTTTTATGTTTAAATGTTATATTTTATGTAATTTTAAGGTGTTTTTATTGATCACTATGCGGCTTTTATATCAGGGAAAATGCTAAAAACTAATGGGCATTAGCAGCCTTTAATTCAAATAAGGTCACATTCTCAAACCGCTCTACATTCATAGTCTCATTATATAATTTAATTTTTTTTTTGATGGTATGATAGAATTAGAATTTTTAATCACCAAGGTAAAATTTAAATAGTATTTATCCAAATTTTTTTCTTGAAAAAAAATAAGTACAGGAAGTACTTTTTCCAAAGAGAAGGGAAGGGGCAAAAAGAGAACAATATTTTTACAAAAAAGGTCAGGGAAAATAACATTTTCTCTAAAAAAAAAATAAAAAAAAAGCAAACATGGTGGTATCTTTTTGTAAAAATGTCTAGGAAAAACACAGATAACAAGATTAATATGGATAATTTATACACTGATTATAATGGATATATATTAAGATGGAACTCAATTTAAATACCTGTTTTAGTTGCCTTGAAGCATGTGAATGAAGGATATAAGCTAATGAACCATGTTCAATCCACAGAGATGTTGTAGTTGGATCAAGTTCAAGTGCATGTTCAAAACATCTGAGTGCAGCAGATGACTTTCTATAAATTGTGGATTCATTTCTCAACTCATACTATGAAAATAAAAAATAGAATAATTTTTTACGTAACTTGTAACATAAACTAGATTTGGAAAGAAAGTAAGCTACATCAAATTAGATGATAACCAAGTCATGAATGAGATTTCAAAAGAGAGAGGGGAAAATAGGAAAATACTTTTAAAAAACAATTAAGGAAACCAGGGCTTGAAAAAACTCCGAAATTTTACCTGTCCCCAAGGACGGCTTGTCCAACAATGTACCCGTCCTCCTTTGAAACTAACCCGTAGCTTCTGAATAAATAAAAATATAATTTTCTCTTATTTATTACAAACATTTATATAAATTGCACAATGAATTAGTAGTTACTAGGATTACAAATACTAGGTTTACATTATACAGTAATAAAAGAAATACTAGGTAACTAATCGTAAAACCTAGTATTTATTTTATGAAATAATTTAAATAACAAAGGTCAAGTTATCTGGAATGTCAATTTATCCGAGGGTACTGCGTTTTTTTAAATGAATCAAATATGACGTTTGCCAGTTCCACAATCAAGCCAATGATTTACAGAGGTTTCTGCACAGAAATCTGAAAGGGGTTTTCCATTTAGGTAGATGTTCATAATTGTGTTTAACGCTTCTTGTTTAAGACCAGTACGCAATGTGTGTTTGTAAGTTCATTGCTGAAAAGCCTCTTTCAACCGCTGCAGTACTCCCAGACAGAGAAAAGATCAATTCCACCATGAGCAGTATGTTGCTGTATTACTAGATTAGAGGGTCATTTTAGAAGTGAGGCGCTAGACTCTTGAAAGATAACAAAAATTGAAAATGTATCACGAACATTAACGGGAAAATGGCAGTCCGCACGGACGTCGGATTCTAGACATTTGTTGTCCGCGGGGAATTTTTAACCGCCGAGGACGGGCGGATGGGTGGTTTTTCCAGCCCTGGAAGAAACTATATCATATCCATCAAATTTACTAAATAATAACAGTTTCGCTTAAATGCTGCTACATGGGACAAAAAGTATTGAATGTAATAATGTATAATAATAATGCAAATATTATTACATAATAGTAATAATAACTATAAATTGATTCAAGTTTTAATTTAAAGTAAAAATCTTAAGTTTTAAAGAAAAAAGTAGTTTGTAAATTCTGAAAAACATTCAAGTTATAGAATTCAATTTATTATTCAAATCAATTTAGAATTCAATTTATTATTCAAATCAATTTAGAATTCAATTTATTATTCAAATAGTCACTATATTTAATGTTTAATATCATTCATATTTAAAAACGAGTATGTGCAGTCATTTAATAAAATACTAACGGAACTCTCTTCATTTGAGGTTGGGGGGCGAGTTTTTTTCACTTCGAACAGGGGATCTAAACTTTACAAGGGGTATTTACCAGGCAATGATTGTTTTAGCTGCTCACAGAATTTTAAAAATTTCACATAATTTTTTTAAATGAAACTTAGTATAATGATTTTTTTTAAACATTTATATATTATGAAGAGGCTGTTTTTATGAAGTTGAATTTTTGGAGGGAATGATAAAAAATACTCTAATTTCCATTTAGATCAATGCTTATTTAAAAAACAAGATTTTAAAATTTTGAACAAGAGGCTTGATAAATCATATTACTTGTATGCATAGCAAGTGGTCAGAAAAATGATGATATTTATAATTGAAAAATGGTAAAATTACTTTGGAAAAATAGAATATTTGCCTCATAAAGTTTTAACTAAATAAAATTACTACATAAAAATAAAACAGATAATAAAAATTAGAAATACTTAGACAGCAAAACTAACCATTAGTGAACTGACCACTAACAATTAGAGAATGATCCCTTAATAAGAATATCCCACATTATAAAATTGAAATTACTAGTTTCTGACTTCAATCTTTATAAATCCTTGGATTAAAATTTTATTTTATTAGTTATTATACTTATTTAACTAATTATATGATGAAAAAATTGCTGCAGTGTTTCTACTTGATATAACATATGAAAGCTAAATGAAAGAGCCTAAATAATAATTAAATAACATTTGAAAGAGAGCCTAATGATAAAAAGCAGGAAATTATGGCTGTCATAAAGAGTCATCCATATATCTGACAAACAGAATAACTGTGAAAATGAAAATAATAATAAAAAAATTAATAAAATAAAAAAACATAGCATTTTACATACTGAATTTAGCTTTTGGTCAAGCTGAGAGCTACGAGAGAGTGCCATGCCTGCCCATGAGTCTTGCCTATCAGGATTGATACAAATATCCATCAAGTATAGACGGATAGCTTTACTGAAAATAGAAATTATTATATCAGTTTAAGAAAACAGTGGATTTTTAGACTAATTTGGAATTTACGTTTAATCCCTTAATTATATATTTTAATTTACATACCTAAATTCTTTATTTTTGAAGTAATAATCTCCAAGTAAATAGTATAAATCTTTCACTAAGGGGCTGGAAAAAATATATTTATTATTTAAAACAATATTCTTACAATTATTTAATAAACAGAAATTAAGACAAATATTAATCAAGAAATATAATTCTTATCTACAATTTAAATTTTTTCACAAATTTTTAAAACTTTGAATATGCCAGATTATTTTCATTCAGTTGCCATTATTTCTCATTGAATTTTCCAGACTTATTTCAGTAAATAATAAAAAATAAATAAAAAAAATAAAACTATAATTAAAGTTTAAAATATTTTATAAAAGAGCAATTGCAAAATCATGAACTTTAACAACAAAAATTGTTCAACATTTTTTATAGTACATTATGTACACTATACAATATCTTTTAAAAGCATCAGCATTGGTAATATTAGTTGCTGCTTTTATTACTTTGAGTAAGAGACAGAACATCAACTGCAAATTTTAGGTTTGATCTTTGGGTCTGATGTATGTACACATTTAATCTCTGAGCCTTGATCTTGGATTTTTAAAACTTTCAGCTCTACATTTTTCTCTATCATCACTGTAGTATTCAATGGTAAAGTAGTATGTAGCAGAGAAATTTTAATTCAATTTTGCCCTTTTTCCAGAGACTCAACCCTGGGAGGGAATTATGGACATGTTATATGTGTTCTAGCTTCAAGCACTTCTTTTGATTTGATCTAGACTACAATGGGCTTTCTCTCACTCCTAAAAAATGGCTATTTAATTGACCATGGTGACAAGATACAGAGTTTTCTGTGACTTAGCACTAATGATTCTGCTTATATATAGCACTTAGACAGCTGAATGTTCCTTGATGGATTAATTCATACAATAATCTGTTTAACATTATACATTTTTTTAGGTTCTTTCATGAACCATTACATAATTTACTGCTATCATAATTTTTGAATTTCAACAGAAATTTAAAAAAACAAATCAGGCAATGAAGTAATTATAATTTTTTTAATGAGCAAGAACTACTTTGGAAAAACTTATTATCTATTAGCTCATTACCTCATAGTTTTGTTACCAAAAGGTGGGTTAGGACATCGATCAGTAGCACCTTCAATGTAAGCAGTATAAGTATCAAAACATGTAGTTGGATCCTCATCGGGTGGGACTAAGCTAGTAATCCTTTTCAACAAACTCTCCAACTAAACATAACAAATTAAAAAACATAAATTGGAGAAAAATATATGCATTAGACTATACGATATTCTTAATTGAATGTAGACATATACCAAATAGATGGTAGTTAGATGCTTATATATTCAGAAAATTGCTTGTGTATGTTGGCAAGTAGCGAGAAGATCCAATAGGAATCACAGAACATTTAATGTGCTGCTTTTTCTTAGGTTCAACAGTTTATTTTCATGACCCACTATGTAAGCTTTTTTTTTATCATTTTGATATGTACAAAAATATAATTAAATAATAAAATATGCTTGAAAATGTAGCATTTTTGCCTTCATGCAACATACATATTTTTACTCAACACTCGATTTCGTCAAATGACAGCATCTGTAACTACATTTTTAATGACATTTGTAAGTGATAAAGAACACATTTTTTCTCTTAAAACAAAAAAAAAACATTTTATTTCAAGTTTCATCATCAGTTTATTTTGAGTGTTGAACTTTGCCAATATAAATTAGAACATATAAATATACACAATATTTCAAAATGCGAAGTAAAGAACTTTGAAACTTTAACTTTAAATTTTGTGGTTTCGCTTTAACCAAGTATCTCAAAATCTTTTAATTCTTTCAAATTTTTGGTAAGAAACAGAAGATTTATTCACATTGTTTTACTTTATTCAGAAAAGAAATGTATTTTGAAACTAGTAATTATTATTAAACAATCTGTTTTTGTGCCTTTATTCACATTGTTTAGCTTTATTCAGTGAATTATTATATATTCAACATAACAAAAGGAAATAGTGTTATATGATAAGTCTGTTGCAAAAATAAAAGATAAATTAAACAAAAAGATGAAAACTCACTAGAGTACTGGTGGTTGTGGAACCTATTATTTAGCCAAAGAAAATCTAATCTTATGAAAAGTTTAAAAACTTTTAAGGCTAGAAAGTACAGTAAATAGAACATTTATGAAGTTATACATACTTCAGCAGAAATTGTGCTAGTTCTATAACTATCAAATTCTGGGAGAATGTTTGGCTTGAAATACTGAAATATAGTTGCAGCTCTTTCCCAGGTTAAAGAGATCTAAAAAGAAAAAAATTTTATAATTATTCAATTTATATAATCAGATCATTATTTTTTTGACAGAAATATTTTTTTTATATACTATTTATATTTTAACACAAAAACAAAAATTACATTACATTATAATTTCACAATTTAAAACTAATTAAATTTTCAGCATAATTAGTTTTAAATGCATTTAATAAACAAGCATTAAAGCTATGCATTAAAGCTATATCAAAAGCACTATTATGCTGTCAGAATGAAGAATAATTTTCTATCATTTTTTCTTTATATCTAATTATTTTTTTCACTAAAAAATATAAAAATTTGTCCTTTCAAATTACTAACTTGAAAACTTATTTTTGGCAGAAATTTGAACCGAGCTATTTGAAACAACTAAAATCATTGAACTCTCTTTGATTGAAAAACTTTTAATTTTCTAAAAAAAAACTGCAATTCCGCTACTTATAAAACAGAAAAATTCTATTGTGAACCATTTTCTTATTCTTCCTGTAAATAAATCTATTTAACTTTTCACACTTTTTAATTTCAAATCTGTACAATTTATATTTTAAATATCTGACTACCAATGAAGAAATTCAGTTTTTACTCTTTCTTTGTATGCAATGCTCTCATATTTGGAACCTTTGACCACTTGATAGAAGAAACCGCATCTAAACTAACATGCTTTCTAGAAAAGTAAATATTTCAACAACTTAGGATTAACAAGAAAACATGTTTTAGAGTGCCCAGGGTGTTATATAAAAATAACAACTAACACAATATAAAAATAATTTTTAAGGTTAGATTTTCATATTAAAGCTAGAAACTATGTAATTATAAGACTTCTGAATTTAAAGTTAAAGCAGTTATTTTTGTTATTTTTTTTACTAGGATATTGAGATAAATATTTGTTATTTATTTCTTTTGATAATAGAACAAAATTCAGTGTAAAAGAAGCACTTTATATAATAAAATAGACAAACAAAAACTTAATAGTAGAGTCAAAGACAAATCTTTATCATGACAGAATAACAAGAATTAAAAAAATAAAACTGCTTAAAAATTATTTTAATTAATTCTTTATTATTTTATTAATTTTTATTATTAATTCTACACATTTACAAAGCCTTAGAATAAAGCAGTTTATAATGTGAATTTGAAAATCTATCCATCTATAGTTATTTTTACAACAATATATGCTCCCTTAAAGTCATATTTTGAGAATTATTTAATTTATTAAACAGTGAATCTAAGTAACACAAAAGACTGATAATATATAATCAAACATAAATGAAAATAGAACAATCCTCAAAAGAAAAATACCAAACACATTCAACATTAAAATGATCAATCACAGTACCTGTTTTGAGTTATGTTCTTGCAAATGCTTTGCTCGGGTTCGTTTATGCGGGTGACCATAGAGACAATATATGCATTGCTCCAAGCCGGTTTCTAGATCTTCGCGGTAAAGGTAGGAATTACCTTTAAAATCCTGCAAATCTGCCATCATCACATCAATACAATGTAAAAGAAGCAATCCATCTGCAGCAGTGCACCATGAGCGTCTTCAAGCGGAAAAAAAAAAAAAACAATTTCAATTAAAACTAATTTTAAAAATAACTCAAAATTCAATTTTATTTAATTAAATTTATCAATTAATTGAGGGTCAATGCCTTTTTTTTCAAATTAAACTAGTATAATTTAGTTAACACAAAAAGAAAAATAATAAAACCTTCATCCACAAAACCTTTGAATGTCATTTAAAAGGAAAAGCAAAAAAAATTTTATCTATTAAATTTTATATATATCCTATTGCATTTCTGTTTATTATACTTCATAAATATAGAGTATTATACCTCCATTTATTATTCTTCAATATATTTATCAGTAAGTTATTTTGCGGATTTATTTGACAAAATAAATGTCTCTTAAAAATCAGAGCACATTTTTATGAAGCATTATTAGTTACTAATAAAACTGATCAAAAATTTAACTATTAACTACATAACTTTTAACTGTTAAGCTGTTTGGGCAAAATTATACTAAAATTTCCATGCTAATAATACTACTGTCTTGTACAACAAAGAGAAAAATCAGTTTCCTGTGTGGTAAAATAACCAGATCCTACTCGTAACTGAATTCGGGTTAACAGATAACAGGTTAAACTAATTAACTAACTTTTTATAGGCAATTTTTAATAAAAAAGAAAATATTAGATCGATTCACTGTTTATATTGCAAGTCTAAATTACAGAAATACAAATAAGGTACCAGCAGATAATACATGAATTGCATTTCTTTAAGTTAAAATTCTAAGTTTAAAAAATTTTAACAATAGAATATTTAAAAATAAAATAAGTACAAATAAATATTTCATGATAGTAACAGTAAGCTTTCATAACTCACATAAATGTAAGAGCAGGTCGTATCCTTCTTCAGTAACACAACAACCCAGGATGGGTCCTTGCCTTCTTCAAAATTTGATACCATATGACCTTTTCTTTAGCCAAAAACATTATAAAAAAACATCCAGTTATTCTTAATGTTTTTGGAATAGTATTAAGACAGTCCAACCACCTAAGTTTGTGTTGCCCTCCCTTTTGAGTGCCAATAGAACAGGTTTCACTACACTGTTATCAACAGTTAAGTTAGTAGAAATTAATTTTAATTTTTGTGCTTTAGGTCATCTTTTAACAATTAAGAGCAGGAGTGTAAATCTTTTAATGAGCATTAATAAACTTCATCCTCCCAATGACAATTTCACACAAAATTATTTATCCTTATAATTAACTGTTCATTTTATTATTGACAAATTTTTTAAATATTGAAAAATAATATTGCTTTAAAAATGTACTCATAAAATTTTCAGAATCTCTCTTGTGAAAGGTTAGGTTATAATATTTATTTTATTAAAAAAAAACTATAAGAATTATGAGCAAATGAAATGATACCTTCCAAGATATTCATGAGCTGTAAAGAGTAGCATAAGTGATGATGGCATTTTTGAGCTGAGGTCAAAGTCGGTTAGAAAACTTCCAACACAAGCTTTAGAATTTCCACTCTCAGATACTTTCTCTTTCGAGCCAGGTTTTTTCACTTTTCTTTTTTCTTCACTGAAATTAAAAAACTTTAAATTAACAATGACTAGGATTGAAAGTTTGTCGCAGGTGAAAAGGATCAAAATTCAAGGAAGATTCACTGGAAATTTTAAAATTTTGCAGTTTTTAAGGAGGTTTGGTATGTTTAATATATAATCCAAGGAAAAGAAAGACTAGATTCATTTATTTGATGGAATTCAGATTATTTCCAAACAATTTTCTTGAAGTTTGCTATTGATTCTAAACGTTTTATCAATCATACTTTAATAGTTTTAAAGCTCCAGAAAAGTATTAATTGCTTTTTAAGTAAAAACCACACAAAAAAATTAAAGAAATCTCACATTTTAAACAAGTTTTGCGTAAGTCATAGTATTTTGAAAAATTTGCAGAATTCAGAACAAACATCAATATTTTGTAAAAATATGTGCCACAATAAACTTATAACCCTAACAATGACTAATGAAACCTTAAAGATGGCTGTAGTTAAAGCAAAATTTAAAATACATTAAAAAGTAAGAAGTTTCAAAATCTTATACGCAGAATCTTATATACAGCATATACAGTAAAAACAAAATCTAATTATTAAATTATATTTTAGAAACAACATTTTAATAAAATCACTGGATTAATGTTGGAGTAAAGGTAGAACTAGATCAGTAACTTAACAGTCACATGTAAAGTTATCTCATGATATTAGAATGGACTGTCACAAAAACAATGTTCTTTCTGTAAAGTTAGTAACACCTTGGATGTAAACACAATTGAAAGCTTAAAATATCAATTAAGTTAAATTCCTAAACATGATTTATCTTATTATTTGTTACAAAGGCAACTAGAACACATTTCTTAATATCAAAATTCATTATGTAAACGGTTACTTTTTTTAATATTTGTAGCCCCCTGGATCTATAGAATTGAGATGTTTTGGGAGATTAAATTTAGGCAATGAGAAAGTCTGCATACAAATAGTTACAATCAAGATTACAAAAATAGATTATAAGTTAAACATTATCAATGCTATGTTGAGTTAAATATTTCAGTTGCTCATAATTGTTTGTTAAGTATTAAAGAAGCCATTTTTATAAATTAGACTTGACCTTAGAAGATTTCAATAACTAAGTTTAAGACTTCTCAGAAGTGCCATTACTTTTAGCACAATATAGAGCTTTCATTTAAAAAAAGTGTGGTTTCTTTATTAAAATAGTAATTTAAGTATCAAGTTTAAGCACATCAAAATAAAAATAAAAAAATTATGAAATCAGATCTGAAGGGTATCTAAAATAAAACATGAAAAAAAAAATTTCTCCCTAACAAATTCGAGTTTTAGTAGGAATCAAAATCAGATAGTTTGATTATTTTTGAAAAATATGTTAACACAGGTACTTTTATCCATGTTCACAAAATGGCGAGAATAAAAGTTGATTTACAAAAGTTCAGTTTTTGTAGTATTATGTATAATAAGGAGCTCAAAAAAGTGCATAAATTTAAATCGGATTTCAATTTTTTAAGATGTTAAGAGTTATAGCTACCAAGTAATAATACAAACAATTAAAAAAATATTATCAGCCACACAACTTACTTCAATATCAAGCGATACAGAATAATCCAAGGAAGCACAACAAGCGATGATGCATTGTCAGCAGAGAAATCATAATTTTCCATTTGTATCACTATCACAAGAATTAAATTCTGGGTCAAACGAACCAGCTTGGATTCATCAAGATCACCAAGGTAATCAGAATTTATTTTAGCACAACTATAAAAAATATATTGGAAACATTTAGCCTCATCCCAACTTACACCCAAAATCAAAGATAAAAATCACTTTACTTTTGTAAAGGTAAGAAATGAATTCTAATATCAACAGAAATAAAGAACTATACAGCCTGTTGGTGAAAATTGAGAATTTCTTTTATACCAATACATTTTTATGGTTTGTTTATACATTATTTAACGTATAAAGTAGATGATAACAAGCAAATTAAGAGATGTATATCAGCATGAATATAGGAATAGAAAATTTTATTAGGATGTATATGAATTTCAATATAATGAACATTAGAAATATAGTATGTTTTAACCAATAACGAATTAAAACAACGGCCAGCTACATTAATAATTAAATAAGAAAAAATTTGCAATAATTACTTATCAAGTTTTTGAAGTAATTGAGCCATTGTTTCTGACCAATCACATCTTGCTGCATTCATAAATTGCTGCAAAGCTTCATTAAACGATACTTCACTCCAATAGACACATTCCTATTTTGAATTATTTCATAAATATTATCCAAGACATATATTACATGCTGTTTTAGAAATAGATATACAAAATGTTTTAACATTTATCAATGTAAATCAAGATAGGGTTGTTTTATATTACCTGATATATTTTTTAATCACATTAAACTAAAAATAATAATTGTCTTTAAGTAATTTTAAAAAAATAATAAATTAATGATACTTTCCCTTTTATAGAATACTGGTGCTTAAAACACTAACATATACTACTACTTAGCATGTTACATAAGAAAATTTCCCTTAAATAAATTAAAGAAGAATAAGTTTTTAATTTTTCATCACACAATTCGGTACCTTTACACTTTACAATTTCATAGTTATAATTTCTACTTTTTGGTTATTTCCGTTAAAATAATTAAAATGAGTTTTAAGAATAAGTTCTGCAGTCTTTCCACATTATTTGTTTGACAAACATTTTGCATCTGAAAATAATTTGTAGTTTCAAAATTTGGGTTCTACAGATTATTATTATTAATAATTAGGATTTATTTTTCAAACATAATTTCTACAGTTTGTAAAGATTGTTACTCTATTGTTCAAAATGCACTTCTTGCAATTTTTTAACAAATAATAATAAATAAATACGGTAAGTGCTACCTCAGATTCATATAATAGATAAGGCAATGCCAATATCCTTAGTTAAAACATTTAAATTATATTTGTAGGAAAAAGTAAAATAAATTAAGGGAAGAATGAAAACTTACTTTATATCTTTCTAAATTCCATAAAGAATTTTGTAAGAGTAGAAGCTGTGCATGTCTCTCTGGAACACCATCAAGATTTTGCTATTAAAAGTTTAACAAATAAAATTAGCTCAAATGGCTCAATTAGCTCAAATTATTACAATTCTTTTAAAAAACAAAATCAATAAAGGAAATTTTGTTAGGCAAAATTGTTTTGTGCATTCTTCACTGATAAAAACCCCCATTTTATTACAAATAAACTTCTTTTAAACTGCTCTTCTTAATAAATTCAGGTGTAAGAAAATCCTTCCAATAATAATATTAATAAGCAAATTGCAAGATAGTCAATGCATATATTCAAGCTGATTGTCATGAAAAGATTTAAATAAATAAGTTTAAAGTTAAATGCTAATATTACCAATTTTTTTAAAAAAAAAAATAATCTTTCTTTTATTGTTGAATGTAAGGAAGTAAAACAAAACATTAGGTTCAAAACTTTATGCAAAAAAAAACATTATATAAACTTCAGCAAAGCTTTTGCTATTATAAGCACTTACCATTTTTATCACTATTATGTGAATATAACTTTATTTATCAAGCAATGGTGAAACCTTATACACAATCAAGAAAAACAATGTCCGTCCTTCCTCAAAAGAAATTAAATAAAGCTAAAAGTAATTAAATAAAGCTTTGCAAACTGCAAATCAAAACAAAATATTTTCTTTCATCAAATATTTTCTTTCAAAGCAGGATGAAAACAAATCATACATACAATGTTTTGAGATTTCTGAGAATAATAAATAATTGCAAAATGTATGAACACAAAATAAAAGACAAACAGTGGAAACAATTAAGAAAGAGTTAATAATAGAAAAACATATTTAAGCTAACTAATCAATTACAGCCAACACTTTTTTTTTTCTTTTTAACAAATGCAAATTGGTTGCATATTTATAACAAATAATAGGTAATGCTTTATAAGTTAGTTTGCTTTATAAACTAAGAACCAGGAATCAGCATTTGTGGGTTAGAAGATTAAAATGGAATGACAGTGATACTTTTGAAAAATGAGAGTAGCATTTTTTTTTTTTAATAATTGATTATAGAAAAAAAAATTTCGAATTTGTAATTCTTTTGATGATAAAAAATTCTAATATAAAGATTTATCAAAACAAGTACCAATAATGTAAAAATACTTCAAAGATAATAAGCCTTTTCCCTCGTTCATGGATTGAAACTTAATGAATAAAGCTATCTTTTTCACAATAATTTTGAATTTGTGCCTAAACAAGAGTAGCCATTTTTTTAAGAATTGATTTAATGTATTTTTTTCATTCATAAAGAGTTTTAACATTAAAGCTTAGCATAATAAATGCAAATATTATAAATTTAAAAAAATAATAAACCTTTCGTTTTGTCCGTGGTTGGTTAAATGACAAAACAAGAAGATCTACAACTGCAGTATAGTCTTTATGTTCATACAATCGTTGTACTTCTTCTAAAGATTGGCATCTTTGTAGAGATTCAAGCTGTTGCTGAACATTACCTTAAAATGACAAACACTAGAATAAAAATTTGTGAACCACTAATACATTTTGTCTGTCTATACATTTACCAAAATGATTTTTATATTGATGAAAATGCATTTAGATCATAGTGAATAGATTGCACAAACAAGGACAAAGTTGTTAACTATAAAGTTACTACAAGACAAAGAAAAATATAGAAGATTCATTAAAGTAAATGACACAACTTAGAACACACATAATTTATCCTTTTCCAGAAGTTTTAAATGCACAATTTATTTGTTATTCATAAGGTCTAACTTGTATTCTTTGAAAATACTTCATTGCAGCATTTTAAAACAGCAAATTAGTTTAAAGTATTTAATATCTATTACTAAAACACATTTATTTCTACTAAAATAACTTTGTATTTTTATTTATTATAAAGTCTGCATAAAATACAGCAAAGAACGTCAAATTATTTCCTTTAAAATTAGTATTTTTTTTTTAAATTTTTAGTACTAATTTAACTTCAGCCCAATAATATTATGTTAATTTTTTTAAAAACAAAAATATTTTCAATTAATAAACATTGCCCAGTATTTGCAATTTATTCTAAGGCAAACAAAAGTATATGTGAAAGTTAAAATAAGTATTAAGAAAAACCAAATATAGGAAGTTATTTTTTGAAGACAGAAAAAATGCAACATTAACATTTATTTTTACAATAAACTTAATATTTCAAGCAAATTGTTTCAAACAAAATCTTAGAACAATAAAAAGATTAATCTTACTAGCTGTAATCATGTTATTAACACTAATATTCTGCACTATAATTTTAGCTGGAACTTTTTCTTCATCACTGAAAACATCACACAACTGTAAGAAGAAAAAAAATTAAAGAATTTCATAAAAACACTTTGTTTAATATGCACAAGCACAACAACAACTGTGGAACAGAAATATTACACAAATTTTTTTGTCAAATAATGTATGGTTCAAAGGAAATTTTAATCAAATTCCTCTCCAATGCTAGACAATTCAGAATTAATTAATAATTGTTTTTCAAGTGATAACATATCTTACTCTATATTTGCTAAGCAACAGGCTTTTCTAAGAAATTTCCCCTAAGCATGGTAAGGTAGTAGTAGTAAAATTTTGTCCAATGATCCACAGCTTAAAAGTAATTTTATTATATTTCTTTCCATTACTAGGCAACTGGAAAGAGTTCGATAAATTTCTTTAATTTGTCTCAAGTTATAATAGATATTTTCACAAACTATTGCGGAACATAGTAGAATATTTCCTTCACTTTAGCATGTTTTAAGGTTAAAATTAAGCGATCATATTATTTATTTTTTAAAGATTTTTAAAAATGAGTAAACTTTAATAAAATATAATAACTTTTAAATTTTAATAAAATTCAATAACTTTTTTTCTAATAAAGCTTAATAAATAAAAAGCTGTCAGTTTTATACTAAGCAATAGAATTTGTGATAAATGCAATGCTAATTATGAGAGTAAGACATAACAAAGTTCCTAGGATACTTCAAATAATACCTTATATTAGAACAAAATATAGCTTTTTAGGTCAAGGCCCCATCTCATCCCAAAGGTCACATATATAAAATGTGTGGACTTACTTTAGTGAAATTCATTATGATTAAATACACAAAATGAGTGATAAAAATCATTAACTTGAGGAAAAAAATTTTTATTATAAAAAATAAGAATAAATTGAAAGTTTTCATACCTTTCCCATACAACATACAGCTAAATCAACTTCTCCTTCAAGGCTATGAAATTTGGTTTTCAACCACAGGGCTATAATAAAAAGCAATTTTCATTTATACTAATATTATTACTACAACTTCCACAAGCACTATTTTGAATGCTTATATTTATATTATACAGATGGTTATAAAAGCTCACCACGAATTGAATAAGTTAGCCACTCTTCAAGTAAAGCATCTCTCCTGACTGTTAGGTGTACTAGAAATTCCATATCAGAATGAAAATCATTTCCAACGTTTTCAGAACCGTGTTGGAGATTTGAAGTAGAGGATGTTCTAATTGAAAAGAAAAAGTATAATAAACATACAGACCAAAAATCAAATTTTCATGATTAAAATTTAAATGCTGTAGTTTAGAGCTTGAAACTAACTGCAATTGAAATTTAAAAAAGTCTCACAAAAAATTTATAAGCTGAAATTTAAGTCTATGTCTAATTAGCATTTAAAAAAAATTAAGAACAGGAATATGATTAGAAAATTTTATTATTAACTTAATTTTTAAATAATTTAATAGTTATATTTTGTAAAAAAAAAAAAAAAATTTATGGATGTAAAAAAAAAAAGATAACTTATTTCCTTCTGTTTCATGAAAACCAAAGAAATTAACATTTTACAATACTTCTACTGACTGGACAAATAATTTAATTTAATCATTTTAGTTTAGTAATAATTTTAGTAGTGTTTAAATAAATAAAAAATCTATTTATTTTTCTGGTTTTAAGTAGCTGCTTATTATTATTATATATATGTATACAGAATATTATTAATAGTAGCCACTATTCTGTACAAAGTTGGGTGAGAAATGCATATTATTTAAAATTTAATTTTTTTTCTGTTACTTCAATTAAAAAATAATTACGTTTTCACATTGTGTCTGCGACTTAGCTATAGCATTTTGATTAGTTCAGTCCATAGTTTAAGAATAGCATTTAGTTTGCTATTTAAAGAAGAAATAAAATTATACTATTTTTATTTAAGATTCTAAACATCAAATATAAATACTTAGTTGCTTAGAGACAGATAAATTGTTTAGAACTCCTAGTACTTATTTCTTTTTCTTTGTCTGTATGGAACTTTGTTTTCACACAAATAATTAATGATACTCATAAAAATTACTAATTATAATATGGCAACATTTATTAATTAGTATATATTTTGAAATAATAAGGTTTAATGTCAGGACATCTGAATTGATAAAGTGTAAAATTACTAAATATATATTTTTTAAATAATTTCCTTATTAATTTACGTTTTCTTCATAAAATTTCAGTTGCAACTAAAATTTATTTCTAATTTAAGCAGTTATCTTTAATTTTAAAATAAAAATATCTAATGAGATCAGAAAAAAAAATTTACTAGTGCACTTAAAACTTTAATGTAGGTTTTTTCATATAGTAATTTTTTTTTCTGCTTTTATAACTACAACAGTGCATAGTGTAAGATGGACAGAGCTTCTGTTTAATACTTTTTTCTTTAACTTTTATTGATCTCTAAAGTTAGGAACTAGGTTCAACTGGTTCTGTTATGGAATTAATTTTGGTTGTTTGATCTCAACAATAGGTATCAAACATGTTTCGGAACCTGTAAAGGTTTATTTAGGTTATGAACAAAGATGAGGCAAATATTTTACATTTTGTTATAGACTAAGCTTACACTTAACTTTACTACATCACAAAATTAAAATTTCAAAAGTTGCTCATTTCATTGAGCTTTTTACATTCCCATTCCTTTCTCTAATCAAAAGCCTAAGATTAAATAATTAAGATAAAATTCACAATCAATCACTTACCCTTTAGGTGAAAATGACATTGTATGACCAGTACTTAGATACCACTTATCAACTTTAAATTCACAAAAGACAAGAATGGCCTGGAATGTAAAAAACCATTATATTTATTTTTAATATATTATTTTATTCTTAATATATTATTTTATTTTTAATATATTATTTTATTTTTTATATCTTATTTTATTTTTAATATATTAATTTATTTTTAATATATTATTTTATTTTTAATATATTAATTTATTTTTAATATATTATTTTATTTTTAATATATTATTTTATTTTTAATATATTATTTTATTTTTAATATATTATTTTAATTTTAATATATTATTTTATTTTCAATACACTATTTTAAGATACAATGCTACGATTTCTCCTCATTCAGTGTCTTGCCAATAATGCTGATACTTAATTTTCATTAAAAAACAATTGCACATATTTCAACAAATTTTATCTGTGCAAGTTGCTTTTTGTTGATTGAAAACTGCTTTGAAAAAAAAAATATTTCATTTATTTATGAAAAACTATTTTTCCAGATTTGATAATTATAATGATTGTTAGGGAAGGAGGAAAAAAGCAAAAGAAAAGGTCCATAATTGAAATAAAATCCTAAAAACAAAGTGAAATTTTACAAAATATTTTCAGGTTTTAAAAGAATGGACAAAGTTTGCTTTTCCACAAGAAAGATTGATATTAAAAATTTGATTTTCTAATGTATTTAAGTACCATAACACAACTTTTTTTAAATATATATATATATATATATATATATATATATATATATATATATATATATATATATATATATATATAGCATAATGAACAAATACAAAAAAGGACAAAAATAAAAAAAACATGAAGAAAATTAAGAAAAATAATAAGTTAAAAATGTAGAGAAAACATGGAAAAAATTACAGAACAATAAAAAAAGGGGGAAAAGAAAAATAATAAAAATAATAAGAAACCGGAAAAAAATCTGAAAAAAAGAAAAAAAATTATAAAAATCCGGAAAATAAAAGATATCATCATTTCAGCAGCTTACGTGATTATATCCGCAAAAAAGAGTGCTTTCTAATATTGTATCAATATAGCCAAGGCAAAATACATCAATACAATAGTGTGAGGAGCACTCAAAAAAAATTTGACAAAAAATTTACAACAAATAAAATAGAACGCATTAAATAAAAATATTACATAAAAACAGAAAATAAAATATAAAGAAAAAACAGAATAAAACATGAAACGAAATCTATAAAGCGAGTAGCGAATTCAAATGAACTTACATGAATGGGAAATTTTTTAAGAATGATTTAAAATATTTTCGTAACAAGATTGCCAGATTGCAAAATATGAAACCAAATTAAATAAAAATATTACATAAAAACAGAAAATAAAATAGAACGCATTAAATAAAAATATTACATAAAAACAGAAAATAAAATATAAAGAAAAAACAGAATAAAACATGAAACGAAATCTATAAAGCGAGTAGCGAATTCAAATGAACTTACATGAATGGGAAATTTTTTAAGAATGATTTAAAATATTTTCGTAACAAGATTGCCAGATTGCAAAATATGAAACCAAAAGCGCAAATTAAGGAAAAAACGCAAATGGAGGGGTTTTGTATTAAAGTGCGTTCGTACTGTCGTACTGAAGTGCGTTTGATTTGCTAGTTACCAAGGATGGGTCCGAAAATGGATATGCGCAAGGTAATATTAAACTGGATAATTAAAAAAAGTTGACAATTAATAATTCTAGAAAATTAATATTAATTTAAGAAAAAAAAAATAGGAGAAAGAAACATGAATTGCTTGTTTTGAACATAATTTTAGCCACAAATTTGTCCGAAATGATTTGCACATGGTAAAAATTATATAAATTAACAAAGAAATTTTTTTTAGTAAATTTATTTACAATAACATACAATTGACCCAATGATTTTATATAGAATTTAATTACTTTAGTTGGGTATCCATTGTTTTTTATCAAATTTTGAAAGAGTTTGTCTATTTGCTTTTTGGATAAATAAATATTACTACATATTCTTAGTAATTCTATTCATTTCATCAAAAATGATATTTAAATAGATGTTCCTAGAAACATTAGAATTCTAAGTAATTAGTTTATTTATATTAAAATCATTTCTTTTATCGTATAAATCAACAAAACAGATATTTTCTTCTTTTATAATATCCAAATCCAAAAAGTATAAATTAATATTATCATCATGTAACGAAGCAAAATTAATTCCTTGGGGTAAATATTATTTAATAAAATAGTATAATCTTGAAAATTAAAGATAATTAAATCATCAATAAATCTAAAAGCAAATTTAATATTAAGAGTATAATATTTTTCATAATAATGCAAAAATAAGTTAGCTAAGAGAGATGAATAAATAGATCCTTGTATTCCATCAATTTGAAGAAAAATATCTTTTCTATTGTAAAGATAATTATTAAAAAGACAAAAATTAATTAGAATTTCCCAATAATCAAATTCGCAATTGTTGTAAATTTTTTTTTAGTGCTTCTCACACTATTGTATTGATATATTTTGCTTTGGCTATATTGATACAATATTAGAAAGCACTCCTTTTTGCGGATATAATCATGTGAGCTGATGAAAGGTTATATCTTTTATTTTCCAGATTTTTATAAATTTTTTTCCTTTTTTCAGATTTTTTTTTCTGTGCTTCTTATTATTTTTCTTCCGCTCCCTTTTTTTCATTGTTCTGTAATTTTTTCCATGATTTCTCTACATTTTGAACTTATATATCGGACTTATATTTAACGAACTTCTATTTTACGAATTTCTCTATTTTACAAATTTTTTTTGAGGAACCAAGAACATTTTGGAAATTTCTTCATAAAATAACTTCCAAATAGCGAAGTGAACTTTCTATTTAACGAACTTTTCATTGAGATCCACTTTCCTATTTTCCAAAATATTGCTCAACATTTCAAACTTGTTAACGCATTTTATGGGGGAAAAGACCTTGAATTAATTTTGAAGCCACTACTTTATGAAATGTATACTGTTTTCTCTAAAAATTATCTTAGAGAAAGCAGTAAATTCCCTTTTCCTTTTTGTTTGCATTTCAAACAAAAAACTAACAGAGTTCAAATTAACGCATGTGGTAATTAATGCTTAAGAACGCATGTGGTAATGTATGTTTAAAATTGCTTTTTTAATAAATGCTGTTCAGTGTTATTGTGTCGTAGTGCCCCCTAGAGAAAAATGAATAAGTGTTTTATGAAAAAATAAAATAATGATATTCTAAGGTTCCAGTCATCCTTTTTGTATAGTGAACATTTTAAGAACTAGCGAATAAACAAATTCAACTATAATTTTATACATAAATTTAGCCTTTTTTTAGTTGAAAATGTACATAGCATGATAGTGTAACAATGGATACTGTTTTGCTCTATTCTTGCTTTCCATGCAGATTTCCTTTATGGTTAAGATTTATAAAATAAATAGTAGATACTAGTTTACAAGATAAAAGTGCATTAATTGCTATTTTAATTATGCTTAGTGTTTATGAATTTAAAACCTGTTTTGTGTTGCTTAAGTATTTTAAAAGGTGATTTTCTATTTAACAAATTTTCCATATAACGAACTTATTATCGGGATTTAGTGACTTCGTTAAATAGAGGTCCGACTGTATATATATTTTACACTAATTTGTTACCAATCGCCATTGATCAACAAACATCAGCAATCTTTTTTATTTTATTTTTTTATTTGAAACTCATATATGTTAAAGTTAAATGTTATAGTGAAATTTTACTTATATAGTTAAGAATTATTTTGCCTAGTTTAAACAATATGATGAAATAATATGCTAAGAAAACTACTGTATCTTCTTTTGCAAATGTTAAGGTTTAAATTTTATCTGTTCTATTGTAAAATTTGATTATTTTTAATTTTGAAATAATAAATTGTAAACATCAACTAAAATGAACAATAAAAGTATTGAACAAAGTTAGTGATATTATGACTATCTACAACATAATATATTACATAATTATGAATTAATAATTTACTACAGTATAATTAATAGTATAATTGTATTAGTATAATTAACACAGCAAAAATTTTTTAAAAAAAACTAAATAATAAGTTATATCAGAAAGATGCTATTTACTGAAATTTCATTATACATATTTTGTATATTAAATCATTGCGAGGCAACTAATTTATAAAAAATTTTCTCACCTAGTCAGGAAAAAAATAATATGCAAATCTTGCAGATAGCAATTCCAATTTAGTCAATGAATATAGAACTAAATGCAATATAAAATAATAATATATAAAATATTTTTAAAAAAATTCTTAAATTCTCAGTCATATTTTTAAAAAATTCGACTGGAAATGTAAAAAGAGAAAAAAACATTCAGAAGGGTTTTTGGTTTGGAAATTGTTAGGTTTTATTATGAAAAACTGATATTAACTTATAAGATCCATTAAAAAAATGTCATAAGTTAAAAGAAAACTTACATATCCCATTTCTTTTAAACGGCGCAGTTCAGTTGATTGACTAAAAGTAAACAAAAAAAGTTAAAAAACAATACATTAATTGTGTAACAAATGAAGGAAACTAAAAGAACTATGAAGCCACTTAAAACTAATTACCTGAAAATATTTGGAACAGTTATATGTTTTCTCAGTCTTTGAAATGCTGAACAATAAACATCAATAACGGTTTTTGGCCTACACATATTAGAAATATTTTATAATAAAAAATACAACAACAAATAGTTTGAGTACATAAATAAAACACAAATTTAATTTTTTTAAAAATTGTACAGATGAAATTCTGGAAGATATTTAAAGAGTATCGTTGAACTAAAATGCCCTTTAACAGGTTCTTTCAATAAGCTTGTCACTTCTGAATTATATAAGAGTACAAAATATGTTTCTTGTTCATCTAAAGCTAACTTGTAAATCCTCAAAGTTAAATTCGAATTTTTGATTATTTATACAGATGTGGGAGGTAAAATTTTATTAAAATTTAAAAAACGAGATCTTTTATAAAAAATATATTGATAGAAAAATAGATTATGGATGAATAAAAATTGTATAGGCACAAAAATTGGAGGGAAGAAATGTTAATTGAAGAGTTAAGTCAAAGAAAGTGAAAAGATTCAAGTTCTTAAAATCCCTAAAATACAAGGAAAGATAATTACAATAGCAAAATAGCTAGTGCAAAATTTTCAGAATGATAATTTTTTTTAAAAATCAGATGGAATGCATAATTAAAAAAAAAATCTTTGATGAATCACAGAACATATATTGGTTTCTCAATATTCAAATTCTTAAGGGACTATAGTTTGTAACCTCTCTAACTTAAAAATACATGTTCAGTTTAAGTAACTAAAGATATAAAATTTTTTACTACATAGAAAATGCATTTAATAAAACAAAATAAATCATATGATAAAAAAAAATTTTTTTTTTTTCAATCTATCAATTTAACTATAATATAAAAAATTTAGTATCTGTAAAAAAATAAATAAATAATGCACTAACAAAATAAAATTATGCTCAAACTCTTATAAAATTTCATTACTATTTAAAAAAAAAAATCCAATTTGCTATTGTAAACAAATAAAAAAGAATAGTAGAGGGCTAATCTGATGGCACAATAGACCATTACAGTCAATTTTATTAAAAATTTTAATGCATTCAGAATCCCTGAAAACATTTTATTCTTTTTCTAAGAGTGCTAATTATTTTGTTATTTTTAAGTAAAAACGCTTACTTTCATTTTCCTCTGAAACAGGGAGTCACGTGATTATTCACCAATTGATGTCACCCGTACCCTTCTGCTATTCATTTACAATCGCTGTGCTGTGAAAACCATTACGTTCTTGCCTTCTTTTAAATTTTTGTTATTAAATACAATGATTTTAGATGGTAAATAACTAGGTGAGAACAATGATATGTATAATAAATTGGTCCCTAATGAAGCTTAATGAAAATGTAGACTAAATATGTATTTATAAAGTTTAATTTTAAGTTAAAAGAAAAAAAAAGAAATTAATATATTCCAGTTTATTTTGCGTATTTTTATAATATTTCAAATTTAAATGGAACCCACTGAAACATTGTTAATAGTTGACGGAATTTTCTAGTTCTGAATAGTAAGATTTTTTAGCATAAGTTATGGTAAAGCGTTAAAAGTAAAAACCGTGTTAGCATAAGTTATGGACGCCTGATATTACTTATTGAAATGATACGTTATAAATACAATATAATTTTGTTCTTTAATTTTTTTAGCCATGTTAATCTTAATTTTAAAGATTTCAAATTCATTTTGAAGATTAATCTTTATGTTAAGTGGGGAAAAAAATTGGAATCAATTTTTTATAAAGAATAGTTTTAGATTATAAAAATGTAGAAAAGCTCAAGTTATTATTATTTTATTTTATTTATTCTAGCTTGAATTTAATGCAGGGAATAATATTCAGCATAGCAGCAACCTTTTGAAAAAAATTGTTATCCCATCTTAACTTTTAATTTATTCTTTCAACAAAAAAAATATATATATATTTCAGTTAGAAGAAAAAAAACTAATATATTCCAGTTTATTTCATTCACATTTTTTTAATTAACGTTAATCTATGTTATAAGAGTTTTGAAATCAAGAAAATGCATTTATTTAGTTCTACACAACAGAAACAAAATTAAATTTTATAAATATATATAAGAATAATTTTTGATACAGTAAAACCCCTATTTACTCAAAGAATAAAAATTTTGAGAAAAATATGAAAATTGCTGTCTATTTAATTATTTGATAAATAATAAAAAATGTGCATTAGAATTTCATTACATTTTGCATAATTTTTTTTTTAATTCTTTAGCTTTAGTGAAACAAAAATGTCTAGCTTAATGATATTCGCTTAAATTATGTGGCAAAAATAAAATACATTAAGTGAAATTTTAAGTATAAGGACTTAGATTAAAGTGATGATGATGGACAGATATATTTCAATGAACTAGATTCGTAAAAGTGTTGCTCCGTTTTCCGTGATACCGAATGATTAACATGAGATTTTTTCACCTATTTTAATAAAAAAAATTTTCATTAAAAATGCATAACGCATTAATTTTACTATTTTAAAATTTTTCTTTGCAAACATTGACAAATAGTTTGCCAGAAATAAGAAGAAAAGTTAATGAAAATCATATTGTGTAAATACTATATTGCAAAAAGAGGAATTAAAATTTATAAATTTCAAAATAAAAACAAATTCTAACTTTAGCAAAATTCCTATTTACTTAAAGAATAATATTGAGACTAGATATTGAGAATCGAAGTGTATTTCAATTTTTAATACATAGTAAAAAAATGAAGAAATTAACTGCATTAGTAATTATTTACTTTAAAAAATATAAAAACGAAAACTTTAAAAAAAAGGCTAATTTAAATTTTATTACCTGAATATTTTAACTTAAAAACACAGGTTATAACAATGATGGATAGACATTTTTCAATGGACTATATTGAGCAAACACCGATTTGTTTTAATGCAATACTGAATAATAGAATAATCCGCCCTATATCTAAATGGATACTATTTCTATCCAATCTGCGACTGATTTTAATTAAGTACTTAGACTTTAATGGAGTATTATTTCGACTTAATGAGTAGAATAAAATAATATTTTCTATGAACTTAAACACCACTGATTTCATCCGAAAAGAAATGTTGATATACTGTAAAAAGCAGAATAATCATTTTTTCAGGTATTTTAGTAATAAATAAACAAATTGAAGTTCTAAAAATCTTTTTTTCACTTTGCGCATACTCTCAAAGCTGTCAACTCAATTCACAAAATTTTTACTAACAATATGCAAAGGATGCTCATACAATATAAGTGATATCAAAACTAAAAGAGCATTGAAATAGCCTTAGCAGATGGAGGTGGTAAATTTCCGTTCAACACATGTAACGTCATAACCAATCAGGGTTTGTTTTTTATTGCTTCACTTATGGGGGCCTTTGGTGCAATTTAAATGTCTAATAATTAATAAAATAACATTTAAGGAAAAAAACAATTAGATGTTCAGTTTTAGAAGAGAATTTCCAGTAAGTTAGGATTGAAAATAAAAAAAATTTAAGAGATGCTGTATTGTCTATTGTAGAACCTTACTCTCAACATTGTTGGAGAGCTTTGAGTCACTAGTTTGACCCTGAAGGCCTGATACAACCAACCCCTATATGCAGAGACACATAAATTTTTTGTAGCTAAAAGTCCTCTATTTGTTGTGGTGTGGAAGTTAGGAGAGAGAGATACCAGCTCAGCTTCTGTTAATATCATCTGACTCATTTCAAAACTATTCGGCATTCCTAAAATGGTCATTGAAAAGAGTGGAGCCCTGAAAAACAGGACCATGGTTGGGTGGTATGAAGTCAGTTTTGTTTTAACGTTTCTTTGCAATCTGACAAATTCTAAAATTTTTACATTTTAAGTCGTAGATAGATGTAGATACTAGTTTATAATACTGGAATACTATTTACCTTTAACTTGTTTTGTTTTAGCTTTATATATTGCTTTTTTTATGATATAATTGAAATTTAGCTCAACTTTAATAAATATTAATAAGAGAAAAATTTACAAACCACACTAGCGAACTTTTACTTCCAAGAATTGTGACATAGTTATAAAGCAGATCTATTATTCCTCCATTAGATTGATTATTTTTGAGGAAATCATTTACGTCATCCTTCTCAGTAGAAACGAGTTCATTAAAACTTGATGCTTTATCTGAAATAATAAATATTGACTCATAACATCTTCTATTAATAACAAAAAATTAAGTATCTTAACATAGCTAAGATTCTCATTATGTGATAATATTCAGTCCTTTAATATTTTATGAGAATATACATACATTACTCTATGTTTAAAAGTTTTTCCGTTAAAATTAAGCAGACAGTCTAATATTCTGAATATTACTTTCTTCTTCTTTTTAATGCTCTTCATGTAAGAAGAAAAAAAAAGACTACTTTTAATTTGAAAAAAAAAGATAGATAAATAACAAAAATTGCAAATTTAATTATAGATGTAAGTTTTTCCCTTAAAATTAAGCAAATGAAATTTTAAAATATTATTTTTTTTAATTAATTCCCTTTATGCAAAAAATAAGAAGAAAAAAACTGCAGCAATTTTAATTTTTTTTTTTTTTTAAACTACAAATAAACTGAGAATTACTACTCCTATCTTAAGTCATTATATCTACCAAAATGAGATTGAAACAAAATCATAAAAAATCAGTATAACTAGACAAGCATACCATTTTTTTCATGTTCAGATGATTGCCCATAGTTGAGATCACTGCCTTTGTCATTTGATGCAGTTTCACTGTCTTCATCCTGCTCTTCAAATTTACCATCTCCACTAAAATTCAAAACAGTTTCTTCATTGTAGAGTTTAATGCATGGAAGCCATAATAATATACATACTCAATACAACTAAGTTAAGTGATGTCTTATACAAGATGGCTTATTTTATTGATATCTGCATATATACAGTAGTTTAGGATAAAATGTAAAACTAATTTAAAAAGCACAATTGATTAATGAAAAATGTAAAAGAAACCAATAATTATTTTAAAACAAATAATATGCTAGCAAGAATATATTATGATGGATTTCTGTGCCTGCTGGATGTACACAACGAACTCTGAAAATGCTTCTTTTTTTTTCTGTGTTTCCCTCCCTAACAAAGAAATTCTTTTCACCTCTTATAAAATGTTTCATTTGTCTTAAATATAATTATATACACTTAAAAATATCTTTAATAGTTCCAAGATAAATGCTAGTAAATAATTAAAAATGGCAACAACAAAAAAATTTTTTTTGGTATTTATTTTCTACTTTAATTTGAATGAAATATTTGCATACAACAGATACCACTAAAAAGGTAAGCAATTTACTTGCTGAACTTTTTTTTTTTTTTATTCATCGTCAAGTAACATTTTCTGCGACTTTACCCGAGAACATACATGAAATCAGAATGTAAAATATGTATTTTAGTAAATATGTAAGTAAAATATGTATTTTTCCTACAGATTATTTGAGTAAAGAAAAGAAAAACAAAAATTAATCTCAAAACAGTGCCCCAGAATTTTTTTTTCCTCTCTCTATCAAATGAGAGCATTTTGCCGACATTTATTACTGCAGAAATATATTAGTTTTAATTAGCAGTACTTTTTAATTTACTTAAACTAAGTAAATATTTTAAGAGCAAAATACTCTTATCACCTCCAATAAAATACTTGCAAAATTTATAAGCAAAATAAATTTGGAAATATTATACACACTACAAAATTTTAATAATAAAAATATCTCTATGTTTTGAATAAAATATAGAATTTTTATACTTAGGGGAGGGGCAGGGAGAAACCATTGTCTTATGATATGAATTTACTTCATTCAATATTAGATCACAGTTTTAAATGACATTTTTTACAAAAGGTAATTTTTTTTTTCTTCTTTCTTTTATGAAAAAAGGTAACTGCAAAGTCAAGGATGATCAAATAGTTACATTCAGTTTTTATTATTATCATCATTATTCTTAGTAAAGAGTAACTTAACCTTGTGATCATAAACATTTAATACAACCATCTTTGTTTTTATTTAATGCATGTTAGGTTAAAGATCAATAAAATATAGGTCACAAAAATTTATTAAATTTAAAGCAAAAAAAACTGAGAATCACGAGTAAGTACAAGAAATGTGTTTCAATATTTTAAAGGCAGCTGTACAAATGCTTTATAAAAAATATATTATTTTATTGAATACTTAATTCATATTATACGTCATTCAAATAGAAAGAAAGAATTTCTAAAGTTAAATGTTTTTAAAAAATTAAGAAAATGTTTCTAAATGAAATTATTTTTACGAAATTTTAAAAAGATATAGATTAAAGGATAGACATAATAAATTGAAATAATAAAAATTACAGCTTACAAACAAGAAAACCAATTTGAAAGAAAACCATGACCTTAAAATGACTATAAATAAGAAACTTTTCATTCAACTTTTATGAATTATCTTCCAGATCATTTAACCTTGCTGAAGTTAAACAAGTTAATTAAAAACAGTATTTAAAAAAAAAACAAGTTTATATTTTATAATGCTAATTTTCATATAAGTAATGAGTTAAGAATTTTGAACTTACATAAGTTTTGATGGCAAAAATTTTTGCAGTAATTCTTGATAATTAACATTATCATGAGGCTTCCTTAGTGCAGGATTTCTAACCTAATAAATTGAAATGAATTCACTTTTATTATATAGTACACAATAGAATAAAAAAGCAACTTTTAATTAAACAAGCCTTTTTAAAAAAAAATTAAGGACTTTTTATTTCAAAAATTGCATGCTTAAAATTTGATTCACACTTCGTTTTATCTAGGCAGCAAACTACCCTTTTAAATGTCAACCAAACTTAGTCTGAAATAAAATTCTGAAAATTTTTCAACTCAGCTAAGTAACTGAACAGTAAAAAAGTTAAATAAATGGTATGAGAAATAAATGATTAATAATATGTAATTGTATACTAATAATATGTGTAAATAACACACATAAAAAAATTAATTCTGATAAATAATTAGGTTTCCCATTCCATTTCAAAAATAATATTCCTTAACTTTTCTACTCTCATCAAAACTCCAAAATGTCATAAAAACTCTATTAACTCATTAAGAAAATTCATTAGAACTCCAAAACACATTTTTGCTATCATACACAGAAATATTTCATTAGAGATAAAATATTTTTTTTCCAATATATAATGAAACTTACTTTTTGATGAAAAATATACCAAATACCGTATATTCCGGCGCATAACGCGCCCCGGCGTATAACGCGCACCCATAATTTCTAATACTTTTTTTAAATTTTAAGATATACTCTTCGTATAACACTCAAGAAAATTAGGATTGTACATGTGCAATATTTCGTCTTTCAAGATCGTAAATAAAAAGTTTTTTTCCCTATCTTTTGCAAAAATAAAAAAACTGAATTTGACATGCATGTGAGGGTAGAGTTGAAATAGTAATAATGTGATTCTGAGAAAAGAGATAGTTGTATTCAGCAGTGCAGGTGTGTGGAAGAATGTTGTTCCCCACATTCTAGAAGTAAGGGGGGGTATCTGGAATGCTGTCTAATGTGTATGTCTCAAAAGCATACCACGAATCAGGAGACAAAACGTAATTCCTCTTCGGCCAATTGCTCCATTTGATGTCCTGCCTTTGAAAAGTAAACATTGTAAGCTTCAAGAATTCAGTGTAGTTTTTAGTAGTAGACATGGCTCCTATCAAACGAAGCAAACACAGCGCTGGATTTAAATGCAAAGTAATTCAATTTGTGAAAGAAAGTGGAAATCGGTCTGCGGCGAGACATTTTGGTATTGGGGAAAGCTCGGTGCGTGAATGGAAGAAAAATGAACAGAAAATAATGGATGTGCCTAAGGAAAAGTGTGCATTGCGTACAGGACTAACAAAATGGCCGGTGTTAGAGGAAAATGTAGAAAACTGGATTTTGAAAAATCGGCAAAATGGCTTGATTGTAACAAGAAACTGTGTTCGCTTGTTTGCTCTAAAATAAGCAAAGATTAATCCACACGAGAGTGAAAATTTCAAGGCTACTGTGAGTTGGTGTAGCCGATTTATGGCTCGAAAAAATTTTGTTCCACGTGAAAAAACCAAAGTATCACAAAAACTACCAAAAGACTTGGATAGTAAATTGTTAAGTTTTCAAAAATATATTATAGAACTGCGAAAAAAAAAAGGAATATTTACTTTCGCAAATAGGAAATATGGATGAGACCCCAGTCATGTTTGACATGATCGGTAATAAAATAATTGATTTAAAGGGAGTAAAATCTGTCAACGTAACAACAACGGGAGATGAGAAATCTCATTTCACCGTAGCCCTTTCTTGCTTAGCGGATGGAACGAAACTAAAACCAATGGTTATTTTTAAGAGAAAAACTTTTCCCAAATGTAATTTTCCAAACGGTATTTTTGTTCATGTCCACGAAAAAGGCTGGGTGGACGAAAATGGTGTTAAATTGTGGGTAAAAAATGTCTGGCAAATCCGTCCTGGTTGCGTAAGAAAACCAGAAAGCCTTTTAGTGTGGGACATGTTTAGGTCCCACCTTACAGATAATACAAAAAAATTGTTGAAAGAATGTAACACCGATATGGCAGTTATTCCGGGTGGATTGGCACCATTAGTTCAGCCATTAGACGTCTGCTTAAACAAACCATTTAAAGCCAATTTAAAAAAAAACAGTGGAACACTTGGATGTTGGAGGGCGAGAAAACCTTTAGGAAAGGAGGACATATGCGTCATGCAAGTTTGGAAACAGTGTGCGAATGGATATTAAAAGCATGGGATGAAATTAAGCCTGAGATGGTTAGAAAATCATTCAAAAAATGCAGCATTTCAAATAATCTGGACGGATCAGAAGACGACTGTTTATTTATGGATGAGGGTAACACAGATGATGAAGACGAAACAGATTGTGATGACGTGCCTGAAGAAATAACGGAAGACAAATATAATGAACTATTTATGTAATAACGAAAATCAATAAAGTATATAGGTAAAGGTATGTTATTTCTTTAAAAGAAAATTTTTTTCTATATTAAAATTTTTTTAATCAATAATTTTTTATATTCGGTGTATACCGCGCACCCGTAAATTCCAATATTATTTTTTGTATTAAAAGTCTGCGTTATACGCCGGAATATACGGTATTACAATTTATAAAAAGCAAAATTTCAGTAAGCGAAGGTTTAACAGTTAAATTTTATACTACGCAAGAACAACTTATAGATAGAAAGCAATTTGGCCCTCTCCTTCTAGCTCCCCTCAAAATGATGGGGTCGAGTTTCACCTTCTATTTCTCTTGCCCGTGATATTTCCAACATGAAGTGTTCAAAAGTAACACACCAAAAAGATTGAAACAATCTATACATCAGGCAGCAGTACCAGACTATTTTTAATGTGTTTAGAAATAGCTAGTTTACTTAAAACTGGATGTCAGTACTAATCAAACAAATAAGCAAAAAATTAAACCAAAAATTAGCTATGATGTATATTATTATTTACTTGTGATTAAGCTTCAAAATTAATTTATACAAAAAGCTTTATTTTTAAAAATAAACATTACCAGCTGAATTGAATTATATTATTGAGCTGTTAAAGTGGTAAAATTAAAGAAAAAAATTTATAATTAAAAATAGTTAAACAAATAGTATTTTGTATTTATTATAATTACATTTTGATAAATTTAAGAAAATACGTTGCAGAGAAATTTTGAAAATTTTTTTTTATAGAAATCCAATTAATTTACTTTCAAACTCCCAGGCTATAAAATGTTAACAATGAACTTCAAGATTGGTTATTTTCTAGTTTAGTAATGAGATTTTTGTTTTGTTTTTTTTAGGTTTTGGTAAAACAAAATCCATCAACCCTGACAATTCAAGATTTTCCAGACTAAACGGAAACTCTGATAACGAATCCTGTTAAAATTAATAAATTTATCTAAAAAATCTAAATAAGTTCATACTCTTGTAGATCGTCGTTTTGATGAGAATTCACTTAGTTCTGTAAGAAGACGTTTCCTTTTTGATGTTCTTCTACTACTTGAAGCAGAATCATTATATATCGAAAGATCAGTTGGTGTAGTTTCAATTTGAGGCAAAACTAAATAAGAGCTATTCTGTAACTGATTAGAATTGCCTGCGCTGGGAACATCATCAACTTCCATTTCAACTGCATTATTTTCTAAAATCAGTCGATAGTTTTAAAATTTGACAAAAATGTTTAGAACAATTAGTAACACAAAAATAAGCAAAATAAAACAAAACTAGGTTTTCCAAGGAAATAAAAATAAGGATGGAATAAGTTTTATCATTTAAATAAAATATACACAAAATTTATACATTACATATTTCAGACCTTATAGTGGATCAAAGAAAAAATCAAGTTATTATTTTATTTATTTATTATTTTTTTTAACAGTAAACATGTACTTAATTACTTTCTCAAAGGGTAAATGACAAACTAAAATAAAATATAATGTGTTTTATTTATGTATAATAAAGGAAACTTTTACATTGTTTTTAATTTGAGAAGTACTCTATTTAGAACAGAACATTTTAATAGTTTCTAGTAGTCTATTTTATTCCATTATTTACTCCAGTATGATTTTAGTATGAGCACTAATCTCATGATAGTTTGAGATCAGTATCAATAGATGAAAATTTTTATAGTTGCATTAAAAAATAACCAGAATCAATTAGTTAATATTCCCTCATACCAATATATAATTAAAATATGTAACCAAGTTAAACTATAATTAAGTTTTCAAACGAAATAGGGTTTCAATAATTTTGAAACAAAAATACAGAAACATTTTGTTTAAAATTTAATAGATGCTCCCTAAATTTAAAAACTCTATTATATGATTACTACAATGATTGGAATCTATCATTTTAAAAATCAGATAAAAGAAACAAATCATTAGTCGGGAATTTACAAATCTCCACCCTACAGGATATATAACTACATATGTCGAAAATAAAATATAATCCTTGAACTTGTACTCATAAAAATTTTATAATTTAAAACTTCTAATTCAGCTTCATCTTCCTAAAATAACTGAATTTCAAAAAAGTTTGAAATGATGAAATGCTGTGAGTGCGCCTATATGCCTGAATCATGTATACATTTATATAGTTAGTTAGTGGACCTAAATTTGGACCATCAAATTTTACCTTTCTTACTTGCATTATTAATTAAAATTAAAAAAAGATGTTGGATCGAAAATTCAAAATTTCTGATTCTTCAAATCGATTATTTTAAAATCCACATTTGTATGCGTAGAAATTAGGGTGTTCTGAACACACACAAAAATCAAGATCATCGAAATATCAGGACAAAACATTTTTATAGGGAATATCACGACAACTACATTAACCTACATAAGATAAACTTACTTATTAACAATCTACACTGTATGGCTAGTAAAGTGTTTAACCTATTAGCATCTTAATTTAATCTATTAACTTTATCTGGAGGAGCACAAAAGCTTTACAAAATCAAAACAGCAAGAAGAACTATCAATTCATATTTCTAGACTATTAATATTAGTTATAGATATAAATTAAAATTTTAATTGCTAAAGAAAATTCGAAATATATAACTAGCTGAATTCTGAATAGAGTCATTTATTACAAGCTTTGGAAAAAAAATTAATTTTTTTTATCAATTGAATTAAAACAATGATTGTAAAATGAAAAGATAAATAACACAAACCATTAGCTGCACTTTGACTGGCATTATTTGATACTGCAAGCTGAAGAAGACCATCAGACTTTTGCCCAGGTGGCAATCCATTGCAGCGAGAAGTTGAACTGCTACTGCACGCTTCTGACAAAGATGATATAGGAGAAGGGCACAGCAATTTGTCCTCATTTTTGTTGGCATTGTCCCCATATTGAGATAAATCAATTTTGCAGTTGAAAGACTAAAAATTTAATTTAGTTAAAGCAATTTACTTAAATAAATATTGATCACATTAAAATTAATTTATTTTATAACTCACAATAGTTGGAGTCGCATTGTAGACAACATCATACATGTTTACTAAACTATCCCCAAGAGCTTTCCAACTAAATTTTTTATAAAAAACAAATAATAATAATTACTCTAAAATGCAAGTAAAATAAAATTTATTAAACTAAGCTGCATATATTGCTGTAAATTCCTGATTACTCTTGGTTTGGTTCTAATATATCCAAATCTTGAGTCTATGAAATACATTACACAATTTTGGAAAAAAACAAATTTTTTTTTTAATGATTTAACTAATAACTCAACTATTGAAGAATATAAATTCCAAGCTCTAAGTAACGTTATTGAAACTGTTCTTAGTTTTTGAACACCATTTACCAAATTCACATACTTTTTTATTTATAAAAAAAACTTAGATAATTAAAAAGTGCTGTTTGAATGAATGGACAAAAAATTTTAATTAAAATATTGCTTTGTTTTTAAGGTTTAAGTTTAATTATTTTTATCAAAATTTCCATGATTTTGTTGTAAAAGCAGAAGCTTTCTAGAAAATTAGTTCTATTTTTTTTAGTTAATCAATGACATAACATTATATGCAAAAAAAAAAAAATTATGAGGGTTTTTAATGAAAATTTACAACCTTCTTTCTCTATCCCTCTCCATAGCTGATAATTTGAAGAAAATGTGCTCACATCAACTACAGTTTATAAACAGTTAGTGCACTATTCTTTTATACCTTTGAAGATGTATTTATAACTTCTCCCTCATGGGCCCGATTTGAATTACGCTATCAAGAAAAGATTAAAAAAATTCACCTTGCTTTTAAAAATGCTTAATCATTACTTCATAAGACGAGAAATCTTAGTTTCTGGGAAGAGGCTCATTCACCAATGTCACCATTTCATGACGGGCTGTTTTTTTCCTTGATTATTATTATGGCATTTATATACCAATATCAAAGATTCACATCCAGATCCTACTGATGGTGAAAATCGTGGCTTTTCTATATGAATGAGGAAGGCATCGATGGACAAAAATTCTTTCTGAATAGTTCACACACAGAACTAGATTGTTTTTTATTATATATATATATATATTTAAGATTTAGTAAATTTTCTACAAAATATCATAATATTTTCGTACACTGTACGCACGAGCATCTACAAGTCTGCCGATTACAGATAAAGGTATTTAATCATAATAAAATGTGTACAGATAATATAGTTAAACTATTTTACAGATTATCTATGTTTGTCACACTACAAAATTCCATGAATAATCAGGAGTTTACAGCATCATGGTAAAGTTTATTTTATATTATGACAGTTTGATAACTTACGTTAGCTCTTTAATTGGCTGTCCCAATGATAGAGTAGGAAGAATAGTAGGTTTGTTAAATGAACGCTTCTTTTCTCTCATGTCTAGAGCTTCTTGAATTAACTAAATGTTTATAATTTAAAAACAGAATTAGTTATTTTTCAATTAAAATTCAAACATACCACTTAAATTATGCAAATTGAAAAAAAAAAAGACAAATTTATTATTTTCTAAAATAAAAAAATTAAAATAACTTTCTGTTCGGCGAGTGTAACAAGACATAAATTTATTCCAATAGAGGTATTTAAAAATGACTTAATGATTAAAATTGTTTAGTCTGACTGTTGGTTAAGATTATTTCTGATATAAAATAATGTTAAAAATGTTGTTAATCTAAAAAAGTTTGTTTGAAATAATTTGTTTTTTGTATGGAAATTACTACATTGGTGCTTATGTAATATAACTTACATTATATTTTAAAAATGAAAATAATTATTATAAAGAGATTTTGTTTAGAGAGCTGCATTAAAATAGCACATTATACAATTAGCAATTTTTAAACACATCTTGGTAACAAATATTTAAGATAAGACATTCAGAATTATAAAATTAATTAATATATTGGAAACAACCATAGAAAAGTATTCAATTTAATTTAGGGATATATAGCCTTTTTACAGATAAAATTCAATAGTGCAGAACTCAATATAAAATAAATAAATACTGAGTTTAGAATTAATATGTATAAATAAATATACACACTTTTTGAGCTTCTTCTTTGTCGTATTCGGTATAATGAATGGAAGGATCACTGTAATTAAAAAAAGAAAATTTCAGATTACATAAGAGACATGTAAGGAAACAAATTTTATGAGCAACTTACATAAAGTGGCTGAACTGATTTGAATATTTTATGAAATGTATTGCTTTTAGTTTATAAAACTTATGCATGAAGATCATGAGGTTAAGGCTTTAGTTTGCTAATGCAATAACTAAGAGGGAAAAAAACAGAAAATTTGCAATTATAAAAAGTCTTCTAAACAGTAATTCCTTTATAGCTAGGTACTTATTTATTAATGTGGCATAGAAACAAATTGTCATAATTTATTATTGGTTGAGCAAAAAAAGAAGATAGAAGAGGTGATTCAATATATCAATTACTATTGTATAAACAGCAATAAGAACTAAAATTAAATTATCAAAAATAAGCTGATTCTGAGATTTGGTTGTTAAAGAAGGTTTTAGATCATAAGTAACAATATATGCAACACTTTTCTTCCAAAAAAACTTAATTCAATGACACGAATTTGTAATTTAAACAAATACTTAAAAACCCTGTTTAAACAAAAACTTAGCCCCGAACACTGTAAATATATTTTGCCACTGCGAAAAAAAATATTGCTATGGATTTCCTCATAGCTGTTTAAAACCACACATTTCCAATTCAATGTTATTACGGCACGGAAAATTTTTTAAATGCGAGAATTACTGTGCTATGGTTTGTAACTTAAAACTTCAAGACTTTCTTTTTGCTGTAATACAAGGGCTTAAATCCAAGAAAAATTATGTAATGGAACTTTCAAATCAAGAGTTATTAATAAAAATAGCCATTATTAATGTTGTTGCCAATTAAATTCCTAAGATCAAGAAATATTTATTTTCTATTATATTTTAATACTTTTAAACATTGTGATAAATGGCAAGTTTTTAATTTAATACTTAAACAAATCCCTTATTTTAAACATATAATTAATACTAATTAAAGTATAAAAGAAATTTTTAAAAAAAATCTAACAAAACAACTCAAAATCAGATAATACTAACAATGTTTTGCTTATTTATTTCATTTTAAAAATTCTTAATCGAGCATTTATGAATCAGAATATTTTATTTGAAACTAAACACAGTTGCAAGCCAACTTGAATTGCTATTTGAGGGAAATTAAGAAGATTGTACTTAGCAATATATAATTTTAATTTTATTATAATATTTATATATTTTTATAAATGAACACAATGTGTTGTGTAGCTTTTAATTAGTAAAGTCTTAATATTTTAATAATGTTCAACATCTCATATCATTCAATGAGTCCTTCTACTTCACTCATATATTATAACAAGTTAATATATTGTTTAAAATATACTGTAAAATTTCTTATTCACTTACCAATTATTAAAATAACTCCCACAGAATGATTTTAAGCTGGGATCTTCTTTATATATTTCATCCTTAAAAGCCAGTCCTTTTAAATAATAACATTCTCTCTCTAAAGCTTTGGCAATATAAAATAAACAACCTAAAATAGATTCATGTTTAATATTTATTAATAAAAAATATAAATAATAGCATATAATCCAAAAAAAATTATTTAATTAAAATTTCTAAAAAAAGATAATTTTTATGAAATTAAAAATTTTCAAATTTAAGTTTGCCATTAAAAAACTGAAGTAAAAATTTAAAATTAGTGAAAATAAATGAATTGTTGTACTTGATACCATTTATAATTTAGATTTAAATTAATTTTTTCACAAGAATTTTTTCTCATCAGTTTTTTAAGAAAAATCGCACTTATAGCTGCTGTGTCCTTACATTAGATCAATGGAAAATAGATTCAAAAATAGCTACAAAATTTAACAAAATATTGCAATAAATATACCCATAACAAGTCATGTTAAAAAAAAAAAAAAATAATCATTAATCACTATATAATATTTTATTCAAAAGTTGAAAGTTAGAAATCAAAGATGAATCATTTGATTTGAAATTAATTAAATGCTTGGTTAAAAAAGAAATTGAAGAGAATAAAAAGAAAGACAGGGATGGTTTAAACCAACCCCTTATTATCAAACACTATATGAAAATAAATCCCACTATTTTGAAGGAAAAAAAATGTCTCTTGGCATTCATGTAAGTTAAAAATAAATAAATAAATATATAAAACTATACATTGCCAGTATTAACTTTATATATTTCTTAATTTTATCCATTTGCTTCCAGTTAAAAAATAGGCAACAATTTTCAAAAACACAAACTCCTCAAGGGAGGAAGAAATTACAGCATGTTTGCTGGGCTTTTGGATAATGCATGCGTGTAAAAAAAAACTTGTAACAGTGTGCAAAAAAAATTTTATTTTGTGTGTGTAAAAAAAAACTCAGAAGTACAGATTTTCTAATTTTCATATAAAATTTCTGTAATTTCTTTATAATAAAAAGAAGTACTAAAAAATTTGAGCAAGCCGAGAATTAACATAGATTTATAAAAGAAATTTATTAAGAGATGAGACTTTTTGAAATGTGAGTTATTTTGAAACCAGTTTCATCTAAATTCAGATTAATTTTTCCCAATGTGATTTTATTTTTGCCTAATTTTACTCTTAAATCTTTAAAATACGGGAAATTTTATCTTTAAAATAATTATTATTAAAACACTATTTCAACTAACAAAATGATTTTTTTTTTTTTAATATTAACTTATAATTTTAATATTAACTTTATATAGTATTAACAATAATATGAATCAGAATTCATATTATTGTCTTAGCTTCTAACAATAAAAAATTTTAATGTTTTATTAGACCCTATACATTCTGGCACGCTATACATATTTGAACATCAACTCTTAAAATCATTTAAGCCAAAAGTTGTATAGATATTTAGAGTTGCATATCAATGAGTTATAAATTAAATGGAATTTATCAAAGCTGATAAATTTCATTTAATTTATAATTCTACTGAACATCTAAAAAAAAAAAAAAATAACATAATTTTAAATATTGGGTATCCCAAAAATGGTTGACAACTTGAAAATTCAATAAAAAAAAAAAGTGGAAGAAATAAAAATGTCTGATTTGCTGCATTCTTCTCAGGAAACCTAAAGAATTCTTTTAGCAAATCTTTAAATTAGTTTCAAAGTTCATTTACAGATGGAGCTACCCACTAAGAAAAACTATACAACAATGTTGACAAAACAACTTCAAGCTTCAATGTGATGCAGCCTAAAAAAAAAAATTTTGCAGAAGCCTGTGAAAATACTTCCGTTTGAAATTTTTGACATGCAGTAAACAACATTGTTTAATTTTTTTTTTTTACAGCCAAAAGTCCCATTTTAAAATATAGCGATAACTATTAACTAGTTTCCTAAGCATACAGGAAATTATACATTTCCTTCTCCTTCCATATTTCTTTAGTTAATTTTTCAAATTTTTGTAATTTTTTAAGCATCCAATATTTAATTATATCTTACCTGCATAGTCATTAAGAGCATACATAACAGTTATAACTTTATCCATTGATGGCCAATGATTAGGATTGCTTTTTAATCCCTGAAATTAAAAATTTTGTCTTGTAACTATAACTTATATTAAACTATGCAAAAATCACATAACAAAAAACAGGTCTTCTTACCTCTTCAAAACATAGCCTGGCTAAGGGGAAGTTTGATATGTTTATAGCAGCATTTCCCATTCGAAACCACATAATGACATCAGTACCATCTATCTCAAGAGCCTAAGGAGACAGAAAATAAAAAAATTAGCACTACATTGGCCTCACAAAATATGTTTAAATCAATAATAAATATTATCCAAAAAATTAAACCTGATATAATCATTAAATTTCTAACCTATTTTTTGGGTGGATACTCATAAAGTTTAATGGTACAAGAACAAAGTAGCCATCAAATTCTTTCAAAATTAAGCATGTAACAAAGTTGCGCACAAAAAATTTTCAAACAAAAATGCATTGTCAATTTTTCTTCTCAAATTTATAAGAAATACATTATTATTAAAAAAAAAACTATTAAATTTAACCATAAATTTTAATATTAAGTATCGACCATAAATTATAGTAGACATAAATAAAATTTGTCATACATTTTCATTCCTTTTCCATTTATTTATTTAATTTCAGATATCATATATAAACTCTAAGTTTGATGAACGAAAATTTCAATCTTTAAAATGAAAATTACAAGACAAGAAAAAATAGCTTATACTTTATATTTAATTTCAATCCCTCAAACCATTGGAGTACTTTTTATATCATAAACATTATTTTAAATTTCTATAACCTCAATAGGACTTAATTTTTGAAACCCGAAAACAATGAACAATATGTTTGCCTGAAATCAGCGTAGAATCCTTCTTTCATAGCACAGTAGAAGAGCAATTTGTCTTCAGAATTTCTTTGAATTTATTAAAATTGTAAATAGCAGTATTCAGATAATGTTTTATTTAATTTGAAAAAAAAATGTGCATCTATTTTTAAAAAAATCTATACAACTCTTTAAAATGTTCCTAGCTGCAAACACATGCACCTAAGAAGATATGTTGCACCAGAGTTAGAAGCTTTTATACTGCAAAAAACCTATTTCCGTGCAGTATGGGCGTATATCGTATACTATAGTATCCATATAGTGTTGAGCCAACTACAATTGCCGAGGTGCAAATAGATTTTGAAGTTGCAATTTTTAAAAAAAGTAGAGGTACGCCTTAACCACGTCTGAGATGTCTTTTTTTTTTTTTTTTTTCCAGTTTCTTGAGGGTCACCGCATGAAGTTATAAAAACTTGGCAATTAGTTTAGCGTAGATCACGAGATATAGAAATATTCCCTGATTATTTATAGGCAGTGTTATAAACTAAATAAATTATAAAAATAAATGTGACAAAATAAACAAAAGTCAGATCAAAGGGATACGCAAGGTGAAGAATATACAATAATGGAAAAAAGGTAAACTTTTAATACAATAGTGGAAAAAGACCTCTATTTGAACCTGTTATAAAAGCAACCTATTTAACCCCCTCAAGCTCTAAGGTGTCTGGGAAAAAACTCTCTTATAAAAAGATAAAATAATAAAGACCTTATTCCCACCACTCCCAAGAAACACACCTTCATCTGCCCACTTATAAAAACAGCTTTGTAGATTTATGTGGTTTTATATTAGGTTAGTATTTACTAAATGAGTAAGAGTGTGCAAGCAATAAATTCATAATTAAGTGCTCCGATAACTTAATCAGTATTGCTAACTTTTTTTCAACCTAAATTTAAATAAAAATATAATTTAAACAGCATTTATGAACACAATTTATTCAACCTAGGTTTTGTAGCTTAGTCTATAAGCTGCAAAATAGAAAGTGTGAGGAAATAAGCTCCTCAAGTTAGGTTAGCTGAAGTTGTGTGTGTGGACACCTGCAACTCCATTGCTACTCTTGTTCTATAAGATAAGCTGGCCTTTATGCAGAACACTGTTTGGTGTGGGAGAAACTTAACTTCCTGCACTTACTGTTCATTAAAGAACTCATTTTTATTCGCTAAAGGTACTTGTTTATTTCTCTTTCTTTTTTTTTAAATAATTAACTTTAACTTTTTTAAAGGGACCAATTCTTTAAATATCACATACAAAACTACACAAATATCAAAACAAATAATTGAAAATGAAAAATAAATAACTGGACAAAATACAAAAAAAAGTTAAGTCATTTTCAAGCCAAGTCTTAATAAGAAAAGCCCCTCTTGGGGACATGCGCATGAAAAAAAATTTAACATCTGAAAAAGAAACAAGAATCACCAAGAAGTAACAAAATTTAAAGAATGAGAAAAATAATTTACCTCTAGAAAATATTCAACAGCAGACTTAAAATCCTTTTTGTCATTTGAAATTGTAGCAAGATTTTTATATAAAAGGTACTTTAAAGTTAAAGCAGGTCGTAAAGGTAATTCTTCTTTTTCTTCATTTGGCTGAACCTAGAAAATAATTAAAAGACATTATAAATTAGAGGGAAGCAACGATGGATTGTCCCATTCTCACTTAGATGAGATTGATGTGTTATTTTCAGAAACAGCTGATATTAATTGAAGAATATATAGAATGCATTTTTGATTATAACTTAGATGCATCATTTGAAGTAAATAAAATCTTACATTCTTTGTGTTTACTTTATCAAAGAATATTTACTCTTTTGCTAATTGGTTTTTATCATACGGTCGTAATAATTTGAAGGGGGAAAAATGAGACTAAATGTAAAACATAAGTTTTTTAAAAAATACGATTCCTTAACTACTATTAGTATGCGGTATTTCTTTAAAAAGAATTTCTTTTTTCCTTTGGTGCTGTTTACCCCCACTTCTCATCGATTTTTATCAAAATTTAAGTGAGGTTTTAATCAATATTTTATGATATTTAAAAATTCCACTTTTCTGTAAACATATTTTCTTTCTTTTAAGCTTTTTTAAAAACTAAAACATAGTTGATTTCTATGAAATTAACAGTAAAAAGAAGCTATAAACTAACATTTCATTTCTAAAACAACAATTACATTAATTAGATTTAAAAATGAAAGACAATGTGATAACAATTGCTGATTGACAAACTTCAGCAATAGTCAAGAAAATTTTTAATGCATTTAAACAACTAGGTATAACTACCACTTAAGTGTTTAAATCTTTAAAATCAAAAGACAATAACTAACAACTTATATCATGCAATTAAAATTATGACTAAATAATTAAACAAAATTTATTGGAAAGGTATCTTCATTGCAGCTTGCATGAAAAAATTTCTGAAAGGATATAAATGTATATAATTTTGTTTCGCACTATAAAGTCTAAAAATATGAAAAAGATAATTGATTTGCAAAAGCATGAATAAAAGTAGAAATATTTAAAAAAAGTTGAGAGTTGTTGGTTTTTCTTTAGATTAGTTTTTGTTTTTGGAATTTGAGTTTCCTTATATCCCGTTACGGGTACTTTATATTTGTTACTGTTTGTGTTGTCTGTGAAATAAAGTTTTTTATAAAAAAAAAACTGAACAGTTATTTATATAGCTTATGATACGTTACAGCATATTAATTTTTTAATTCACACTGCAATATATCTTAACAATTTTGAGCACTTTCTACCTAAAGATAGGGAAGTATAGCAAGTAACAGTTGAAATGTAAGCTCACAAAGCATTTGTTTAAATTAGATTTGTTAATAACCTACTAGTTTTGTTAATGCTACTAGATTTTTTAATAATCTATTAATACTTTTACAATTCATCAAAAAATTTGGAGCCTAAATAAACAACCTGAGTTAAAAAATCCATTTCCAATATTTCTTTAAACAATTTTTCAGCATCTTCTATATCACCATCACTTTGTTTCTTGAGTGCCTGGTGATATAACAAATAAGCTTCTTCTTCCTAAAAAAAATAAACAATTTATAATAATAATTTCCTCAAACACAAAGAAGAAAAAGAATGTATAGTAAAAAGATTGCATATTATTTTGCATAAACACAATTTTATGTAGGGCACACTTTGATACAAGTGTATTAATTTGATACCTGAGCTTCTCTCGTAGCTAATTCGGGATCTCCATCATCCTCCGACAGAGAAGCCTCATTTAGTGCACAAAATTTCATCTGTAAGGAATAAATTTCAATAGTTTATGAAATCTTATTTAAATAAATACTTTATTAAACCAGCTTAAAACATAAAAGGTTCACATAAAAAAAGAAAAAAAACATGAGTAAGTTAGAAATTTTAATAAAAATATATATGAGATACCAGTCATTTATCAAATAGGAAAGAGTTTTGAAACAGTACCTTCTCCAAAACAATCACCAAATTTTGGCGACTTCTGAGCAAAGGTCAACGATTAACTAAAAATAAAAATCATAAAAAAAAGGTGCAAACTTGAAACGTAAAAACTCATAACCATCTTTATGCAAGCCACTATACATTTTTTAAAATTTATTCCCAAGTTAAACGGCATGATAATTTCATTACGAAGCTTTGGGGGTTTTAATTGGCAGAAACTTCCTTAAGAAGCGGCACATATTTTAGTAAAATTTAACTTGATTTTGTTTAAATCTCAAAATCAGAAAATTTTTAGGTTGCTAACACCTAAAAGATTGCTATTAGATTGTAAAACTTTTAAAAATTTTAATACAGAAACACAAGAAAAACAACAATTCATGAATTAAATTATAATATTTCAGACTTAATATAATATTTCAGACTTTATTATAATATTTCAGACTTAATATAAATTTGAGATTTAAATTTTATAAGTTATATATGCATTTTATTCATATGTTTTTTGACAAAATGCTACAAACTGCTAACTAAATCAGGTTAAATTGAATAAAAGAAAATGATTTCAGAAACATTAATCGTAATCTTTTCTCCCCATATGAACAAGCAGGTTATTTCTTGCATTAAAGGTTTGATCCAGGTAAAAAGAAAAACCCTTCACAAAATTTTTCTTTATAAAAGTGATAGCACAAAACTGTTCCTCAGCGGAATCTTAAAGAAAAATTATCTGAAAATGTAATTTTTAGTCAGCATTATCTCAAAAAGAAGATGCAAAGCTCTAATTTGAACCTTGTATTACATCGAATCAAAAATGTCAGAATTTGAAAAACCATGTGCAAAGGACAACAAAAATTATAAGTAACTTACCAGAACAACTATCGCCCAAACAACTTGCAATTTTTTGTGGAATCGTTACAACTGAATTAGTCAAAAAGTGATAACTCGCAATCGAACTTCGTATGTTGTTTTAATGCATTAAATGTGTTGGGATTAATTTGAAAAACCTTAGAGAACCAGCCAAAATATGTGGATATTTACAAAAAAAATATTGATAGTTAAAACTGAGTATATTTCCGCATCATGGGGATATTCCACACGAACTACAGTCATCAAAGGTCCAAATTGATTTTAAACAGAAAAATCATTTAAAAATAACATATAAAGGTTCCCACGGGGGTAGCTACAAATTATACCCTTCGGGTTGAGTCCTTTACTTGCCGTGGTTATGATAATATCCCCAGTCCTTTCCTGTGATGTTTTTTTTTTTTTTTTTTTTCTCCCTGACCACTGTCCGAAAGTTGTAAATACTTAACAATTATTCAGTCACAGATCTCGGAAATCTTTCCAAAATTAAATATTTTTCATTAATAAATTTTAACAAAAAAAAATTTTTTTACATTTTTTTTATTTGTTTACAAAATTCAGACCTAAATAATAAAACCTAGATCGATCCCTGGCATTTTAAACATATGATTTTTAATTCAAGAAATTTTGAGAACTCAGAAAATGGTACGCCAAACATAGCAAAGGTCCGAGGACGTGGGTACCGGCTGAATCCATCAATGTCTAAAGGTATACTATATAAAATACAATTAATACATTTTAAAATATTAGATTTATATGTAAATAAAAAAATAAAATTTTAAAATCGTCGAATTTAATATAAAAGAAATAGTAGTATACTTACCATTTTGACTATTTATCTGTTACAAATTAAAATTATAAAAAATGGAAAAAGTTTAAAATAATAATATTTTCAATGTGCTTGAATTTAAGTTTAACATAACTTTTTATTTTTTCCAGGTGCATTTTAGAAGAAAATTTTGTACATTAATAGTCAATAACACTCATACTGATTTTATTAATAGAATTTAGTGTTTTTTTCAGCATTATTATATGTTTTTGAAGGTTTTGAAGCTTCTGCTGTGTTTGGATTGATATTGTTGCCAGATACCAAGAAAAAAGATATGAACAAAAAATTTACTAAGGGCACGTTCCAATATTTTCACCGGTGACACTGGTTTGCCACACCAGCCGTTCCAATATTAAAACTGGTTACAGCAGTGCACTGCACCGACCGTTCCTTTATTAGAACTGGTGTCACCAGTTACGCACGAAGTGCACCAGGTCTCTGGTCGGTTTGGTCACTTCGCATGACGTCATTACCCTTATTTGTTTACAAACTTAATTATACTGCTGCTGAGATCGTCATAATTTTGCTGTATTTTTTAATGGATTTTATTATTAATATGCGATAAAAACTAGTTTTATCATTGAAAATAAATTTTCCTGTATTGAGTTTATGAGAGATCTTTCTCTTGGTTCGTTTAATTACTCATAAAGGATGACAAAGGATTTTGCAGGTATAAACATTTATTTCGTCATCTCTGGATTAATTATGAGTAAAAAATAAAATATGAGTATACTCATATTTTATTTTTATACACAATCTACATGGCATTTAAAGTCCGGAGCTCTCTGCTCCCTTCTAGTTCATACATGCTCTCTCATAGTCCAGCTAATACTCCGTTCAAACTGATACTCTACTCAAAACTGAACTAAAAATCCTCTTTCTCACGAGAAGAAGTCCTTCTCTCCACCCCCAATGTAGGGGAACGACACTTCCCGTGTTCCTTACCCTCTGACCCTCAGGTCAGGGGTCAATAAAATGCGTGAGAGAGGAATCAGGTTCTGACACCTCCGCCCCGGTTTCATCTAGTTCGACCTTCTTTCCTGGTCGTACAAGTGAAACCTAAAAACACTGAAACACACTGCAAGCCTATCCCTGCACAAAAAAAAACAAATACACGCACACATTCCCGTGCGCAAAAGAGATTGGCCTCATCATACATCAAAAAACATAAAATTACACTAAGTACACTTAACAAACTAATAACTACAAAATCAAAACATAATGTAGAAGCACTTAACATTTTTACAATCAAAACATTAAAATCACTTTTATCAGGCCAAATTCCCTTTATAAAGTCCCATAAAAATAAAATCCTTAAAGTCATGTCTAAAATCCCTGCCTGAAAATAATAGTAATTATCATACAAAATCAAACGTCCAAACTGGCCAAATGTCCACTCTTTCAAGCCCTTTGACCTAATCCCCTGGAACATATCTCTTTCAATACCCCTCCCTCTAGAATTTCTTAAGTGACTAGCTAACTCTTTTACTCTATTATTCCTTTCAGAACCCCCTTTCTGAAAACTAATCCTTATTCTCATATGCCCCTTACGGGTTTTAATTCTGATATCGGGAGTGTTCGACTTTGCAGCTATGTACAAATCCTTCAAATGACGCATAAGTATTTTTCCTCTCCCCTCAGACCGCGGAGGTTTAGGTTTAATCGCGCTTTTGCTATCTCCCTTTCTTTTCTCACAGGACGATTCCACCCTCCTCAACGCGTTAATTGTACCTTTCACCTTCATTTCTACCCCTCGCTGACCACAAACTTCTCTGCCTTTAAAATCCTCCCTCACTTCCTCAAAGATTCCTTCAAATTCGGAGCCCTGCGCCTGCTCCTCTTTAAGTCTTTGGCTATGAGAAAAGGGTGATTCCTTATCTTAACCCCCTACTTTCTCTCCACACTCCAACTCCAGATTCATTAAAGCACATGGTGGACGTTTGTTCTCATCCCCTCTCCTGTCCGAATTCTCGCAATCAAGGTCAGTGTCCTTAGTCTCAATCCCCTCGTTACTTTTCCTTCAGAACAGATCATCTTTTTCTCCCACTCTTTTCACCCCCGTTCAACCCCTGCATTTTCAAAAACCTGCTCCTCTAATATTTTAAACTCTCTCGACCTTATCACCGTCGTCTCGTTTTCACTTTTGACCACTACTGGGGTTTTTTCACTAGGGTTTACAGTTCCTTCCCCTACCCCACAGTTACTAGGAACATTGCTGAACTTTCCCTCTACAGCAGGGCCTATCTCTGAACTTAAAAAGATCCATCTCCCAATCTCAAAATTTTCTTCGGGATCTAAAGATTGCTCTGATACCCTTATTTCAAGAACACTGTCTAATATTTCTGAAAAACATGCCTTCTCCTCCACCACCTCGATTTTTCGCAAATCCGATTCGTCTTCCTTCACCCTCTTTTCGTGAATAACGTATTCTACAGAATTTAGCTTATCCCGATTTTTCTTCTGATATAACCTAAATCTGTTTATTTTCGGAAGTGTCCTACCTCTCCACAGTTATAACATTTCGGGGACCATTCTCCTGAGCTAGTACTATTTCTTCTCAGCGATTCACGCGGTAACTTGCCCTTTCGATTAACATTCGGACCATTCCATTCAGGAAGTCGTCTCACCCCACCCTTCACATTCACCTCCTTTCTTTCAAATCCAGAACCAAACTTTCGGGACTCCGGCCTCTCCGCTGACTCCACGGTGCCTAAACATCCCACTGATTCATTTAAATTGACTAAGGGTCTAAAATCCTGGGTTTTACTCTCCTCATCCTGATCCCTCATTAAAATTTTTGTTAACATCTCAATCCCTAATATAGTACCTAATATAGTACCTCTTATCCACTCATGATCATATTCCCGTTCTCGTTTTAACCATTCCAGTTCACGTATCCTTCTATGTAACTCCCGTTTCCTACCTTCTCTTAATGCTCGTTCCTGCTCCTTTTGCCTTCTTATTTTATCCTCGCATTCCCTATCTTCTTTTAATTTTTGTTGCTCACGTTCCCTATCTTCTTTTAATTTTTGTTTCTCACATTCCCCATCTTCTGTTAGTTTTCTTGTTCCCCGTTTCCTATCGTCTATTAATTTTTGTAATCCCTTCATTCTAATCTCATGCTCCAGTTTCCGCTCCTCTCGTTCCCGTTCCCACTCCTCTTGTTCCCGTTCCCATTTCCGTTCCCGCTCCTCTCGTTCCTGTCTTTCTAATCTACTCTCTTCAATCACACTTAACACATCTTTAGTACATTGCTCGTCGTAATCCGAGCTCCTGGTGATTAATGCTTTTAACTCAACGAGCTTGACGTTCTCGGGAACCATTAGCCCCAGCTCCTCAGCTAGAACTATCAAATCTTCCTTTCTAGCTTTTAAAAGAAAACTCATACTGACCATACAAATTTAATTTCTTAACCACAAAAAAAATATTCCTATTTAAAAACAAACCTTAAAAAAAATAAAACTTAGCAACACTTTCCCCTATACTCATACATTGAGATCCCCTATACTCATACACTGGCATGCTATTATGAAACTTAACACCTCCTATGTAAACAAAACATATACAACACAATTTATATCATGCAATATTCAAAACCTGCTATTACTCACTAATACATATAAATACAGTTAACTCTCTTCAATTTTAATTGCAACTTAATAAAATTCTCGTACCCTTTTGGTACACCTGGCATATACACATTTACTTTCCACAAAAATTAAAACGTTTAAGTTCCATAAACTTTAGAGACTTAATAATTAATTATTTCACCATTCAAATCAAAGTAAACACTTTCCCTGACCCTTTTTCTGGTCAACATTATTTCAAAAGAATGCCTAATAAACAATAATACCTAATAATTAATAATAAATCATGAACCTTGCTTACTCAGCTCGCTATTGACATATAAAACATAATCTTAACATAACCTTATACATTTTTTACAAGCTATTGAATCAATACTCTTATTATTTCATATACTCTTAATAAACCAATAAAACAAATTATACTCTTAATAAATCAACTCACTAAGTTACTAAAAAAAAAAAAAAAAAACATCAAATCTTACATCAGCTTACTATTTTCATCAATAATAATCATATTTACTATTAATACAAACAATACTATAGCTAACTGGCCAATCCCTTAAGCTCAAATAAAATAACATATGAGGTTCGCCTCAAATCAAAACAAAATAAACTTATTCCCTTAATTAACTACCCCTTTTTAAATTTCTACCCTGAAATGTGAGCGTGTAATTTATTTTTCCGCACATAGGATAAAGCTTACCTCCCTTTATTTTTTCAATTGTCCTCCTTGGCAGAGAGTCGATGTTGAAGCCACGCTCTATTCTCTATGGTCACGGGGGGGGTAACTTTAGCTTCCTATCGCCTCCGGCGATAATAGTCCCTTTCCTGGCAGCGTCTCAACTCCCGTCGATGTTGTCGGTCCGCAGTCACCCTTTCCTTCAGGCAATCTTTTTCCACTAGGCATTTTCCATCATAGTAGGCATCCTTCAATCAAGACTAACTCCATCAGGCAACATTCTGTACTGGGCATTTCTCATAGTGGGCATCCTTCCACCGGGCTGTGGCTCTTTTCACTAGCATAGCAGTCCTCCATCCATCCTGGCGAGGATCCTGTCGCGCTGCGACAAATTGGTTCGTTTAATTACTCCTCATAAAGGATGACAAAGGATTTTGCGAGTATAAATATTTATTTCGTCTTCTCTTGATTAATTATGAGTAAAAAATAAAATATGAGTATATACACAATCTACATGGCATTCAAAGTCCGGAGCTCTCTGCTCCCTTCTAGTTCATACATGCTCTCTCATAGTCCAGCTAATACTCCGTTCAAACTGATACTCTACTCAAAACTGAACTAAAAATCCTCTTTCTCACGAGAAGATGTCCTTCTCTCCACCCCCAGTGTAGGGGAACGACACTTCCCGTGTCCCTTACCCTCTGACCCTCAGATCAGGGGTCAATAAAATGCGTGGGAGAGGAATCAGGTCCTGACAGAGTTGAAATATAGTAATTATTATTGGAAATGTATTCTGTAGATGAATCGTCTTGATGCTGTTTATAGCAATGGATATCATTCATAAACGTTTTATTTCTTATATTAGTATGTTTTTGTTTTCAAGACTAAGAATTCATCTGAATTTTGATTCGTGTGGTGATTAGATTTACTTGATAGATTCTCCTCGAAAGAATTTAGACTTGTGATTTTCAATAAACATATCGTTTTGTAAATCAAACAACTATCCAAAGCATTATTGTTAAATTTGTAATAGCGACAGAACTTTAAAATCAGTAGAAGATTTATTGCTTCATATGGATAAGCTCATGTTTACATATTTTTGTAGTCGTTACATTTTCACTTACACATTTTCATCCAATGTATATTGTTTTCAAAATAAACAAATCCAATACATATTTGATTGTTAAATACATTTCTTTCGTGTTATAAATTTTTCTTATATCCTTTCTATATTCCATAACATCATAACAGACCTGCCGGAACGATGAATATTATCCTAGCTTAATAACAAATTATGCTTTTAGTTTTTACTGTATTATACATAATATGAGTTTCATTAAAGGGATTTCAAATATAAACCCTATTAAACTAGCCTTTGACTGACCTAAGTTGTTAAAATTAGGCCTTCAATGTATTAAGCTTATAATTTGTATTGTATGTATTTGTATTTCTTTTTATAGTATTAAATAATTTCTGATTACCACAGCATAGTAGTGATGATATGGAAATCTATCCTGATCTGTACCTCCTTCAGCACACATTCAAATCAATGTCTTAGATTAATCAGATGATATTATATAAAAGTTCAGTTTGTGTGAAAGGATCTTAAATAGAACCCAATGATAAAAGTCGTTCATTTGCCTATATTATTAAAACAAGGCTTTTAATGCCAAAGGTTTTTAATATTTATATTTCTTTCATTAATTTTAACTAAAATGAATTCTGAAAATCAAAATATAATGAACATTCTAGCATTATATTATGACATGATAATTTTGAACAAAATGAAGATTTTATATCTTATTGGTAAATTTTTAATTTAAGCTTTGATTCTGTTTAAAAATATAAAAAACCAACTTCTATTTACATTTCTTATTAGTTCATTACTTTTTTGTTTCAAGATTTCTATTTCTTAATGATAATTATTTTTTAGTTCAAGGTATTCATTACGTGATTATTGATCTATATGTAATATAAATATTTATTTTTTATAACACTAACTTGAAAATTTCTGAAACACTTATTAATAGCTGTTGTTTTATATACTTTTTTTTAAAAAAAATTATACTACTAAATCTAAGTTTCGGCAAAATTTAAAAAAAAAAAAAAAAAAGACTGAAATAAGTGAATTATTGACTAGCCTGTGTCATCTTAAGCTTTCGGGTTAATATTTGAACTTATTTTAAAAGTTTGATGTAAAACATTTCTGACAAATACAACTTAAAGTAGTTATGACAGGGAGATTTAACTTTATGTTAGACATCTTTGCACACACCATTATTTCACTCAAATTACAAACAATAGTTAAGTTTATCTGAAACGCTTTTAAACTTTAATGGCAAAGGTTGCTGTTACTATGTGTAATTATATTACTACAAATTTAAATATTTCTGTTCAACATAGAAAATTTTTTATTACAACAATATCTGCAGATTACAATATTAGTTAATTTCTTATTTAAGACTACTTTTTGAATGTAAACAAATAAAAACGCTTTAAACTTTATCATTAGTTCATCTCTTGTTTTGTTGCAACATTTTTGTTTCTTAATTTGTTTTTTTTTTAATTTAAGTTTTATCTATATATTTTACAATAAAATGATATTGTTGTGTTAAAACATTTTTTGTTTATACTTAAATACAATAATTGTATAGTTTTGATGGAATACTAAAGCTCCCACTTGTAGCAAAATTATAATAATATCTTTCCCTCTTTTCAACACAAACTCATTTCAGGTAAGTATGTTATCTATTTATAAATATTTCTCTTATGTGGCACCATAAACTAGTGTATTTCTCTATATGTTGGCAACACTGTTAAGTGTTTCAAAGTAAATTTTAAACAGCGTAAGTGCTTCACAGTAGAATTCAAGGAAAGTGGCTTGATAACTATTTTCTTTCTATTGCTAATACTGTTAATGCTAAAATAGAATTTCAAATAACTGGTAAAATAAAATTTGATTTTGAAAAAAAAAATTTCAACAAGTAGCTTTTCATACAGAAATGTTAACTATATAAAAACCTGTAGCACCTACATCGCCAAGCTACCACAGCACCACCACATACCAGGCAGTGAATGCTCAGACTTTGAACCGAATGGACCTTTTTTTTCTCCTTCTCATAATTAATCAAATTTGTTTGTCCATGTGCTATTTGTAAATTAATAAAAATATTTGGCACTAATCTTTACAATTAGATATGCATTGAGTATTTATTTAGAGTCATCTTGTAATTTTATAGAAATAAACACCATAAATAAAATATGGTTTTATAATATGTAATTAAGTTTGGTAAAGTTTGATAATTTTATCATGATACCTCAGAGCATGGCCTAAAATCAATTTATTCATTTAAACTCGCTTTTCAGTTAAGTAATTTTTATTAATTGTGTGCGGGTAATTTTGAAAACCAGAATTTTTAGAAAATCGTTATCGATAATGATTTTCTAATCAAGATCTTGTGAATGGGAAAATTGAAGTGAAATATATAAATACTATATATTTTGGTTTTATTATTCAGAATATGGAGGGATTTTATTTACCATTCAGTAATCTAATTTATCCAGAGTTTTTTCCTCTGTGTTAACTATTTTGTTAAATTTGTGATCTAAGTACTTTCAACTGGGGCAACAGCTAAGAGGGGGAAAAAATTTGGTTAATATATTTTATAAAACTAATTATGCTGTTAGGATTGGAGGTAGGTTTGAAGTATTAAAATATTTAAATACTGTTGTGCTCTGCATTTGGCTTGATTACCGTTAAAGTTTATATATTGTACAAGATAATTTTGAAAGGTGACCCAGCTTTTTTTTTTATAGATGCTTAAACTGCACCTAAGAAAAAACAATATCTCAACTGGATTTTGATATTTTTAGTCTTATCTAACACATGATTATTTTCAATTTCTGTTAGAAGAACTGAGGAAGTTTCACTTTAAAATTTCTTCATGTAAACAAATTAGCTTTCGTGAAAAATTTCACTATGAAAATATATTTATTACACAGTTGAAGTCAATTTGCACATAAACATTGCACCATATACCATCTCTATCAAAATAGAAGCTGTGTTAATTTTTCTAAATTCTAGCAATCAAATTTTAAACTTATTTTGACTGTTTGTTATTGACATTTAAGCTTACAATGAGAGACATTTCAGCCATCTCATGTATTTGAAATATTATCAAATTTACATTTTAAAAGATCTTATTATATTAAGATAAAGTTGCTCTCTTGAGAAAATTCATTCTAAAAGTAAGTTTATTATATATTTTCAATTAATTATGCTATTTACATGAAGAATGAAGCTTAAAGCAAGCTAAATATTTCTTTTTTTTTTTTTAATTTAAAAAATCAAAACTCACTCTGGGCAAGAGGGAAACGAATCGTGTATAACGATTAATTTTTCAAAACTATGATACCCACATATTTCGAAGAAAAACGATAAAAATTCTACTAAGCAGATTTTTATTTTTCTCTTAAATTTTTTTAAATATTTAAATATAAAACTTATTGAGATGATGGATGCATTTTAAAATAAACATTTAATTAGGAAAAATATGCAAAAAGAAACAGAAACTAATATATACGATAGAAGTTTTACTTTCTATCAATTAAATTTAAAAAATAAATAAAATAAACTGAAAGCAATCATGCAGCAGGCGTTTATTTTGCTTTATTATATAAAACAGTTTTAAAAGTCTAGAAATATATATTCCTTAACAAGTAATGCAAAAATAGAATGTCCAAGGAATAAATATAATAGAACAAAAAAAAAAAAAAAAAAATTATCACGAATATAATTTTCTCAAAGATTCCGGTCCCGCAGTGGACTGATCGTTAAGACACGGTTCCCAGCAGATCACCGAAGTCAAGCATCACTGGCTGCGGTCAGTGTGCGGGTGGGTGACCACTTGGATCAGTCTGCGTAGGGACCGAGGGTGTGCGGTATTGGTCCTCGTTAAACTGTTCTACCGTAAAGTGCTCGACTTCACTCGCAGGTCGTCGGGCTATCGAAGCGGGGGTGCCATCCCCTCTGCAGAGGTTCAAAATTGTGATGGCATGTCTTCGGACCATCCTAAGGGATGTTTCCCTGACCGTCGCCAATAGCCCATTGTGCAGCTCTAGTGCGACGTAAATGAAATACAACAAGTCAAAGATTCCGAAACAGGAGAGCGTCTGCTTCTGGTTGTTAATGGCAACCAGAACTGGACCTAATCGCACCGATTGTTCCTAAATTACGATGCGAACTAAGGGAAACTGAGGTCACGTGACCAGTTCGCTTCAGTTACACCAGTGCAGTTCGGTGTGAATATTGGAACGCGACCTTTAATAAAACAATACGGAATTTGATATTGTGATAATGGATGTGGAAAAACACAGTGTTAAATTGGTTTGTGAAATCGTTCATCTGAATTCGAATGTTTAGTTGATTTAACAAAGCTTGTTTAAGGAGCATTCTCGCTGAAAGTAACGTTTCCGCATGCTACATAACGAAAGAGAATGGGATTGAGAGCCCTATTGGTGACAAATATTTGCCAGCGGAAAAACTCGCCAATCAGTCTACCGTTCACATGAGGGGAAAATTGCAGCCAGTGAAAATGGTCTTTTAGGAACTCAATTTGTGATTGTTTTTAATTGTACAAGTTTTAACCGCGAAATAAACAAAAACAACTGTCTTTTGTTCTATGGTGTAAAGCTTTTTTTTTTTTTTTTCAACCTAATAATTTTAGCTAACAATTTCATTTTTTCATTCATTAATGAAATCATTGAATGGATATAGTACCATGGCAGAAATAATTTATCCACCAAATATTCCTCCTGGACATATATTCGTTAATGATAAATGGAAAGACACAGACTTACTTAAATCATTAAAAAGTACGTAATATGTATGTATTTTAATGCTGTGATCCTTGTGTACTTTAAAATGCTTTCATAGATTTCAAATTAAGCTACTAAAACATATTTTGGTAATAGGTAATCCGGGGCCCCTCTATTATTTGGCGATTTGAAAATGAACCAATATATAGGAAAATAAATCATCAATAAAATATGAAATAAATAATCACATAGAGGTAAACAAAAGATACGGTAAACCGAAGGGGACGTTATTGGAAACAAGGATAGCAAAGAATATGATAACCGGAAATGGGGTTTCAGCAAAACTGAATGAATACCTTACCCCATAATATCTTATCCTTTTTTCTTTTCTTTTTTCCATTGACTTACTTTGGTAAGATTTTAGGCAAAAAAAGTTTACAATTTGGGTATCTCCCTGAATTGAAATTGTTACTTTTCGATTAGCTGTGTGCAAGTGAAAAGTCCTCAAAAAATGTAAACCTACACTAACTATTTTTCTTAAAGTTTTATTTATTATTTTAATCACTTAAGATTGGAGTAAAATATAAAAAAGTACTTTAAAATTTCTGGAGGCATTTCATTAGGGTGATCTATTGTGCCAACTACAATCGCCAATGTGCCAAATGAATTTCAAACTTGTAATTAAAAAAGAAAAGAAAGGTTTCCTCAGAGGTAGCTACCAGTTATACCTTTTGAGTTGGTCCTCTTCTGTGTTGTTTTCTTTTAGTTTCTTACAAATCACCAAGACTTGGTGATTATTCTGCCTCAGAATATGGAAATCTTACCAATTATCTCACTAATTCCTCATCTTAGGAAGATTTCCTAATTGGTACTTGTGCAAAAATAATCTCCAAGTTTTTATAATTTCTGGGCAGTGGCACATGAAAAACCCTCACTGACTAGGGAAAATTTGAAAAATAAAACTCGGTGGGCAACCAGATAAAATGGTATTGTTTATACAGTTGAACCTGTTTATCTCGAACCTCTTTATCTCCAAAACCTCTATATCTCGAAATTTCTAAAATTCCCTACATTTACTGTCTAAAATCAATGTATTTTCCATGTTTATGTCGAATTTTTTTTCTCAAAACCTCCCTTTCTCGAATTTCTAATAATAGAGCACAAATGTCAAAACTTTCTTTATCAGTAGAACTTGCAACAGAGATGAATTTTGTGAACCCACAAGAGGTAGGGATGGAATTTCAATCACTATCCCTGCACTTTCTTTAACTAGAAAAGAATACAATGATTCTGGCAGTAAGTGAAGGGTTAATCAGTAGTGACCAGACCACCAGGGGTTAGCTTTTCAACATAGATAAGAAAGCTAAGAATAGAAATTCATTTTCACCTCAAAATTGCAACCAATGGATCAAAGGATAATTAGGAGTTTTAAAATGAACTATAGAAAATAGTTGGTGTGCAAACTTGTAGATGCCATTGATAAAAAAAGCTCTTCCAAAAATAAATGCGTTAAATGCTATCAGAATTACTGTTTTGCCTGGATAATGTGTCTCTAAAAGCTATCCAAAATAGTTTTAAAAAACAGGTTTTAGGAATAGCTGTGAAGATGATGAACAAGAGGTTGAAGGCATTAGTAAAGAAGAAGAAACTGTTAACACTGAGAATACAGTGCCAGATTTGCCAGAATGAAATGCAATAAAATATGGATTTATTGTTGACATTAATTTTGAAGAATTTTACAAGTGGACAACTGCCTGGCAACATGCGGAACATTGACAGATGTGGAAATCATAGAGAATGTCAAAGGAATATCAGGTGATGAGGAAGAAGCTGAAGATCATATTGATGAACCAAAAGTGAATACAATAGAGGTAGAAAAAGCTGTAGAATTCTAATAAACTATTCCTGAATCCCAGAAAAATGTTGGCTATGAGGGATTTTTCTAACCTTCAAAAGAATTATCGAAACAAATAAAGTTATACGTCAAAAATCTTTAAAAATTACTTTGTGTTAAATGTATGTTGAAAGAATGTTATGTAAGTAGATGTATGTGGCATAATTCATTTAAAGAAATGCCTATATTTTTCTACTAAAAGCAATTACAGCGCTTTTAATAGAATTTCTTAATTAAATTAATTTTTTTAAAGTACCTGTATAGCTCGAAACCTCCTTATCTCGAATTTTTTTGCCTTTTCCGTGAGATTCGAGATAAACAGGTTCGACTGTAATTAATTTTATCTGATGGTTTATTTTATTGTCAGAATTTAGAGCAATCTATTGGACATAAAAGTTTCATTGGGATATTTTGTATTGGTACCTTTTTATGCCAAGGCACCAAAGAGTTTTCTTTTCCTTGCAAACAATCTTAAAAAGTACTTAGTGGTTTGCTTGAAGGTGACTATTGGGAGATATTTCTGTGTTGTGATCTGTTGTGCCAACTACAATTGCTTAGGAGTCAAATAGGTTTTAAACTTTAAAAAATAAGGAAAAGGTTTGACCAGATATAACTTTGAGTGATACTCTTCGAGTTGGTGATGGTTTTTGACAATGTGATTTTTTTTTTTTTTTTTACTTAAAGAATTTCTTGAATTTTAAAGAATTTTTTTTATTTCTTGTGTGCCACTGCCTGAGTGTTTCTGAAACTTGGTGACTTTTTTTATACAATAATCTACTTTTTTTCACCAGTACAATAATCTTTATTTTTTGTAATATTCTAATTATTTCTTTTAACCTCTAGTGTGAGGGTTATAAAAATTAGTTTCTTTAATTATTAGTTGGAAATAAAACATTTTTTTTATTAACTAAGTTTAATCAACAAACTTAAATCAATTCTTTTTTTTTTTTTTTTTTTTTTTTTTTTTTTAGAGGCAGAAAAATATGTTAAAATTTTAAGATTTCCAATGTTTTTCTTTTCTTTTTTTTTTAATACTTTTATTTGTTTGAAATTAATTTTGCCTCTAGAACAAACTATGTTTTTAAATTTATTCATGTTCTTTTTTCCATTATATATTTTTTTCTTGCAAAAGTTTTATCTGATATTTAATTTGCTCTATTTATGCAGGACGTGCACAAATTGTGATAGTAGATTCTATGGACTTTGTAGATTTCTATCCTGCTACGGAATTTGGAGTTATATTTGTAACTGAAGCTGATTTGGTGGCTGAAACACACTACAGAAGAAATTTAGCTAAATTAAAAAAGGTACATAACAAAATACAGTAACCAGTACTAATAAAATAACTGGTTTATAAAATCAAGCTCTTTAGAAAATCAACTCTGCAAGAGCAGAATCATTACAATACCAAAATATGATGAAACCATCCATTTATAAAATCATGATCACTATTTTATAAAATTAAATTTTTGTAGGATGTATGTTTATAATAATTAAAAACTCTGATCTTTCTATTTTCTCCAGTTTTGAAAGTTTATATAATATTATAAATTCAATAAAATTTTCATACAATAACAAATTTTATAGTGACTTCAATGAAAGAAAAAGATCAAAACTACAGGTGACATTTGCACTTCTTAGTGAAATTAAAGGATGAGAGTTATAAAAAAAAATTATGAAAAAGGGAATGTAAAAAAATTCAACTGCAAAAAATATACAGTTTATAAATTAAGAAAAGTTATATATATACATCCTGAAACTTTTGATTGATAAACATTTCGGTACTAATCTGTTCCAGGGTTCCATAAAAAACTATTACCACAATTAATTAAGTATCACTGGTTTTAAAAACAGTTAGGTAATTTTTTATGCCTCCTGAAACCTAAATTTCTTTCTATTTTCCAGACACCATATTTCAATTTATTTATACGCATTTTAGTAATACTTTTGGAAGTTGACCTCATACATAATTCTAAATTTCAATGTTTCGTGAAGTTTTCAATTCTATTATTAACTCCTTAAAATTTCTAAAAGAAAAATAGCTAAAAAATATTAAATTAAAATTTGATTTAAAATTGGTTAAAAGATGAGCAACCTCATTCAAGATAAATAGCATAAAAGTGGGAAAATTGAAAATTTATAAAATAATACTTTCTGGAATCAAATTAATAAATTTTAACATCAATATTTCAATTTGTTTGTTTATTCATCTGATTATTATATTTTAATGTTATGAATAAACTGTTTAACAGTAGTTTGTGAATGCAATTTTTATAATTATTTTATTTTATTCAGGCTAATTTTGATAGAAGTGCTGTGCTTGTAGAAAAAACAACTATAAGTGGGCAATATTTCTACAATATGCAGAAGTTTACTGTCTTAGAGTTAGGCTTAGGAATTATTCCAGTGACAGGAATAGAAGAATGTACTCAAGTCCTTATTTCCATGGTAATATAAATTTTTGCATGAGATTAACTTTCTATTACTTATTCTTTATTTATTAGATTTTTTAACTATTAATATATATTTTAAGGTTAAATAATATCTTTGGTAAATTTAATCATTTCCAGGTTATTGCAAGAGAATTGTTAAAAAATTAATATACTTTGTAAGATTTGTATTAGATTGACATTGCAGGGGCCCAATTTTTGAGGGGGACAAAATTATATTTAAGGGTCTTAATAATTCTCTAACTTTCAAATATTAAAAAAAAATTCCTAGATGTTTTAAATACTTGTGAAAAAAAATTATTATTTTTATTTATGGAAGAGGAATTTAAATGAACTCTAAGGAACTTAAATTGATAATTCACAAAAATTTCCTTTTTTTGTCTGAAATATTGAGGGGTACTTTTAGAGATTACTAATAATTAAGATGGAAATAATAATTAAATCTCTAAATTATTATTTTTTCTAATAATAATTTAGAGATTACTAATAATATAACCCACCATCCCTTCTGCCAAAAACGAAATGATCTGTTATTTTGAGGTTTTTAAGCTAAATATTTTAATAAGAGGTTATTTAAGATTTTTAATTTTAAAAAATGTGGTATTAAATCATCTTCACTAAACAGTTTATTTATTTGGAAGGGATGTGATCACATAATTTTCTATGATGGCCCTTTACCTAAAAAAAATATGTTTTTATGAAAAAGGAGTATTTTTTTCAACTTTTTATAAACATATTTAGTTATGAATTCAACTTTATTTGCATGTTCTGATACTTCCCGTTTAGTATACTCTCAATACAAAAGTTATTTATAACTCCTACTAATAATTTCTCAGGCAACAATATAATGTTTTCTTATTATTATGAGAAATTAAACACTTATAACCCTAGTAATAAATTTATTTAATGGTATTAAAACTTATTATAAATTTATGCAATTATTAAATTTGATTTTCAGTAGGTTAAAAAAAACTATGTATGCCCTCAAAGATTGTTTTAACTGAACTTTAAACTAATGTTGTATCAAATTTTCAAGTTAAAATGCTTAAAAGGCTGATTATATTCAAAATTTACAGAATTTAAAAAAAAAAAAAAATGCAAATTATACAAACAAAACAAGATATTTTTATTTAAATTATATGAACATCAAATAATTATATTTCCACAATGTGTATTGAGATTTCATAGAGTGCGTCTTTTATGAAACTTCAATTATTTATAGGTACGAATGGGAAGTGAAGATAAAACTATATTCAGAATGAAGGGGAGAGTTCCTCCTTTAGAAACATATCTCTTGAAGACACTTTTAGCAGTTCCATCTTTGGGAGAAACAAAATCCCAAGCAATCCTCTTAAAATTCAAAAGTATTATTTTTATTCTTTATTTGATCGTTGTTCAAACTAATGTGAGCTTATTTTAATAATGTGTTGCATAATTTCTCTACATCTTAAGTACAACTGTATTTATTGTGCATTATTTGAAACTTTAAAGTATAAATATTTTGATTAGAAATACATATTAATTTTACAAATTGTTAAAAAAACATTTACACTTAAACTAATTAAAATTATATTATTAGTTTTTACCTTTTGTTAGAAATTATTTACAAACATAAAATTTAAATTTCTGATTTACCTTTCATAGCTAGTTTTAAAATATATTTTATCATATGTTAATATGACTTGCTAATATCAGTAAAAAAATACATTTGTCAAATATCATCAATTTTTTGTTACAGTCCTGAAGTTAACTGCCTGTAATAGTCAGCTTCTCAAGATGCATATTTATCTTTTAAATTATTGCATATCATGATCGTTTTTTTAATAACAGGGTGCTTTGAATTTTTAAAAAGTGCTGATTTTTTACTAGCGTTTTTTAAAGGTGCTTTTTTTATTCAGGGTTTGTAAAAAGTGCTTCATTTTCTATCTTTTAACCCACTGACGGTTCTGCACGTAGAAAGTCGTATTTTAACCTGCAGTCTTCACTGCATAGCAAAACCGGTTTTCCAATGTTAATAGATAGGGGAACTGTGTGTAGGGGAGAAACTTTCTCCCAATTTCGCCCATTTCCTTAACCGCCAGTGGGTTAAGAAGAGATTTTCTCTTCGCCGCGTCGATTGTTGTTCTAAATTACAAAAATTGCTTGATTTTCACTATTTTCTTTGCAATATTTATCAGAAACTAGTTATTTAATCATGATTATGTAAAGTTTTGGAAAACGTTTTTGAATTTTATTGATTTTATGTTTATAAATTAAGAACTTTAAACACTAGAAGAAAAAAAAATTTTATTACTGCACAGATCCTAATAACGAATTTTTTTTTTTTTTTTGGAAAGGAATTAAAATATTTTTATAGGGCTTAAAAAGTACTTAAAAGGTGCTTTTCTTTTTCTTTTGTTGAAAAATCTGGCTACGCACCCTGATTAATGTAAATTACTTTTAAAAAAATTTGTATCTTTGGTGCAAACACCTAAAAAAGTTGTAAATTAATTAATTTTGGTGAAATTTTGAAGTTATGTAACTGTAAAGATAGGTTTTGATGCAGATTTAATATTACATATCTAATTTTTGTGATAAAAGGATCCTGTTAGAAATTTAATTTATAAAGGAAAATACATATCATCCAAGTCCAGATTGTTTAATTAGATATTAGTATTTGATGCTTCACAGAATAAGTCAAAGTTATGTAATGAAGAGGCTGATATCGAAAATAAAGGCAATTGTTTTCATAATAATCAGAAAAGTAAATGTTTTTTATCAAAATTTTTAAAATAAAAAATTATGTGCAAAAAAAAAAAAAAATGGAAAGTGCAACCGAAGCAGATAGGGCCCAAATAATACATACCCTAGGCCAGAGGTCTCCAAAGTGGTCTATATAGACCCCCAGGGGTTTATGTAACAAAAGCAGGGGTCGAATGGGGGGCGATTTGAATCGGAAGGGTCGAAGAAAAAACAGTTTTTAATACGAAAATCACACATACCTAATTGAGTATGTAAAATTTGTGATTTTTTTTTATAATTGACTTAATAACAGACATTATTTATAACAAACAAATGAAACGATTCCTATGTGTCTTCTATGCGAAGAAACTTTTGGAAATGACTACATGAAACCGTAAAAAATGAAAGATCATCTTGATAGGGTTGACTCAGATCAAAAAAAAAAATAAAGAACTTGAATTTTTCAAAAAACATAAAGAAAAATTCACATGTCGACCAACTATAAAAAGTTTTATGAAGCAGTCTACTGAAGTTGAAACTGAAGGAGGATTAATAGCTTCGTACAAGATTTTGCTTAATATAGCAAAGAGAGTTAAACCATACACAATCGCTGAAGAAATTGTTATACCTGCAATTAAAGACGTCATTGAGGATGTAATGAAAAAGACTCCGTTAATATTTTAAAGTCATGTGGCGCAGTTGGTTTGTCGTCAGTCTTCTGAGCCCAAGTCTGCGGGTTCGATCCCCGGCCCAGACACCGGATTTTCGGGATGCAGAAAATCCTCAAAGGCCATGTCGTATGATTATGCGACATGTAAAAGATCCCTGGAGTGCCTTATTGGCTCTTGGCATTTACGGCAAAATTAAATTCCTAGTGCACTTTAGCATCCAAATAGAGTGTCGGTGCTGCCATCTAGTGTGGCAGAAACGAGACGTCCAAATTAACATGGCCAATGGTATCTCACCCATTGTGGTGGTCCTGAAAGAGTGGATACCACTTCTGGAGAACGCACTAGGTCTGCTCATCGGGAAGACTGATTGTGCAGCTCATAGGAAATAAAAAAAAATGTTTTAAAGTCATTGCCATTAAGTGCAAATTCTGTAAAACGGCGTATTGACGAAATCGCTGAAGAAATAGAAAATACGGTAGTTTCAGAGCTAAAAAATTGCAAGTTCTCTATTCAACTTGATGAATCTGTTTTTGATGTTTCTGCTATTGTTATGGTGTACATTAGATATTTCAGTAAAATGAAAGGACAAGTCATTGATGAATTTTTATTTGCTAAATATCTTGAAACTGATGGAAAAGGAGAGACAATTTTTAGATGTTTACAAGAATATTTAAATAAATATGATATTCTGCTTGAAAATATAATAGCGGTAGCCACAGATGGGGCACCTGCTATGATAGGGCGTTACCGAGATTTTGAAACATTCCATTCATTGTGTGTTGCATAGAAACAACTAAGTAGCAAGATATCTGAGTCCAGAGTTACATAAAGCTTTACAGTTTTGTATTAAGTGTATCAATCAAATTAAAGCCCAGCCTCTTGAATCAAGATTATTTTCCAAACTTTGTGAGGAAAACGACGAGTTACTTAACCAATTACTTCTACACACCGATGTTATAGGTGTATGCTTGCAAACGCTCGTTGAGTTATTTGACTCCACGACCTAATTTCTCAGTGAAATAACCTCTGTTCTCAGTGATGAACTCCAAAACAATAAGAACCATAGTTTTTATTTAGCGGACTTATTTTGAAAATTTAATGATGTCCAAACAAAGCTGAAAGGAAAAGATGTAACAATTATCGAAGTTCAAACAATACTGTAAGGCTTCCAAGTAAAATTAAATTTATTTAGATCTTCATTACTACGTAAGGATTATCAGTATTTTTCAAATCTGCGACAATTAGAAATAAAAGAAAACTTGGAAATATATACAGGTCATCTTCAAAAATTGAACGATTTTAAACTGTGCTTTGTTGATTTGGAAAACCTTGACATCCCTGATTGGATTATTGTGTCATTTTCTGCTCAAATTGAAAATGTGGGCATCAACCTGCAAGATGAGCTTGCTGACTTATTATCAGATCTTGAAGCAAAGACGTTTTTTAAAATTTAACAATAAGCAAATTTTGGATAAATATTATGCAAAACTTTACGAAATAGCTCAGCCATTTATGCTGGTATTTCCAAGTATGGTCAAAAAGCCGGTTTCAGTCATGTAAATTCAATCTTAACTAAGTACAGAAATAAATTAAATGTGGAGTTTCGAGGGGATTTAAGATTAAAAGTGACCAATTTTGAACCTGATATAGCGAACCTTGCAAAAAAATACAAAAAGAAAAAAACACCAAGCACACCCATCTCATTGATTAAGAAGCAATAAATCTGTAGTTACTTTACTTATCATTTCTACTTATTTATAATTACTTATTATTTAATAAATATTAAGGTATTTAAACTTCAACATTAATATATTTTTCATATAACTATTGTTACGCAATGTACTATTACTTTAATAAATGTTTAAAATCATAAAATAAATGTACAAACTCAGTATATAATAGAGTTTTATTTTAATTAACCGAATATTACTTTCATGGGGGTCGATGGAGATTTCGAAAAATTATATAGGGGTCGATGATCAAAAAAGTTTGGCGACCCCTGCCCTAGGCATTACAAAATACTTTGTCAAAAATGAGAGAAAAATCTATGATTTGACTAAATAGCTATTAATTATTGCCAAGGTTAAAACTTTTATTTAACACAAGTTTTAAATAAACAAGCTGTAAAAATCAAAAATGGATATTTTTTGCAACTAAAACATTACAATTCTATTTATTAAAAGAAGGATTAGAGTAAATATAAATTTTTAAATGGCATGAAATATGTAATTGAATTATTTTTATATCATAATTTAAAAACTTATATTCAAATTGAGTTTTACAGTCACATATTTAAGAAGTTGTTTCGCTTAGATAAACTAAATGAAGTCCTAAACTACATCATCTCATTCAACAGCTACCCCACAGAGGCACCAATACATTCTAAGATATGAGAGGGAGAAGCGATGAGAGAACAGCAGCGCAAGCCTTCTCGTTTCCATTAAAAATTAGACTCTTAATGCGACCAGTCCGAAGTCTAGATAGAGTGGTCTGAGCACATCTTGGATGAGAGCACTGCCATGATAGTCTAGACGACTCAGTGGCATGCCAGGCATGTTCGGGCAGGGTCCTCCAAGTGGTGTTTATATTAGCCACAAAAAAGTAACAGGGAGTGGACCTATGCAGTTCTCAGTTCGGTGGAAGGGGCAGCTTGCAGGTCATTAACTTTGTTTCCGTTAACCCCAACATGCGAGGTAATCCATTGTAAATATACCGTACCACCCTGGGTCAAAGCAGCCAATTTTAGAATGATATCCTGCCCCAATTTATCCAGTATATTAGGCCAATTCCTCAAATACTGTATGGAGCTTTTGCTATCTGTCAGCTACAAGAGCAAGATATTATGCTTCTCTAATAGCAACAAGCTCAGAGCGAAAAACTGAGCTGTGACTAGGATTTCTAAAACAATATGTTCTCCTGTACTTGTTTTCGATCAGTCATTTAAGAAGTTCCTTAAATAAATAAACAGACATAATATTTTAGTCAGCAATACAATAGTCTTACATGCAATAAAAAAAAATTACCAAAATAAATTCATAGCCACCCAACATTTGTACCAAAATTTACATTTTCCCCCACACAGTTATTTAAAAAAAACAGCAACAATATACTGTTTTTAGTGTAATTGGAGTTGTGTGTCCATTAGCATGTTTTGCACTGTGAAATGTATTAAGAAAGTTTTTACAAATTTTTATTGTATGTTCAGTCTAAGTATTGTTTATTTTTTAGGTTTAAGAGGTATTTGTAATGCCAGTGAAGAGGATTTAGCCAAAGTAATAGGTCCCGGTAGTGCGAAACAAGTTTATAATTTCTTTCATAATTGTTAAATAAAAATAAATGTTTATAATTTGTGTAAAACTTTCTATAAGCAAGTCTTTAAAAAAATTTATAACACAATACATTTATAACTTTTAAAATTTATATGAATGTTTTTTTACATAATTATTTAACTGAAATTTTAAAAAAGAATCATTAATTTTCCCAGGCATATCTGCTGTTTTTGCAATGGAATTTCTCACAATTTGAAACAATTGTTGCTTTGTATAGCAAACTATGTTATTCATTGGAAAAGAGTTATGGAGAGGAAAATTCATTACAAATTTATCAGAATTTACCTTTTTACAGAATACAAATTTATCAGAACATTTAAGAAAACCTATATTTTATTTTTATCAAATGTGTGAATTCTGATCTTTAAAGTAAAAAAGTTTTCTTGCAACTGCATGCTAATATATTTTTATCGAATATTTTTCAAAAATTATACATAAAATGAAAGTAATATATTCACATTTTTTAAACATTCAATGTTAACTAAGTATATTGCTTAAGAAAAAATAGCAAAAAAGAATACATTTACATAGTCACAATACAACTTCCTTAAATAAATATTGCTCAATATTTTCTATTGTAAACTAAAAATCAATCTGCCAAGAACTAGCATGATAGTTGGTATTTGTGGGTGAGCATGCACAGTATAAAACCTTACTTCATAGAATGTAGATTCTTAAAAAATTATTTAGCAATGGCGGAAAATTTAATATTGAAATAATAAGTGATGTTTCTCCAATGATTAGCATTAATTTTAATAAGTATAATTGGTTTTGTGTTAGTTTTGAATTATATTGCAAGGCAAAGAATAGCTTAATTATACTTAACGTGCCTATTTAAAAGGTATATAGAAAAGTTTCATTTATTCACTGTTAAACATTTTTACAATGATACAATTTTAATAATTCTCAAATTTAAGAACTTAAAAAGTATGAAATGTTAACTTATTCTGAAGAAAATAGCATTGATGTTTTATTCTATGCATTTTTAATAAAACTTATTTTTATACATTTTAAACAGAAAATGTTAGTTAATATCTAACTAAATACTTCATATAAATTAGTTCTTCAACTGAAAAAAGCTAAACTAGCTTTTATACGTACCCTGAAATAAAACAAACAATTTATGAAAATTAAAAAAATTTATTGTCAATTTTATTACAGTCTGAATTAGAACAAACAATTATAACTGATAAAAATTTATAAAAAAATTAAACATTTTTAAACCTTAATTTTGGCTCTACAACTAGTGAAAATATTAAAAGATTTAACAACTTCATACTTTTCCGAATATAACACAAACAACAAATTTCATCAAGATAGTATTTTGATCTTCTCACAAAATGCATTTTTAGGGTGAAAGCGATTGAAGAAACAAATTACTTTTTACTATTAACTGAATTTAGTATTCAGCAATTAAAAGGCAATATGCCTAGATAATGAAATTGCCCTAATTCCTAAAATCAAAATGAAACCTTTAAAATATCCAAAAGTCTCATAAAACATTTTTCAAGCCTAAGATTTTTTTTAGGGTTGTGGCCACTCTTGCTCTCATAATATTTTAATTTATTATTTCCACTTTTTATATTATAACATATATACTACAAAAGCATTCAATAGCTTTCCACTATTTATTAATTAGATTTTTTTATTTGTTGAAAGTTTAATTAAATTAAGTCAAGTCAAATTTAAGTGTAAACAGTTTAACTCTTATTAAAATAAATATTCATAAATTTGTAAACTGTCTTGATGTTCATAACTTAAACAAGCACAATTCTATTTTAGAACATTAGACTGCACAAACAAAAATTTGTATTGAATTTATTATGTTAACGGATTCAGAAAGGTTCTTTTAGAAACCAGATTCGCTTTTAGAAAACAAACTAAAACTTTCTGAAGAGAGCCTCCTTTCAAGCTTATGAGTGGCAAAAATTTTTAGTTGTGGAGCTTTTGTTGACCAGACATAGTTTGCTAGTGATGTATCAAATAAAGAGTTCACTCTAAATTTTATAACTGGAATGCTATGTAAAATTTTATATGTATTGATACACTGACAATTGCATAAAGAATGACTCTTAAATTACTAAGTCTCACTAAAGATTTCTATGTAGTATGCATAGCTTATGTCACACAGCATGCTGAATTAATTTACCAAAGAGGCTGCAAGAGCAAAGACATTCATTCATTCACTGTGTGAAATTTCAATATTTCATAAAATTCTTCATTGGAAATCACAACAAAAATTAAGAAGGCTTTTCAAATGATTAAAGGAAAAATTAAATTTTATTCTCTTCGTGTAACATTTTACGCATGATTATTATTACCATAAGCTGTCTGCAATTCTGAGTAATGCTTTGTGTGAAACTTTTCAATCAAGTAATAAGGTGTAAAAATTATTGCATATTTGAAAAATATGCTATAAAAAAGGTTAACATGCAATTAAAATAATTTTAAACATTCTGTGTAAGTGTTTCTAGAAGAGGTAAAAAATTCTAACATAATTTAAAAGACACTCTAAATATGCTTGTTAAAAGCATTTATAAAAATTATTGTATCTTAAAGTAGATGGTATAAAAAGTTTTAAATAAATTTCAGATAATTATTATGGCAATTAAGACAGTTTTTGCTTAGGTGTTTGGTTTAATAATATAAAAGACTAAATAGTTAAAGAGTTCTTAAACTACTATTTGAAAGTTGTCTTTAAGTGACGTAGAATAATCTTCTAATGATAAATATATGTCCAAATTTAATTACCTTTTTCATCATTTATAAAATACCTGATACCCTAAAACTTTTCAAACTAATAACAAGAAATATACAATTCATAAACAAATGTGATGAATAACAAATAACATATTTACAAATGAGTCAATATATACAAAATATAATGAACCTAAATATTCCCTCCTACTATGAACCTGGTATCCTCTACAGAAGGGATTCAGCATGAATTTGGCACAACTTTAATGCAAGAAAAATTACATTTGAATGCTGAACAACAGGTTTTGAAACATTTTTTCATTCATTTAAAACTAATATTTTTTTGAGACAAAACTGGTTTAAAAGTACCTCACAATATAAAAATTTTAGATATCAGAAACAATATTTTACTTTTTTGAGTGGAACAAGCCAATAGACTGAGGTAATTATGTTTATTGGCTTTTTTTTTTAAAACTTAAGTGGCTTCAGAATATAAATATTTAGTTTTTTTTTTTTTTTTTAAATCAGATTATATTTATTAAATTGTTTACCCTTGTTAAAATTTTAAAACTAAACTATAATCTTTCTAATTATAACAATGTTTGCCTAATGAGAAAATAATAAATTTGTTGACCAATTTTTTTATAGTTGGAACACATTTCACTTAACTATGTTCAGAAGTTTAAAATATTTATGTGTATTATAATTAATTCAAAATATAAATAGTACGTGTGGACAATCTGCTTCAGTTACACAACTTACATCTAGTTTTCATAACATATTATTCTTGAGCATAAATTATTCATAATTCAAGATTATAAGTAATTTAATGTTAAAGACAAAGTTTAAAACCAAAAAATTCAGGCAATGTAAAAGTTTATTCTAGTGTCATCAGATATATTTAAAGTTTGAGGAATAAAATTTGAGCATCAAGGGAAAAGGTACCACCAGCAATATCTCAAAAATCTGTTTTACCATTAAATTAAAATAAATTTTATATACAAATAACAGCAATGCAAAATAATTATATACATTTAAAATGTATAATTGAGAGTGGGGTGTGAATTAGACAAATATAAATCTAACATTAGACAAACATAAATCTAACTTAAGTAGTTTTGACTATTTCTGTCAAACTACTTAATTACTAAGCCTATTCTTGTAGCTATTTATTGTGAAATAATATTTTAACAAATACAATCCTAATACTTTTAAGCTCAATTTTTCATTGATAATATCAACTGAGAAACCTCTCAAAAGCCTGTTTCTAGCTTTAGACTAAATTTTATGTACAAATAATAGCAACACAAAATTTATCTTAACATTTAAAACGTATGATACAAAGTAATTCATACATCTAAAGATTAAATTCAAATATAAATTATATGAGTAATTTATAACAATCTTCAAACTTCTAATCAGTATCAGGAAAACAATGATAGGCTTATTTGTGCAGCTATTTGATTTGTGAAAATATAAAATTTTAACAAATGCTAATTTACCACTAATTAAAGCTCAATCATTTATTGAAAATACAAATAATGGTAGCAAAATGCATTTGGCAGCAAAAATTATTTCAAATAACATTTATTTTTATTGAGCTTTTTGATTTCTTAAAATGAAATTCATTGAATTCATTTTCTGATATTTGAAATGATACCTTACATTATTAAATAGTAAATTGTAGCAAAATAGTATTTTTTTTCCCTTTAAAGATATATGCTAAAAAATATTGATGAATTCATTATTAAAAAATCACAGTGGATTGTGTTTTTAGTTTATATTAAAAACATATTTACAATTATAACAATTAATATTTACAAAATATAGTTTGTGGCACACTATTAAACAAATAAAAATAAATCTGTTTACAATTCATATCATCCATAATAAAACTAAAATAACTTCATATAGTAAGGCACTAAATTGGCAATATTTGAACTGAGCAGATGATTTCTAAATATACATTCTATGGCAGAGTATCTACAAATATTATGCATCAGCTAGGGCAAAAACTGAAATTGGGAAAAAGATGACAGTGCAAAGAAAGAAACCTGAAACATAGAACAAATTAAAAGCTTTAGTTATGCCAAGAGAGATTTAATTTATTTACATAGACTGAATGAAAAACAAAAGCTTATAATTAAAGTATTCAAATATTTTCTAATAGACATCATTTACATTAACTTGTACATATATATAGTATACTCTTAATATCTCAAAAACCCTACTGACAAAAATACATTTTTCCCCTTGGCATTACATATACGCCTAATGTTAATTTGATCTCCTACGTCTAAGTTTCTTCTCAAAACCTTGTTATGCCGAATATTCTTCGAAATAGAAAATTAATTCTTTAGGAGAAATCACTAGATAAGTTTAATGTAGACAAATTCTTTTCTATTGAGTGCATAATTACTTTTGTCTTATTTTTAAAAATTATAATTTCTGTTTTTAGACTTATAGTCAACTATCATTGCATACATAATAAGTAGTTATTCTTATGTTTCATGACTCTACTTATTAGAGTACAATTTTAGAATATATTTTTCTACTTTTTAGAACATATTTAGCTCTGAACTTGTTTTCTCGCAAACTCACTTTCTCGAAATTTTTTTAACATTCCTACTACTTTCAGATATCGAGAGTAATATATATATGCAGGGTTCATACTAAAAAAAAAAAAAAATTCGATTTTTCCAGGTAGATTATGAAAGATATAATCTCATCGTCAGCTCACATAATTATACCGGGAAAATAAATTGCTTTCTAATGTTGTAGCCAAAGAAAAATATATATTCTCAATACTATTTTGTCTATATATTAATTGAAGCTTATAACGTCCTTGCCTAGTGGAAGGATGAAAACAGGTCTTAGCTAGAGAAAGAGGTCACAATATTTATTTAATAATTAATAGAGAGAGAACAGTCGTCAATGTGACACAAAATCGTTGAGCTCCTTAATAAAAGTTTGGGAAAATCTTGCAAAGTAAATATGTCTTGTTAAAGGAAATCCTAGTAATTATAATCGGTCTATTAACTAGGGAAATAGTCTTTCCCACGAGTTAGTTAAAGGGATAATCGTTAAAATATTAATTAATGCATACTTGAACTAAAAATAGATTATAAGACGAGATGTGAATTTTAAAGTGTGAAAAAGAGCGTTTCGGTTTGAATAATAAATTAAGAAAAACATTTACAGAAAAGGAATAACATAAAAAGATTAGTTGAAGCTTTATATATATGCAGTCAAACCCTGCTATAGGGAACACTGCTGATAGTGAACTCCTGGATATAGTGAACTGAATGTTTGGTCCTGTGCCTTGCTATATACATATAATGTTATTTCTTGTGGATATAGTGAACCAAAAAAGTTAGGAAGTTGGATATAATGAACTTTTTTCTGTCTTTGACTGATTTTTTCTTCTTCATTTTTTTGTAATAATTTTGAAATTTCTACTTCAAAATAAATACATATGCCGATTTTTAAAACAATGTATAGAAGGGAATGTAGTGATAAGTATTTTTTCTTGGTTGCCCCTTTTATCTCACTTTCTCATCTCTATACAAACCAAGCAGATGTTTCCAACCCAGGCATATGATGCACGAATCAGAGGCCGCAATCTTCCAGTATCTGGACAAATGACGATGAATTTGCTAAGCGATTTGGTGAGACTACTTTTATGTGCTAGAATGGCAGGTTATAGACAGGTTTAAAAAGCGGAATAACAAAAATTCAGGAAAAATTATCTGAGAGTCGGGAAGTGTTAGGATTGCTAATCAGCTAAAGATTACTATTTTATTTTATTTTTTGTTCGCAAGACGAAGAGTAATAAAAAATGACACATTTTTTGCTACTGCATAATATTTTTCCGTCATTTATTTGAATAATGTGTAATAAAAGTGAGGAGTTTGGGAACCATTAGTTAAATTGCCTGTGTAATGGATTTAGTGAACTTAAATTTCGGTCCCTTGAAGGTTCACTATAGCGGGGTTTGACTGTATATCAATTGAAGCTTTTGAACTAACTTAACAGCATCTGGTGTGTAATTTCAAATTGAAGAACAGTTCTTTTTTTAAAGAAGACTTACTACAACTTCTCATTCAATAAGGAAAAAAAATATTTTACAATTGTTGGTGGCGGAAAGTCAGAGTTAATGTGGAAAAAAAAATTTTAAATTTTTTCAGTCTTGTTTCTTCAAAGTTTAACCGCAACGGTGCGTTTCTCTAAAAAAACTGCATAAAAAAAAGTAGTTGCTGCATGTGAATGAGAGCCTAGGAAGAAAAAAAAAAGGAGGTAATGGTGGCATAAATGTCCTGCTAAGGAGATTTACAAAAATTAAATTTTTAATTAGTGGAACTTAAAGAAAATTTTGTCGGAATAAAAAGTAATGATTCGTGGAAATCCGCAAATCAATGGTCTTGAAATTCACTGAATTTCGTATGCAAAAATCAAGCCTTTTTCAATCTGGGTGAGATACAAAACTATCTACAAGGAAAACATTTATTCCTAAAATAAATTTTAAAAAATTCTTGAAAAATAAGTAAAAAATACCTGGTGGGATCTATTCTGTTATCAAATCCATCTATTTGGACAACATTCATTTCATGACCAAATCTAGAATAACTAAAAGAAATCTAAGAGGAAAAAAAATTGTTATCTTAAGATTAGAAAATGTTATCACAAACATTTATTCAACTATTTTACTTCCCATTCATATGTCATCATACTGCTAATACATAGATCTTATTTGAATTTTTGGACAATTAGAGTTACTTTTAAAAAGAAATAAAAATGACAAAATTTTTTGAATAAATTATCAATAGAAAAAAATGTTTTAGTCCATATTTATTATTCTTAAACCAGTAAAGAAAAGTTATTATTAAAAGTATACTTCGGGAGAAAGAGAGGTGAAGGATATTTTAGACAATTCTTTCATGTTATTTAATGCACCTAAAATTCTGGAATAAGATTAAAATTATTAGCTTATAGACAATGCACAATGTGATTTAATTGTGAGGAAATAAAAGAAAATTTTAACAGGAAGCACTTCTTGTTTACTTTTATCAAAAGAAGAAAAGTTATAACCTTAACCCTTTCGGTCCTAAAGGGACACATACATCCCAAGCGAATTTCAAAAAATTCTTTTGGGAAGAAAACGCCTATCTGTCTAATGGGAGACTTTCCCACCAGTCCTGCCAATATCTTTGAAGGTATTTTCATTCACAGAACATAGATGGCATTACCGTACATAATGCAATTCCTGCGTTTTTGAAGTGTTGTAGCAGCTCATTCGAACGTAAATAGTTTAGTTTTGGAAAATACCGCCTATTTTCGATTAATTTTTGATTGATCTATAAATCTAAGGCCAGAGAAGTTACTCACAAAGCGGATTACTTCTAATAAACTGATAAGTGGCAAAGTTTTACTTCCGTTTTTATTATCGGGACATATGTGTCTCTCTCATCTTGGATAGTGGGAACACATTGTCCTAACAGTCCTATGTGATCATTGGTTTTCTTTACAAAATTACTCGTTGAAGACTATAGGGGCACATATGTCCCATTTGTCAGGACTGATGGGACATATATGTCCCAGTCCTAAATCAGTGTTTAAAATCTTCCTAAAAATATAACATCTTAGTATTAGCATTCTAGTGTGCCTTACTCATAGTTTATACTAACAAAATTGTTCTGCTGTAAAAAAAAAAAAAAAAAAACTCATCGCGATGGTGATATTATCTAAAATTTCATTGCACGAGCATTACCTATTTCAATTTAACCTCTTACCAATCGGTTAATTTTCAAGAAAACGGTCATAAAAGTGCCAATTTTTTTAGTAGATGCTGATAGAATAGAAACTAACTATCTACAATTACCTTACAAATATCCTGGTACTGCCATCTGGTGTGTAAAATTAGAAATAAAATGTTTTCCAGGCAAAAGAGAGGAATTAGTTTTATTCTTATTGGCGTGTTACTACTGAACACTCCAGCTTGGAAATTTTACGGGAGCGAGAAATAGAGGGCGAAACCTCCTGTCATTTTCACGGGAGAGAGAAGGAGGGGTTAAGAAACCCAGTGCAATAAGCAATATTCTAAAGTTACATTTCTTTTATTTTATTCAGGACAAATAAAATTTTTTGAAGTTTGTTTAGAATAATTTTCTTTACTTTCATATTTAATTACAAAATAATAGCTGGTGACATGAAATAGTTTTTGTGCAAAATTACCAGTTAACAATGTATTAAGACTAGATGCTATGTATGCATCAAAAGGATTTTATTAAAGGTTTAGAAAAAAAATATTTCAGATGAAACTTACCTGTTCAGGAAAGCTTTCTTGTTTTAAAAATTTCATTGGTTCAAAGTGAGAATGGAATAAATCCACAACAGTTAACTTCTGTTGAAGTATATGCTCTAAAATTAAAATTTTATTTATTAATTCGTTAAATAAATGATTTTTCATAAAATATATTTTTTTCTCAAATTAAAATTTTAGCTCACCTATGATATAGCCCATGGTAACATCATCAGGCAATCTAATTTTCTCACCAATGCTAATGAATTTACCTCCACTGAAAAAAATTTCATATATTGTAATTCATTCCATTTTTAAAAAAGTTAAAGACAAAGGGTTTCAAAAATTTAGAAAAGTTATCTTAAAAAAATATATATATATATATATTTTATTATGTTTATCTGTATGTTAACATTACTTATTGTTGTTCCTAAAAAAAAAAATCGATTTTAACAGTAAAAGGGCAAAGCGATAATATATATATATATATACCTTGCTATGGGCAACATCTTCAAAGCTAAGGCACGGCTAATACAAAACCCAGCTCCACCAGTAGCAAACCAAAAGGAAACGTTTTTCTGAAACATAAGTAAATTTAGAATTTAAATACATCAATTATTACCACTATAACATTAGTGTTCCAACATTAAGTACTCCATGTTAATTCTATCAGAGCAGAATTTTCTCTTGTCTAATAAGTCCTGGAAGATTTTGAATGTCAAAGCTGTTAATCTTGTAAGATCATGAATACAACTTCCGGGCTAAGTGAGATTATGTTAAGCTCCAAGCAAATTTGTTCCCATTATAATAAAGAAAAGTTCAAAATCTAATAGGATTTAACTTTTTTATAACCGTCATTGAACAGTCGACCCAATTTTGAGTTTATGACTACGAATGTTCAACTCTGTAGCCTTGTAATTTTGAACCCAATCCAGAAGGCAAGGGAACTCCTGGACCAAGCATCAAGAAATTTGCCTGCATGGAAGATTTTTTGATGGAATTGATCCGCATTTGTGTTACATGGAGAGAGAAACTGCCAAAGCCTCCTATGGTCAGCATGGCAGCAAGGGAAGTCTAACCCATGATCGGACTACCACTGAGGATATTTTATACCAGTACTGTGGTCGGTGTGGGGCCAGATGTGAAAATCTTATCAACCAGCAATCGCTAGGATTCAAAGCCAGGTCACTTCATTGGGAAGCGAGCCCTCCCAATAAAAGCAACCATGGCTCAATAGAATGAACTAAAAGAATTGGAGAACTGACAATCTTTCAACAATTTTCAATGGTCGCAAGCTGTCTCTTAATTCTGTCTTTTGCTGGGTGATGGTAGATCACCTACAGCATGGTAGATCACTTCCATTGCACAGAAATATTTACAAACTCTTACTTTTTACAGCAATTCTAACATGACACTTTATTTTTGAGGCAATGACTTAGGTAATTTTTTTAAGCTGTTATTGCATTTGATTACCATGGGAAATTTAAAAAATGAAGTGGAAAACTTGTTATTTTTTTAACAGTAATAACGTTAGTTATACTAAGGGAAAAAAAAAACACAGATTTAACGTAACATTAGAAACATGAGTTAAGACAGAAAAGATCCCAGTTAAAATAATGAATGAATATTTTCAAAATTTCCTGTAATTCAGAAATAAATCAACCTGTCAATTCTGCTGTTTAACTGTAAAAACTTGAGATAATAACAGCACATTTTCTGAAATTTGTATTCATAATCAGGGTGCGTAGCCAAGTTATTTAACAAAAAATAAGCACCTTTTAAGCACTTTAAAGAAATATCATGATTAGGCAGGGTTGGAAAGTTTTTAACAATTGTTTTTGACAATCTTTTTTAACTGCCATGTCAAAAAAAAAAAAAAACTTTTGGCATTGTTTTTGACAATTGTCAAAAATCACGAAATTTTGAATCGTGTAAAACAAATGGCGTTTGCATACGCTACGGACTGACTATACGATGAAATAGATAGGGGTTGAATTAATTATGAAAACGCTCACCTGAGCTTGAAGAATTTTAAGAGTCTACCCAAGCCTGAGATGTATAGGATTACTTATGAGCCCAAGTCTGTCGGTGATATATGTAGGGTAAAGACCAAATTTTGCAATCTTGTTTGATGCCTTAACAAAACAAAGAAATTAAAAAATTAAAAACATTTCCATAACCAACCAGTGAAAAAAAAGCGAAGAAAATAACTGAACCTATTAAAATTTCAAGATGACTAAAACGAAAATTATAAAAAAATCAATATATTAACTAAATAAAAGTAATTTGACAATTAGTGCTAGGTCAAAAAAAAATGGAACCAAATGTTTAAATGTCGTAAAAAGTTGATAAAAATTTAATCATGAATCCGAGCTTGCCTGAAACCTTATTTCAATAAATGACCCGTTTCATCTCTAACTAACCTCTCATCTTTAACTTAGATCCAGTAAAACAGACATGGAGGGAAAAATACACAATTATGAAAATCAGAGTATTAATAACAATGTTATATTAATAAATTTAATTTGCAACATAGTGCACTTACTTGATTGTCATATCGACTAATTATTTCTAAAGGTGATCGAATACTAGGTTTTCCTAAATACCAATCTTCTTGAGGATTATAGCTCTGAAGTAGTCTTAACAACCTTGGCACATTCACATAATTATCATCATCAAAATGACAAAACCATCTACAAAAAAAAGCATGACAGTTAGAATGTTTTAAGCTGTGATGCTTATGTTATGATTAAACACATATTTGACAGAGACTCCAATAGAACAAGGCTGGCATTCCCTTAGAGAAATTCAAAAAAAAAAAAAAAATTCAATTTGGGAAAGATATTAAAATTTTTAGTTTTCTTTCTCCATTATGAAACCTGGGAATATAAAATAAACATCAATATTTTAATTTTATTTTCAATTTACATTTTGCATTGAAGGCAATAATGAATTTAAAAAAAAAAAAAAAAATTATGGATAATTTGATTACTTTAGTACATTTGAAAAGTTTTATATTTTCTGGGTACATTTCTCCAAAAATTTTTTTTTTTTTTTTTTTTTTTTTGCTTTTTATAATATTAATAGTACAAGGAAAAGTTTCTGTGTCTATCTGTGCATGTGCATCTCTTATAATTTCTGAAATATTTGTGTGAGGACCTTGAAATTCGGACAGAGCCTGCAAGAAGCAAGTTTTACCCCTTGATTCTAAAAAGCATTAAAAAATTAATTAATCATTTCAGGAAGAAAGTTTGAATTTTAACTTCAGTATTTTTATAAATTAAATTGCAAAAAAAAAAAAAAAAAAAAAAAAAGCTTTCTCATGACAGACAGCTGTGAGGTAAAAAAGTCACTGAGGTTAAGACCCCACAATTTCATGATAAACCGCATGATTGTAGTGTGGTGAAGGCACATGTTGCCTTTACTTCCCAGGAAATTTGGTACACATCAATTTGGAACTGGTTAGGCTTCAACTGTAGTCTTTTGCAATGACGACTCCTATGTCTTAAGCCTTAAACCACTGAGCCATCACATATTAAATTAAAATGTGTGTTCTTTTATTATTATTTGATCAAAAATGGAGTTTATTGCATGTTCTTTAATTACTATATTAATATATTAATTGTATTTTGTCAGCCTGCTAAACATGTAACTGGTTCAGATTTAGCATGCAAAAAAGACTTACTTTTTTGAGCTTTCTAGAAATGTATCGAATTCAACAGACATTTTACAGCATAGAGCTTTCCTGTACAAAAAAAAAATTAAATAAATAAATAAAATAAAAATTGAAAATGGATAAGTTTTAAAAATCAAAGTGTTTAAATTTGTATAGAGAAAAAAAAAAGTTTTTAAATAAATAATGCTTACTTACCTATTATGAGAAGATGAGCAATTGGTGTTTATGAAATGACCTCCTGAAATAATGTTTTTATCAATATTTTGCAGGAACAAAATTAAATAGTTTTCACTTAAGTAAACAAGTAGAAGCATCTAACTTAAAATTTTGAAAAAGTTACACACTTTTTTTAATGTCAGGAATAAAAAGAAATTATTAAATACACATTCATTTCGCTCTTTTCAAATGACCAGTTTGATGTGACTTTTCTATACATTTTATAAACTTATGAAGAATTCTGCTTGAATCTATTTTTTCAACCAATCATTACTGTCAACATAGGGATAGAAAAAAAAATTAAAAAAACAGTAATTTTCATGATAATTGATGCATAATGTACTAAATATTTTACACGAATGGAATTTTAGAATTTTAATACTTATCAAAATAGAAAAATTGCATTATTTTTCAGTTATGATTGATATCAAATATACCTGAAATATTATGCATTATGTTAACTCATAATTTTGAATAATAATAATCAATACATAAAAGATGGTTACAAGATTTTTTAGTTAATTTAAAATGGAAGTTTTGAATAAAAATAAACTGAACATTTTAGAACAAAAAAAAGTTATAAACTGATTTCTATAAATGAGGCTCGTTTCATTATGTATAAATAATAGTTACTTACTAAAGCAAGCAATAATCTGTGCAAAAATTCTATTTACAAACATGCAAACACCAGGAGAAAGTTACAAAATCCAGTAGAGTTGGCAGCTATGAATCATACATTGGTTAAACAACTATTGTTTCAAGGTTTTATTTTGGCTGACAATATCTTATCTAAGATGTCAAAAAATTCTTCGTAAGACAAAAATAAAATTTCTCTAACAATTTAAAAAAATTCCCTATATCTATAATTGAGAGATAAGTAAAAAATTTTCGATTTCAATTGATTTGATTTCTTTTCTCGACAGCAAATCAATTCAAACCATTCGATTTAGGACAATAACCAAACCAATATATATATAAGTTCAAATCAAATAGAATTTTTCCCAGTCTTTTACAACCAAGAGCATTTTATATCCTCTAATCAGAAAACGATTACACAGAGAGATGTCATATTTTTGATTCTGGTGAGTAACTTTGTGCTAGTAAACTTTTAAAAGAAAAACAACTTCAATGTAAAAAATTTACTTTACTTTACCTAGCTTATAATTAAAAAATATTCAAAGTATTTTTTAAAAAATGCGTAAGGGATGACAAAGAATTTGCTTATTTCTGCTACAAGTTAGAATGGCACAAAATTTCATTAGATAATAATATTTTAACAGCCCCCCCCCCTCCCTCTATGAATAAAATTTTAACTTATTTTCAACCAGATCCCAAAATGAAAGTGATTAACTTTTATAGGACATTATAAATGGAAGCTCAAAAATCGAAATAATGAAACTGCTTACTTGTTTTAGATGAATACAATGGATCAACTGCATCACTGAAAAAATATGTCTGAAAAAAAAATGAAAAAATATTAATTCCAGTTTGATGATGTAAAAAAAATATATTTCTAAAAGTGTATTAATTGAAATTACGATAAATTTTTATTACAAAAATATACCCTATAATTAAGGGTGGTATTTCATCCAGAAGGGACTATTTCTTCTAGGGCACTAGAAAAAACTGAAAGAAGCTTAACAAAATAGAAGAGACTAAAAATGAGTGATATGATTGTTTAGCCTAATAAGTATTAAAAGAATGGCTTGAATTAAAGCAAGTTTAATTTAATATAGTACCAGAAATATTAAGTTTTTCAGATCTATTTTATTAAAAATATAATTATTTTCATTCTACATATTATAATTTTAAACAGAATTTTATTTAAAATCTATATATATGATATTATAAGAGCTGTGTATTCGTACTTAAGTGAATTTGATTATAAGTTTGTCATTGTAATCGTCAGTTCAAAATGTGATTAGTAGTAGTAGCGTATATGTATAGAAAAAAACGCTTAACTAAATAGTTTCAGAATTTAAAAATAAATAAAAATTATAAATTAACTACATATTCAGTAAGTCAATCACTCTATGGAATGACATTTGACACTTTTTATAGTTAACATCAAATTATATTCCCAGAACGGTTGTAAACAAAAAAAATTATAGTAATGAACGAAATTTAAGCAAAAATAGAGAAAAGTATATAATTTAAACAATTTCGGCAAAAATCTAAACGGGATCCTAAGAATTCCCCTTTCATACAAACCATGCAGAAACAGAACACAGTATTTCAGAGCCACTATTAATTGTTTTGCCCCAAGCCTGATATTTCAGAATATTTTTGTAATATCACTATTCAAAGTTATAATACCTACCCATTATTCTCACATTTTCAGTATTATATAAAAACCAAATTATGTTTTCAAGAGAGTAATAATTAAAAAGAAAAATCAATTTTTCACCAGCGCAGGCGATAAAGTCGCCAATGCAACGGTCGCTAAGCTAAAATAAATTTAACTTTTTTGTTTCGACGGTAATTTTTTTTTTTTTTTTTTAACACGTTGAATGCCACGCTAATTTTACATGCCTTGCCCGTCTGTCCAAAATGATTTTCTCACTAGGTATTGCATTAATTTCTTCAAACCATTTTGGTAACGATAATAATATAGAAAAATTAAAAGCATAAAAAAATTTACTCGAATTATGTGCTTCTAATAATCTTGGCCTCGCCGGTCATCCCCATGGCATTCAACGTGTTAATTAATAAATAAAAAAAACTGAGTTTAATTACTCCGGCGAAATGGAAAAGTACGAAATAATAATCAAAAATTGTAGCAATGATAAAATCACAAAACTAAATATCAACACATTGTAACCAACTTAATCACTTCATTGGAGCCGCGATGGCTCAGGGAATAGAGCGTTCGCCTTCCAATGAGGCGAACCGGGTTCGAATCCCAGTCGATACGAATTCCGCATCCGGCTTGCACTGACCACAGTGCTGACGTGAAATATCCTCAGTGGTAGACGGATCATGGGTTAGAGTCCCCTTGCCGTCAGGCTAACCGTGGGAGGTTCTCGTGATCTTCCTCTCCATGTAACGCAAATGCGGGTTAGCTCCATCAAAAAGTCCTCCACGAAGGCAAATTTCTCCCAATACTCGATCCAGGAGTTCCCTTGTCTTCTGGATTGGGTTCAAAATTACAAGGCTACGGAGTTGAACATTAGTAGCCGTAAACCCATTAAGTTGGGTCGGCTGTTCAACGACGGTTATAAAATCACTTCATTAATTTTTTCCCTGCCTATTTCAAGGGAGAAAGATCACTTTGTAAACTATTTTATTTACTATTTTTCTTTTTAAATAATTCTTTATTGCTTATAAAACACCTATATATCAATTCCTACTTTCTTTTTTCTGTTCTTAACGTGCACTTATTTTATTCCATTCCTATTGCAGATTACTTAGAATTCGGTTAATTCGAAATCGGCAATACTAAATCTCGTTTTATTCAATTGTAGTCATGAAAAACTTCTCCTTATATATGAATTCACTGCAAAGAAAGGTCACCATCATTATGTTCTTTTTTCTTTTCTTTTTTTCGCCCTCAAATAATAAAAAAAAAATTGTAAGACGATTCGCCTGTACATTCCTACATTTTTTTTTCTCTCTCTCCCTCCTAATACTTTCCCTTCTTCCCCCCTCAAGAAGAATGGATCATAATGAAAGCTTAGCGCGCCATGTTGAATTGGAATGGATGACACATGCGACAGCTGGCAGATTACGAAAATCTCGGCATACTTTCAACAACCACTATGTGTTAAGAAAAAAAGTGGCACTCTCCCCCTTTCTCTAACCGATTGATGCACGCAAGCGATGGTAGAGATTTTAAGAATTTCAAAAGTTTAAACTTAAACAGGATTTTCTTACAAGAAACATAGGTTGAATCAACCTTGTGAAGAAAACAATCACGAATCTTTAATTGTTTAATAGTAAATCATTATTTATCTTGTAAAATAAATTTTACACATGATTTTTTTATTGTGGGGCTGTTAAACCATTAAGTGAGTATCTTTTTTTGGCAATTTCAGACCCAGTATCCCTTGTCACTAAAAATTAGTAAATCGCAAACCTTCTCCCAAGAGCGCCGGCAGGGGGTGAAAGGAGGTGCACTTGCACCCCCCTGGGTTTTTTTAAACAATTAAAGAAATACAGAAAACAATTTTGCTATAAAAAAATTTTATTAAAAATATTTTTATTCAAAAACAAATAATTAAATAATTATTGATACAAAACAATTTAAAAATTGTTTAATCAAACAAGAATTGTAATCGTCTTGTTTGGTGTCCAAATCTGTTTATAACTTTTTCAATGAATTCTGAGTCATCTTTGATTCTTTTCTTATGCACACTAAACATGCACAAACTACTTAATCTCTCGTGAGACATTGTAGACCGTTTCTATGTTTTGATGCGTAGCATTGTACTAAAATTGCGTTCAATAGTGTACGTAGTAGCTGGAAGAGTTAGGCCAATTTTGATTGCCTCCAATGCAACTGGATAAACCGGTGTGGCCTCAATAACTAAATCGATGTATTCGAGGGATTCATAAGAATTTTCTCTATTCTCCACATTTCGTGCTACGTTGTAGCTTCAGTGATGAAATTCGGTGAGAACAGTTCTTTATATACATAGTATATATATCAACACAATAAATACCAATGTTAAGCGTGCACAAAAACGTTAGTATACGAAACTACTGTTTGTAGTTATTTGTAGTCAGTAGTTATGCCAGCACCATCAATACAGTTTTTCGTGGTAAAATTTGCTAGTACAAGAAATTCGTAGTTTTTTTTTTAATATCTTGTTAACAATGAAGAAATGTATCTTGAAAAAAATTAACAGATGAAAGTTTATGTAATAACAAAACAAAATGTTATAACAGAATATATATATATATATATATATATATATATATATATATATATATATATATATATATATATATATATATATATATATATATATATATATATATATATACAGGGTGATTCTAAAAAGATGGGCAAAATTTTAGGAAGTGATAGTACGCACCAAAGCAATTTTTATCAAAGAATGCATGGTCGAAAACAAAACGCAAAACCGCTAGAGGGCGTCAAAGTTTATGTTCTTATATAAGGCAAAAACACACAAAGAACGATGAAGTTAATTTATAAAAGCAAATTTAATGGCATGTGATAACAATAAGTGTTCAAAACAGTGGCTGGCAGCAGCTATGCACGCAATACAACGGCGAAGAAAAGATGGCGAACATTCTGAAACACACCAGGCATATCACGAACTTTCCGTGCAGCGGCCGAAAGCTTGCCGACAAGTAACGCAGCGCAGTAACTCGCAACAGGAATGAAGCTTTCACATTTGCATCAAACAACTTTCCAAATGCGCCAGCACCTTTGCGTTTTGTTTTCGACCATGTATTCTTTGATAAAAATTGTTTGCTTGGGTGTGTACTATCACTTCCTAAAATTTTGCCCATCTTTTAAGAATCACTCTGTATATATATATATTTATTTATTTATATATATATATATATTCTGTTATAACATTTTGTTTTGTTATTACATAAACTTTCATCTGTTAATTTTTTTCAAGATACATTTCTTCATTGTTAACAAGATATTAAAAAAAAAACTACGAATTTCTTGTACTAGCAAATTTTACCACGAAAAACTGTATTGATGGTGCTGGCATAACTACTGACTACAAATAACTACAAACAGTAGTTTCGTATACTAACGTTTTTGTGCACGCTTAACATTGGTATTTATTGTGTTGATATATATACTATGTATATAAAGAACTGTTCTCACCGAATTTCATCACTGAAGCTACAACGTAGCACGAAATGTGGAGAATAGAGAAAATTCTTATGAATCCCTCGAATACATCGATTTAGTTATTGAGGCCACACCGGTTTATCCAGTTGCATTGGAGGCAATCAAAATTGGCCTAACTCTTCCAGCTACTACGTACACTATTGAACGCAATTTTAGTACAATGCTACGCATCAAAACATAGAAACGGTCTACAATGTCTCACGAGAGATTAAGTAGTTTGTGCATGTTTAGTGTGCATAAGAAAAGAATCAAAGATGACTATATATATATATATATATATATATATATATATATATATATATATATATATATATATATATATATATATATATATATATATATATATATATTCTTTTTTTTTGTTAGAGGGTTGCACCCCCTTTATATTATTCTGCCGGCGCCCTTGCCCCCCCCCTTACATTTCCTGCTTGAACTTTGATTTCATAATAATAATCTAACTTTAGAATTACATTCAAATAAAAAATGTGTAACAAAATTTTCATTTTCATTCCCTTCACATAATTTTGAGTAAAATATCAGGGGGTCTGTCCAGACATTTTTGAAAGGTCCGTTTTTGCAAAATTGTGAAAAAAATTACTCGTAATTTCTGAATAGTACTATAAAATAAACGGTAAGTCACATTCTTTCAACCGGGGTCCGCTTTTGTAAATTTGGGCAAAGAGAGTCCGTTATTGCAAAAAAACTTTTTCAAGGACTTTTTAAATTGTTAAGACTTACAAGATTATGCTCAACACAGCAAAATTATAATTAAAAAATCAAATTTTAAAAAATAAACAGCAATTGCAGCTACTAAATTAGCGATGCAACATACAAATATTTGGTATTTAGCCTATACTGCTGAACGCAGAATATTCATTTCGGACGAATAATGGAAGAAGCGTCTGCAGAAGACAAAATTTAGTTCGTTTACATCTGTCTTTCTCCCCCCCCCCTTCCCGGGAAGGGTTTATTCGGTTAACAAAACAATAATGGAGATAAACAAATTTGTGAAGGGTCCGATTAAAAGATAAAAACGGATCCTTCATAAAATAATTTAAGTTAAAATATTTTGTGAAGGTTTATATGAAAAGATATTTTGTGAAGGGTTAGTTAACGAATCCAAATTTCTTCTACAACAGACCCCTGAATATTCTTCCGGGATTTCATTCTTCAGTCAAAACTCTTGATCTCTATAAATCATCGGGAAAAAAAAACTTTTTTCTTCAATCTTAACAACAAATATATATATATATATATATATATATATATATATATATATATATATATATACATATATATATATATATATATAGATATAGATATATATATAGATATAGATATATATATTAGTCTTGCGTAAGCATTGTTCATTAACTTCTTCCCCCTCTGACTACAAAAATAAACGCATTACAATCACGCACTACATCTTACTTGCTTACGTTATGCTTGAACAGAACCGGTTTCATACATGTTATTCGGTTTATTTACATAGAAATAAAAATCCATGTGTGCGAGCAACATAACTTCACGTAAATTGGAATTATGTGATAGGTAAATAAGAAACACGTTAAAAAGATAACGTAACGAAAAAAATAAAAAAAAATGGCTAAAATTTTTACGTTCTGCTGTTATACGTATAAGCAACATTCATGTAACATAAACAGAGTATCTGCTAAATCAAGAGTTTTTAAAAATTGCGAAAATATTAAAATTGTATAGTAAGTGACTATATTAGAGCAGTCACCAAAAATTTAAATCATAATAATCAATAAGTGACAAATGATTTATTTTTGTATTGAAATTAACTATTTCAACTGTTTGTTTGCTACCTGTCCGCAAAAAATTTTTTTAACTTACAAAAACATTGGTTTCAATTTATTATGAAATATATTTTCTCAAAATCAAGCAAATACTCTAGTTTTTAGATAAGACTTTTTTCCTTTTTTTATTTTCAAATTTTAAAAAAAATTAAAATAAATCGCGTGACAGTTTCAATAATTTTACGAATAAAGCAAAAATGTTTTACAAAGAGATATTAAACAAATTGAACAATAGAAATTTATTTGAGAGGTGGATGTTGAAAAATATGAATTTGCTAAGTGGATTATTGGGTAAATCTATGGTTTATATAGGGGTGCACAACCTGCGGCCCACCAACTGTTGATGTGCGGCCCGCGGAAGCTTCTAAACACATTTTTTTTTTTTTAAATAAAAAAAAAACTGGAACATTTTGAATTGCACATTTAAGTTATCACTTTTTTATGCGGTCAATTTGCACAGATTCTATTGTAAATCTATGTTGTTTCTCGATAGCTTTTCAACGATTATTTGCTATGAAATTCCTCATGGTTTTAAAAAATCAGATATTTTTAATATGATATGATGTGTGAATTTCGAATTTGAATAATCACTTTTCGACTTGCTTTATTTTTGCAGATTCCATTGCTAATCCAAACAACGATTCGTTTTTTTTTTTTTTTTTTCCTTTCTTTTTTTTTTGCCATTTATAATTACCAACTTCAATGTGGTTTTTGCAATTCTGATAGTTTTATTATGACGACTCGTGAGTTATAAATCGCGTAATTAATTTATTCATCATAAATATAAATGGTTTTTTCTTCTTTTTTTAAAAAAAAATGCAGCTATTGCTACGCTTTTTATGCGATTTTGAAAATCCCGTACTTTTACTACGATATAATTACGATACACGAGTTTCAAATAACACATTTTTGACGAGCTTGTTTCCGCCAATTTAATCGAAATCCAAATTATTTTTCTAACATGTTTTCAACAGTTTTTGACATGCGCTCCCACGCGGTTTTAAAAATTCTGATTTTTTATTACAACAAGCGAATTTCAAATCGTGTAATTAATTAATAATTACTTAGTGATGTGCTTTATTTGTGCTAATTTCATCGTAAATGTAAGCTTTTTTTTTTTCTCTCAATTATTGACTCTTTCCTACTTGATTCTGACGATTCCAATACTTTAACTACGATATTATAACGACAAGTGAGGTTCTAATCGCGCATTTAAATAATCACTTTTTGATACAATTTACAAGTGCATATTTTTTTGTAAATATAAGTTATTTTTTCCATCGTTTTTTTCAGCAGTTAGCGTGATGCATTTGTAAATGGCATTAAGAATCTCGAATTATAATACAATGTTATTTTATTGCAACCTGAAAAATTTAGTAAATTGGAGGAAAAAGCGAATTTTTAAACTGCTCTCTGTATGTAATTTATTTTGTTATAAATTTTTCGTAACTTAGGTGATGTTTTTAGAAGAAAAAAAACTTTCGCATTTAAATTTCATAAAACCTTTTATAATTCAAGAAATATAAATAACATCTAATAAGATGCAATACCAAATAAATAAAGAATCTTATTTTGTACTATAATGGTATTGTTTTAATTTTTGGTTTTTGTTTAAACCCTATAAATTTTCTTTAATTGAAATATATATAAATGTATTTTTTGACACTTTTATCATGTAAGCATTAGTTTTTTTTCTTTCTTTAGAATTTATATTTTTTCCCCTGCCCCCCAATATTTATACATATATTTTTTAATAAATCAATTATTGATGAAGAGGGAAAAAATTCTAAAATAAGTATTAGTTTTCTTTAATTTTTGAATGAATTCTAATAATTAAATGTATTTCATTTTTAGCAAATATACTACTTATCTTTGTGATTAAAAAAAAAATTAGTGCTCTGAACACTATTGTTTATGTAAAAATTATCATATTTCCCGCCAATGTGACTAAATATACGTGTGGCCCTTCGTTATTCAACCTGCTGTGCAATTCTCCCCCTTCACTCAAAAACATTGCACACCCCTACCTAGACAACCTCGAAAACTAAATCTGTAAACCTTTTTGTACTACTTCTATTTCGTAAAATAAATGAATACCAAAGCAGTACAAATTATATTCAAATAAGAATTATTTCTTTCTTAATTACAATGTGAGTTCTTTTGCAGTTATTGACGAAAAATAAAATACCCTAATATTAAAGTATGACAAAAAATTCTGATAAATATTTCAATTACTTTGAAACCTGCTGTATAACATTCATTTTCACCACGCTCTTGTAAAAACTTCCTGTTATGTTTTAACAAACGCAAGTGCCTACTTTCTAAATAAAGCTATCTTACCGAGCTTGATTCTCAAAATAATTGAAATAGAAAACATTTTTTTAAGTCAATTTTCTCAAAAACTGGTCCAGAGGTCAACTTTTCACTCAGCCTTCCACGAAATTATTAATAAAGAAAATAAAATAGTAAAATTAAAGGAAGCAAAATTTCCAGAACCGGATAGCGCCTTCATTACACTGGTATTTGACTTGAGGGCATAGATTTTAAAAAAAAAAAAAAGGAAAAAGAAGTCCCAGACTACTTGTTGCTACCGTATTCTTGTTACAGCTATGCGTTTCATCTGATTCGGTGTGGCTTGAAAATTAATGATCAAATCACACGCTGGCCCCTACGTAATTGCCAACAATCGTTATTTATGTTGTTTTTTTTTCATTTGAAATGATCTGGTTATATTTATAACCTCTTATGGTAGCCAAGAGCTGTCTGATGACTTGTTGGTGCATCAGGCTTGATAAATAAACTGATTCATTCTAGGGTGTGCGTTGTGAAGGTCCTTGTTTGGATCAACTGTAAGACGCCACGGGAATGTCACAATTAGTCTTCTCTGGCCGTAAGTGACGATGTCAAAAATATTAGACAGTTTTTTTATGACTTACAAATATTCTAAAATAATATAATATCTATCTTTATTCCATATCTAATCTGAACCAAATGTGAGGCGAGTAACTAGAATCAAATTACTGAGAAAAAAATGTAATATTATCCTAAATTAAGAGTAAAAAAATTTGCTAAGCGCTCGCGGGAATAATAAACATTTAAAAAAATCCTTCGGTTGGTTATTTGATAACTGGGCAATTAACGTCTCTCCTTTTTGCAATCTTCTAGATTTTTTTTTTTTTTTTCCTATAAGAAAATTTGATTCCTCAATAATTAAAAAATAAAGTGTTCTCATTGCCATTACAGCAAGAAAGGTTTTTAAACTTTTTTTTTTTTTTTTTTTTCTTATTTGGGCATTTATTCACTGTTCTTCTTTTCATAACGGACAGTCGTCATAGTATGTTTAGCTGACTTGTTATCCCACTTGACTTGAGTCTTAGAATTAATTTATTTTCAAAAAAATCTTAATATATATATCTTGTTTATTACATGTTTCATAATTCGACAATGATTTGAATTAGGTCTCTGTAGAATCAATTACTGAAATGTTCAACTTCAAATCCGGACTTTCCTAATAAGCACTACTCCGACTGGATAAAAACTTTTATTCATAAACAAAGAAACTATTACAAATGAGCTTGATTGCTAAATTCAGTTTTGGAATTTACGAATGAAAAGACAACTGATAAATAATTTATTAATGTCAATATTTCAACAAATTTAATAATTCTATATGTTTCATTTAAAAAACTTTAATCAGTTACAGACATAAAAAAGTTAAATGTGATAAATTAAGCTTGTAAGCAATCGAGTAATATTTTGGCTCACAAATCAATTATAAATATTTGTTCAAAATATTTATAAAAGAAAGAGAAAGAAAAAAAAAACTTTGCTCCTTTCAATCTAGAATTTAATATAATTGCTAGCCGAGAAAATTTTTCCGACTTCAACAAAATTTATTTCAACTCCCAACTGCACCCCTAGCACTGCACTAATAAAAAAATATATAAGTGCATATGCATGTATATTTTTTAAAGACGAATTTTGCTCATTGATCAAGAAACAAAAATCCGTCGTGCTTTTCGTGGAATTTACATACTTCTTGCAAATTGATTTTCTCTGATCGTGTGTAGTCCATCCCATTGAAAAATTAAAGGGGGGGGGGAATATTTACTCAAAAAAAAAATAATAATAATAATAATGGCCTATCTCATTTTCTTTTAGAGTTTCGTGCTCAAAACTAATCATATTACCATTTTAATGTATGTAATCTAGTCTTAACTAACATCCAGTTTTCGTAATTTTAAAAAAAAAAAAATCATTTTCTGCAGCTGCATCATGTATGTTAATCAGGCCTGTTTGTATTTACTAAAATAACTCCCAGGGAATAATAACTATTTTGGACTTAAGGAATAACCTTCATTAACTTTTTAATGATATATAATACATCTAATCCTCAAGCTTAAAATGAATTCGGTAACTGTATGGTTAAGAATGAAAATGGCTTTTGGGCCATTTGAAGCCTTAAATAGTAAAATATGTAAATGAAAGAAATGAGAATGCTTGTTAAAACACGTTCACTTGTCAATACACACCGCATTTAATTTTATAAATTGATTTATACTACATTCATTACAAGGGTTCCCAGACTTATCTAAAAGAGGACCACAGCAGAAGAAAACAAATTTCTCAATTAACCATAACATAATTTTCTTTTCGGTGTTAAAAGGATCCCCATGAATTTGTTTAATAAAAAGAAAACTAGAAAAAAAAGTGTTTTAAAAGACAAAGTATATGTATAGATTACACATATTTTGTCTTATACAAAATATAATGTACTATGGGGGAGGTGGGGTGGGGGGAGAAGGAAAAAAAAACCTGAATAATATGACCATGAATAACCCCGATTGAGAGATCGATCGGATCTTCACATTCTAGAACTCATTTCTAACGGTTTGAAGGCGGTTTAAAATATGCTATTTATTTATTGCAGACGATATTTTAAGTTACGAAATCAGACATATAATCTTACTTAAAAAAAAAAAAAACTGTCTTTTTTTCCAAATTTGGATTTCTGACACCCTAAATGTAGAAGGTAGCCGCAATCTGGGAAATATGATTCCAATAGTTCGATCAGGAGAGCCCTTAATTTTAACTTGTTTAAAATGTTAAGTCTATAAGAAAATCTTTGGCTATAATGTTAAGTTTGGACCCCTTAATGCTAATTTTACTTTTTGCGTTTTTCACCATACCCGAGAATTTTTAAAGCAAATTTAAATTTTTCTTCTCACATTATTGCAAAATTCATTTATTTAAAGATAACCCCATGCAAAAAAAATTTTCTATTTATTTTATTATTATTAGTAGAAAATTATTGATTTATAAATTGTAAAATTTTTTACATCTTTCAAAAAAAATAATTTTAAAAAGTCGTTCTTTTAAAATTCGATTTCTTAAAAACTATTGGTTCAAACTTTGTATTTTGCCATATAAAATTACAATTATATTATTACAAATCATAGCGAATTTTCGATTTTCTCTATTGAAAAATTTATCTTATTACTATCAAACTGTCCATACATTTTACTTACATGGTTAATTTTATGAATCATCAAAAAGCTCGTACATTTGTTTAGAACTTGTCTTCGATACAAAATCTTTCTCAAAAAAATGTTTGAAAGGTGATTGATAATATTTGGAATCTTACGACTTTTATTAGTACCTTTCTTCACTTTATTAAATTCAAACATTATTTTATATTCTTTCTTTAAGTCTATTGAAATTAGTTAAATTAGTCTATTTAACAATTTTTTGTTATGAAGTGGTTACAAATTAATTTCACAGGACTAGATAAAGCTCCTGGACTGCGAATTTAAATATGGGACATAAAATCTAGGATTTTAAAAGACATAAGATAAATAAAAAAAATTTCATTCCTCTAATTAACTATTTTCAAAATTAAACAATATTTTTTTTGGTTTATACGTTTACAATTATCTTTATTACATAAGGTCGGGTATCCACTGAAAGAAGTTTGATCATTTAGGGTTCCATAGCTGAAAAAAATTGGGAACAGCTACTCAATTGAAGAAAAATTTATAAGAATTAAAATAGTAATTTTATTTATCTATTTATTATTATAGCAAAGTAAAATTACATCATTATTAAGCAGCTTTTGCAACACATTTGAGAAAAATAAAATATTTCAGCAAGCAAACTTATATAATTTTGCTTCAGCATTAAAAATCGTGACCTTAAAAATCATTCTAAAATACAGTCTGAAGTAAGTATTCAGTGCCCGTTATCTTCTTTCTTAAAGGAGATAAATGACGATTACAGCAAATTCAAGCCTTGACAGAACTGATCTTTCCATTGGTGGAAATCTATTAAGTTCAGAAAGCTAAATATAAATTTGTTCTGGAAATAGAGTAAGGATAGAGTTGGCCTTCTCTATAATTTAAATCCCATCAACTGCGTTATACGTTATCTGGTAAATATCTTAGAGCACTGAACTATATTTCTATTGCCCTAAATTGGTCTAAAAGTCACTTGAATACAAGTAAGTTTACGATATCCGGAAACTGTTAATAGTTGTGTCCAATGGTATGATTTTTTCCCACAATAACACATTTTTATTTTAGTTAATTTTATCTAACAGACAAAACGCTTTACACTATGAATATATAACCCAAATGGTCTCTCATTGAACCTAGTAATAATCTTAATAATATCCTAAAAATAAATCCAAATACAAAATAATATCTTAATGATATGATATCCGTCGATCACGGATTGACGCGTTTTTTGTGCATAAAAAACTAAGAAATAAAGTTTTTGTTTTAATATTTATAGACATTTATAAAACACTATCAGCTATAACTTATTCCTCTTGAATTATACTTACAATTGCTATTTCTAGTCTTGCCATACTACTTCGTTAAAAATTTTAAAAAAAAAAAAAAAAATTCAATCGACATTTAGTTAGAGCAATTTTAATAAATAAATTAGCTCTCAATATTCTTGAAAAATTTATCAAACATAACACATGCTCTTTTAAAAAATAGCAACCTATTATTAATTTTAGTAAATAAGGAAAGTTTCAATTTAGTTACTTAATAATATTATTACAACAGTAAAAGTTAAAGAAATAACCAGGGGAGGGTATATCGACTTTGTTATGTATTTATGAGAGGGTGGTTGTGATTTGCTAAATTTGCTGACAAAGAGGGGAGATGAGTGCCAAAAATAGGCTTATACATAAAACTTGAACGGCCTACTTTATTTATGGGTGGGGCAAAAACTTATATTTCTAATTTCAGAAGCAAATTCAGAAGATTTATAATTTTCATGCTAACAACATTGCTTGTTACAAACAACATTCCTTGTTAGCAGGAGCAATTTCAGACGACTTTAGTTGAAGGTTCTATATTCGTGAAATTTTGAAAGATAGGCTCCTGTTCTTAGCGATTTTATGAAATTTTTTTTTTTTTTTTTGAAAATCACAAAAGAAAGTGTGCTCTCTTGACTTTTGAGATCCTCGTTCTGAGAAGTTGAGAAAAATTTACATATTGATGGCGTCATTGATTCCATTTTACAAAAGAATTTTGTGAAGCGTTCGGCTATTTCGAGAATAAAATAATTTTTGAAAGCTACGTTTTTACGATAAAATAAGTGAAGAGTACGTTTTTACGATAAAATAAGTGAAGAGAACTTTTTAAAGTAAAATTAATCATGAAAAGAACATTTTTATGGTAAACTAATTTGGTAAGTCCCGTTAATAAATTTCTTTTAAACTAACCCTTTAGCATGATCCCAAGTCACTGGTCAGACCACTTGACATCTTATTTCTTAGATAACTTTTAATTACTTAAACCATCTATTTATTTATTTATTTTTTTGTACTAGCAAACTTTGCAACCCAAATGTCAACCACTATTCGTCTTGGTAGAGTGCTCAGATTTTAACTATAGCATTATTTCGGATGACAATAGAAATTTCAACTTTTTCAGGCACCCAGAACTGTAATCGAAATTTCGATCACTTTTTAAGTGATTTTTTTTAAAAACAAATCTTCGATACTTTCGCATTACCGATATCATTTTACGATTGGTCTTTCTCTACAGGCTACAGCAGTTTCAATGTAATTTGATAATTTCGTCTAAAGCAGAATTAATCTTAAAATTCTATAATTAATTTTAAAATTCACTCACTACTGGGCGTCTTCACTTCTCTGGTACATGGGGCGTGGTAGGAAGGCGATATCAGTTCGAGATGCAATAAATTAGTCATATGTTTTTTGTCTTAAATATTACTTTCAAAGGTAAAGACAAGAGTATACATTTCTTATAAAAGTGTAAATGCAGACAAAACTCTAAATTAAAAATACCAATGTGAGAAAAAAAAAATCTCTATCTTTTGGAACAAAACTATGAATTCACCACACTCAAATTAAATAAGATCAAATTACTCGCATAAACCCAGCAAAAAAAATTTCAGCTAGTGTAATCTGTCATCTGCATGCAAGTTTTACTGATAAATATTAATTCATATAGAAAATTATATATTTTCTTAAACTAACATTGCATTGGGGTAGTGTTGCTTTTCTTGTTTCAAAGCAAATTTATGTATTGCATAATAAAGACATAATGATTAGATTTTTCATTCATTCATTCATTCAAAAACTCTTAACATCTGATTAATAGCGAAGCAAATCAAATACAAACTAAACTAAAATTTGAGCTAAAACTGATTCTCCAGATTAAATCTAAATAAAAAAATTTTACTTAGCATTAAACAAAGTTTATGTGTTAATTCAACTTAAAAAATTTTGAGAAAATATTCTTTAGGAATCTTTTGTGTTCAAAACTGTTGATATCTGAAACCATTTAAGAATTTGTTTTTTACCCTAAATTTAACTTTTATTCCATATTCGAAATTTTTCCATGTGTAACTTTTTTTAATTAACTTTTTTTGTTTGCTAAGAAATATTTGAAAATAAGAGGATGAAGATTTTACGTAAGCATTGCTGATACTCCTCCTTTATCCATATCAGCAAAAATAAGCAAGTTAAACAAGCCTTCCCTGTTAGGTGCCGAATATTTGAAGCAATATTTGAATGGGCCAAAAATAGGCAAAATTTGTTTGAATTTTATAACTTGGATACTTGTTATATAATTTTAATTGCCTATCAGGAACAGTAAACCTACATTCAAAAAGGATTTTTTATTTAGGCTAAAATCATATTGCACTGCTTGAATATGAGTGCTCAAATTCCAAAAGTTCTAAAGAAGGAGGGAAGAAAAGGAAAGAAATCGATTTGAAAATCGATGGGAGGAAAAAGTCGATTGTTACGGTTTAAAAACTTTTTTATTGCTATTTATTAAAAAACAAAAGACTTAATATACATTGCATCCTAAATTAAAACCATTACCTAAAAAATTTCCAATTATTAATTAATCATTTTAACAAAGTAAAAAATATCCACTTTCATTGCAATATGCTAACATAATAAAAAAAAATAATAACTGAATATTTCGATGAATATGTTAACAAATCACTTTACAACTCTATTTGACATGCTAATAAAAGAGTAAATTGCCTTTTGCTTGTCTGAATGCACGAAAATGCTTCACGCATAATTCAGCTTCAAGCAATGTATTTATTTAGAAGAATAAAATTTTTAAAATTATTAGATATCAATCTAAGTTTTTTTTTTTAAAATTTCAATCGGATCAATACAAGTTTCAATACAAAGGCGCATAAAAAATTTAAATTAATTTATTTTCCCAATGAATAAAATATTTGAAAATAATGGAATTATGTGAAAAGGACTAAAAATATTAAATAAAATCAAAATTTACGGATTACAAATGTTTGTATTAGAGCAAAGTTACCCAAAATTATATGGTTAATCTTAACAACAAATAATCGCACTTGTTAACTGAAAGAAGTGAGAATCATTTGTGCTTTTGATGTGGCGTGGAAATCATTTTGCTGAAAGATTTCTTTCAATCTATTTAGAAAAGGTATATTATGTTTAAATGCTCTTACTCCATTTTGTTTTTTTATCATTCTAGTCACTAACTCTATTGCTTCCATTTAATTCGCAGCTTCACATTTTTTTATTTCTTTTACTAAAACTATGTTTTTGAATAACATTATAACATACACTATGCCGATCTCCGGTCCTATATGGTAATATGCAGCAGCTAATTGATACAAGATTTAGACATTGCTTACTGAAAATATTAGATTTATTGAGATTTAATGAAATACTGCAAGATGATTAAAAAAAATTACATTAAGTGTTTATTTTTGCAATACTGTAATTTAATTACGTTTTTGATTACCATGTAGTAGTTTCTTTCAAAGAAAACCACCTTCAATTGACAACTAATTTATGATGATTTCTTTTGGATGAGGTTTTCTGTTTAATTAAAAAATTTATATAGTATTTCCATTGTAGTCCATTTGATTTATTACACAGATACTTAAATAAAGCTTTTCTATTAACTACGTCTTGATTCCCCAGTTTCAAACCAATGCTAAAATATTCAAAATATTTTAATGGTATATGTTTTAAAAATTTATATTGAAAAGTAAAATATTAGAGAATAATAATAATAATTAATTATCACAAAACTTTAAAAAAATAGGTAATAAATATAAAGCTTTAATAGAAATTGAAGCATTATAAATAAAATTAATATTAATTATTATATAAATTTGCGAGCTAAACAAATAAAGTAATTGAAGAAAATTTGTGCTCTTCTGCTTAGAGCGCTATATAAAAAGTAAATTTCTGTTTTTGTTTTTTTAACTTTCATAAAAAATTGGTCTAAGAATTACACTGTAGTGATAGAATTACTCAAATGATAAAAAGTCATCTTAAAATAGTGTTCAAATATTAAGTAAATTAAAAAAAGAATATTTGAGTTTAAAAAAAGTAATGAGCTGCCAATAAAAATTTCCTTCTTCCAAAAATTATTGATTCTCCAGATTTTTTAAGAGACACAAATTTTTCTGATTTCTCCTGGCATTAATATTGTAGTTTGAAATGCACACTATTCTTTATCATCCATGCAGTAGAAGTAATGGTTCATTTATATCAAATTTCTAATATTATGTAACTTAATTAAACTAACCTACAATGCACTAAATCTTAAGAGATTGATAGTAATAAGATTTTACAATTAATTGTTTAATGACCTAATATAAAAGATCATAATTATAGAGCAAGGCAAAGATCAAAATATCTAAATTAAATTGTACAGTGCGTCAAATGTAAAAGATAATTATAGAGCAAGGCATTTAGAAACTTTACAGTGCACCAAATATAAACTGTTAGAATTACTGCATTAAAGTATTTCAACAATACTGTTATATATGAAATTTGTATACTGCAAATATGAAATTTGTATGGTTTTTCTCATTTTTGTTCATTATTAATATTTTAATAAATTAAGAAGGCAACTAATATAAATTCATTTTAATTTATAAAGTTTAACAAGAAAACAGTGGTTATGCATTATTTACTTATTACCCCTTCAACTTCCACTCATTCATCACAACAGGTTGAACTTTTTTCACAGGAAAACTTATTGGCACACAACATTAGCACCACATTTTAAAACAGTCAGAATGGTGCCAAGCAACTGCATATATATCAAGAGCAATTTCTTTCTTCTTTTTTTTTTTTTTTTTTGTATATGATGATTCCAGAGTTTTTGCAAATTGCGATATTTTAATTCATTCATTACAACAGAACTTCTATATTTTTCGCACCGCAAGAATTTATTGGTGCGTATGATTAACACCATTGTTATGAATATCAGCAAAATAGCATTCATTGTTAGTAAACAGTGTATACACCCACACAACAAATAGAAAATTGTAATCTGCTAAATCTAAATTATTGCTTAAAAGGCAACTTTTGGGAGGAGGATGGGTATTATTTAAGTACAAAAATAGATTTTATAAACATTTAATATTTTTAAAACACATCGAAAAAATGTTGCGAACTTAGTCAAAATAAATTAATGAATAACACGACAACCCTGGTTAATGAGATATGTTAATAACTTAAATGTCAATTAATTAATTAACTAAAAAAATCAACGAATAACTATAATTACAAAAATAGAGAGGTTTTTTTTAAAAAGTAAACGAACAGCTCAGGTAAACGAATCTCTAAGAGCGTTCACTTTAACCAGACTAAATAAAAATTTTACGAGTTTGAAGATACATTTAATCAGCATAACTCAAATATAAATACTTTTGAATATTATTCAAATAAATCACAGTGGATGATTAATAATTTATACAATGTTACACCTTAGTAACAGAGAATATGGATTTGATTTACGAAGGAATTGGTCCTTTTGGGGAAATATTATCCCAATTAAAAGAATAATTACTAAAATTAGAACTTACTTGTTCTCTAGCCAAAACAAACCAGGTCTTTAAAATAATATTGACTCTACTCTGGTGAAATGCTTTAGTTGTTTTAACACTAATGAAGAGATCGTTAAGTTTCGTAGTCTGATTGTTGCGAGTTTCTTTAATGGCACGAACAACATGATTATTTATTTTAAATTTTTGAGTTTCTTCTTCCAAGTTTTGAAGAGATCTAGGCGCTCTTTCTTGAATATATTCACGTGTTTTGGTATGCGTCCGAATGATAGCGCCATCTTTGTTGTCTGACCACTGAGACACCTGATGACGAGGTACGTCGACCTGCCACAAAATAACCAATAAAGTGTAGCAAACGATAAGAAAAGCTACTAACAGCCACTTAAATATATTTTGAACATAACACCTCATCATAAGTCAATATCATGGCAAGAAATATGATAATTTAGCATCATCTAACCACTTTTTAACGAATGAAAGTAATACAACATATTCAATAGCAACCACAGCCATTCGAAAAGCGCGGAAGACGGGAGAAAAAGTTTTTGACAGTCTTCAAAACATTAAGCAGGTTGCCATAACGCATATGAACAATGTTGCCAGAAAAGATGCCAAGAGTTGGTGGATTTGGCGACTGTACTACGCTTAATCCGCCCCTGATCCTCCTAGAAATTTTCTTTTCCCTGTTAAAACCTTTACTTTGATTTCACTGGAAGATTTAACTACCTTACTATCACAAAATTCTGTGTTAGTTCGAGACTTAAATAATTCTTTGCTTTATTTATGTATGGTTTCGCGTTCAGCTGACCACCTAACCGAAACATCTGCCCTTGCACCAGGGCCGTAACTACGCCGGGGCCCCATATGACGAGACCATATCATGTTTTTTCAAAATAAAGAACTCTAATATGTGTAGGTAAGAAATTGTGTTAAGATAGAGTTGATGAAAATTTTCTTTTTTGTAATTGCGTACCTACTATAACATAAAGGGAAGGGTAAAACACCTTTTCGCGAATTATTTCCCTATCTCAAAAAAACAAACATGTTTTGCAGAGAAGGAGAAAGGCCACAGCTGCATGTAGTTGATTGTTAACACTTTCTGTATATTGCACTTCTGGTTTACTTAGTTGTTTCCTCTACTATCTAGCTTCAGACCCAGTGACGTGCCAACCAGAGGGAGGCAGAGGGCCCCTCTAAAATTTAAGTAATTGGGAAAACGATGTGTTTCGCCCCTCCTGAAATTTAGACACTCACAAAAATAAAGTAAATTCGGTAATTTAAAAATTTTTTTTTTCAAATTTTGAAGCTATTTTTGAAATAGAAAATTTAATATTCCTCTAACATTTATGTGCCTTGCCTCTTCTGATATTTAGTTAATCGCCAAGACAAAGTCTAGTAAAATAGGAATTTTAGATAAGAAAAAAAAAGCTATTCTTTCTCAGCTTTGAAGATATACATCAAGTAGGAAACTTTATTTTGTTATGGGTGATTAATGTGTTTTTTGACGTTTAGAAAAGTAAAGTAAAAGTGGAAAAAATATTTTATTTCCAATTTTCACTCTATTTTCTTATTTTCTTCCGAAATAGTAATGAGGGGGCGAATATAGTGTTTCGCCTCTTCTGAAATTTCAAAGTGCTCAAAAATAATAAAAATTGGTCACTAAAAAAAATGTCATCTTTGAATCTATTTACCAAATAGAAAACTTTATTTTCATCTGAAATAAAAGTGAGGGGGGGGAGGGAATTTGCTTCTCATCTTCTGAAATTTAGACATTAATAGAATAAAATCAAGTAAATTTTAGAAGAAAAAATTTTTTTTATTTCATAACTTCGATATTTTCCAACTAGAAAACTTTATTTTCCTCTTAAATTATAGTAAGGGGATAGAAAACTTTATCTTCTTCTGATATAAAGTAAGGGGGGCTAAAATGTGTTTTGTATCTTCTGAAATTTAGACATTTGAAATATGTCTAGTAAAATTGTTGTTTTTTTTTTTTTGTTTTTTAAGGAAAAAAAAACTTTGAAGCTAGTTTCCAAAAAAAAAAAAAAAAAAAAATTTTTTTTTCCTCTTAAATTAAAGTGAGGGGGCGAAGAATATACTTCACCCCTTCTGAAATTCGGACATTCGCAGGAATGAAGTCAAGTAAAATTTATATTTAACTCTTATTTTCGACTTTAAAGCTATTTTCCAAATCGAAAACTTTATTTTCCTCTGAAATTTAATTGAGATGGAAGATAATGTTCGCTACCCTTTTCTGAAAATTTGACATTCGCTACAATAAAGTAAAAAAGAATTGAGAATTTTAGAAAAAGAAACTACTTTTTTTACAATTTACTTGCTATTTTCCAAATTGAAATAGAAATCCTCCCCCCCCCCCACAAGAAAAATACTTGGGTTTTGTTTCAATTTTTTTCTACGTATTACAACTTTTAATTTATTAAAAATATTTAAAACTAAAACACGAAAAGAAAAAAGGAGCACATCATAAAATAACATAACAAGTGTTTAGAAAACTAAAATAAGTACCACTGTTTTGCATCCTGAAAAATGCATCCTACACTGAGACTAATAGATATAATTTAAAGCATCTTTTGACTGTGGGTGGTATAAAGGTGTTAAAACCTTCATACCACCCACAGAGTTGACCCACAGTTATCTGACTCCTCAAAAAATAGCCATCTCCTTATACACCATGAGAAACTGACCTTCTGCTTCTTTAAATTGCCTTAATCATTTTTATGACCCTGGGCTCTTTTGTGCTTTTATAAAATGTCATATATTTACAGTACCATCTATATGTCCCTTAAGTTGTCTTAAACTAGCAATTATCTGGATGTTCTAGGAAAACAGAAGCTTTTAAGGGATCCAAGGGGATGACTCTTGTTGACATTTACTTAGGTCATTTTGTCAAGAGATTTATTCTGAGACAAACGTAAAACGTTCCAGTTAAATTCCAGTTTTTAGTTCATTTAATTGCGTCTTTTAAATTAACCATTTTTAATTCAGATATAAATTTTCTGTTATATTTTATTTTGTTCAATTTTTGAAATTAAAATTTAACTTTAGTTAAGAGTTATTAAAATTATTTACAACTTCCTTTTTTTCAAACATAAATCGTGATATCAATAATTCCCATTCTTAATTAAATTTTTCTTTGGAAAACAAGAAAACCAAATGTAAATTTATTTATAAGGAGGTAAGTAAATGTTTGCGTTAATTCATTTAATACATTTAAATTTTATATTTATATACTGTTAAAACTCTTTTATAAGAATGGCAACATAAAAATTGCTTTTTTTCATTTTCGTATATAAAATTCAATTTATATAGTACTTTAATTGATAATTTTACTGTTTATTGTGGGCATGGATTTTGTTCTTATTTTATATTTTTGAACTCTTTAAGATCTTTGAATTTTTTAATTTGGAACTTCGAATTTTAAGGGTTTTTAACAACTTTGTTTTCATTAAAAAATAAAATGCAATCTTTATTTTATATAAAAAAAAATCCTATTTAATTTAATAAAAGAGCGCATTTAATTTAATAAAAAAGCTATGAGCATCAGCTTAGAAATCCGTAGCAATTAAAATTCATTGCCATGACAAACCATTAAAAAGAATTTTTTTTTAATTAGCAAATATGCTTTGACTTTTTCTCACTTTTCTTTCATTAAAAAAAAAAAAAAAAAAAAAACTATTACTCTTTGTCATAATTTGTCACACATGATTACATGGCTTCATTAATACATAAGCCAAATATTCAAGAACGAATTCTTTTCAAAATATAGCTATATTTTCTAGGGACCTGTCCATATTGGAGTAAGGCAACTTTGTATTTGTCAATCAATGTATATAGAGAAAAAATTTCTGAATATTTTTTCAATTAGGACTTTTTAAAATGTGGGTATATGTGCCGATAGAAATGTCTATAATTTCCTTCAGTTTCCATAATGCGATCAAAAACTTTAAGATTTGAAACTAAAAAATAATTTTCAATTTTATAACGGTTTTTTCTTAAAAAGACCTTCCTAACGATATAGTAACGGGATTCAAGAGGTTTATAAAATTGGTATTTTATAATTAGCATTATATTTAGAGGAAAAGGAGGCTACTGTGGACATGGGGGACAAGAGTAGACAACATGAATAGCTTTTTTTCCCCTAGTCATATTTCATCAGTGAGATGTCGTAAATTGGTAACATTTACGTACAGTGAATCAAAAAAGTACCACCCTGAATAACTTTTGATTTAATGATCGGATCTTCACGTTCTAGGACTCCATCTGAATGATTCGAGGGTGTGACTTCAAATATGCAAATTAATTAGTGCACGATATTTTAAGTTACGCAATCAGACACAAAAACATATTTTCTCTGAATAAATATAACTTTTGTTCAACAGATTCGATTTTCTAACCCCCGTAATATGGGAGGTAGCTGTAATCTGGGAAATATGGTCCCAATAGTTGTGTCGGGTGAGCTATCCAAAGTTTGAACCCCTAAATTATAATTTTATTTTTTTTGTTTCTCACTACAGATCGAAAGCATTTTAAGGGAACTGAAAAAATTTTGAACGCGATTATAAAATTCTTTTTTCTACAGATAATTCCATGCAAAAAATAACTTTTATTAAATATTTATTATTTAATAATAGTCTGATGTTGATCATTTACGTCGCACTAGTGCTGCACAATAGCATACCTGCCAACTCCTTTCAAGGATGACTTTCCCCAGTGTTAGTAAAATGGAATTTAAATTCCAATTTTAGGCTGAAACATATACACTGTATTTAGAACTAGCTTATGTTGACAACCAAATCAGTATTACATATTAATATATATGCTTAATTTTTTTTTAAAATAGTGGTGGATCAAAAAGATTAAAAATTAAGTTTATAAATGTAAGGAATGTATCGAAAGCATACGTTTTACTACCACTTTAAATATAGAAATATTATTTTACGCCAAATGCGTAAAAGTTGGTAGGTATGCAATAGGCACACGGTCTGGAAAACATCCCTTGAGGTTTGATCCTTTACAGAGGGGATGGCACCCCCGCTTCGGTAGCCCGGCGACCTGCACGCGAAGTCGAGCACTTTATGGTAGAACAGTTTAACGAGGACCAATACCGCACACCCTCGGTGCCTACGCAGACTGATCCGAGTGGTCACTCACCAGCACACTGACCGCAGCCATTGATGCTTGACTTCGGTGATCTGCTAGGAACCGTGTCTTAACGATCAGTCCACTTCGGGACAATAATATAGTCTAAAAACTTTTGAATCGTAAGGCATATAGTTTTCTTTTTTTTTTTTCTTTTTTTTTGTATCATTTTAAAGTATCTAATTGCACATGGAAAATACAAATTTGAGCGAATACGAGCTTTTTAAAATTTAATTTCCCAGGATTAATCGATTTCGCTGAAATTTTGTATTTTGCCATGTGGAAAACTTACAATGTTTTGTAATCCAATTTATATGCGAACAAATAACTTGTTTTCATAAATATATTCGCTAATATAATACATAAATAGCTAAAAAGACGGTTAGAGATGCAGTACTGAAAGTTTTTGAAAGGGCCCCCGCCAAAAATTTTTGCCCCAGGGCCCCGAGGGGTGAAGTTACGGCACTGCCTTGCACTCCAGAGACCAAGGTCAAGAAACTGAGATGGACACAGTAGAGGCCTTGGCCCTCTATGAGCTGTCGAGCCACTAAGTTTAGTTAAGTTTATTTATGTATAAAACCCTTCTAATATTTCATACTTTATTAAACTTTAATGATTTTTTTTTTACTTTATATTTTATAAAACTTTTTTTACTAATCTATTCTTAGACATTTGATCAATTTTGTATCAACGGTAGAACACATACACATCATTTCCAAGTAGTATTTCAAAAAAGAAGAAAACAATTGAAAATCCATACTTAAATTGCTCAGTTTACAGTCTCATTTTCTATGTTTTTTTCTTTTTTAATTTGTTTTATATTTGTACCGATTTATATTCAATTATGATTTAATATGATAATAGGTTTTTACTGATTCATTCTCAGATATTTGATCAAACTTGTATTGGGCTAATTACTAAATCGATGCAAAACGATAGAACCACCACACATGACACATCATCTCCAAGCACAATCCATTATTTCAAAAAAAAAAAAAAAAAAAAAAATGAAAATCTATACTTAAATTGTAGCGTTTAAAGACTCACTTTCTATGTTTTTGTTTAAAAACGTTATATGTTTGCACTAATAAATACGAAATTAAGATTTAATATTATCTGGAAGAAAAAAATTTTATTGAAATCATAGCAAAAACTTGAACCCTCCTCTAATAATCAAAATTTTCCTAATTCTTTTTATTATTAAATGATTTGTGACTGTCTCACAATAAAACCTTCATAGAATAATGAACATAACATGTAAAAAGATGTTCGTGTAATTTTTACGACAAACATATATGAGTCAAACAGGATTTATATGAGGAGAAGAACTGAACTTTCAGAATTATTTTTTAATTATTGGAGCATAAAAAAAATATTATACAATCCGTTCTTTTGTTCTGAAAATATAAAACTTTAAAAAAAAAAAAAAATTTAAAAATTAAAAAAAAAAAGAAAGAATGAATGAAAAACGGAAGTGAAGAGATAGGAGCTAAGAGGGCAACGGTCCTAGTTATACGGAAAAAAGGGGTAATGTATTTGATGATTAAAGAATATTTTGTTGGAAATAAATTTCATACATTTTTTTTTATAAATAAATGTTTCCCTCCCGTAATTACATTTCTCTTTTTAGGAAAATCCAATCAGGTAATTTTCCTCGAGCATCCACACACCCCTGCACGCCATTGACCTTACCTCAGAATGGCTCAGAACTATAGGACAAATTTTAAAAAATTTGTTAACGGCCAGTGACGGTAGTAAAAATTTTAATAGTGGCCATTTTTTCAAAAATTTAAAATTTTAAACTATTGATATTATTAAAAATGTAAAGTATTTTTCAAAATATAATAAACATAAGTAGATTATATAAATTTTAAATATTGTATATAACGTTTTTAACTAATAGAATTTAAGTTTTAAATTTTAACCATCATTGTAGCATATAAAAAGTATGTTTATTAGAAATATAAAATTCTTCGTAATAAAATAAATCTGAAATAAATTTTAATATGTTAATAAAATTTTCCGCATTAGATTAGTTTTATTAGATATTGTCGTCAATATTTTTTTTCTTTAAATATCATGAAATTGACTCGAATTCGAACGCAACATTGATAATTGAATTCAGCCTCGCTGAAATATTTAACCAACTTAAAAAACGTGAATGTAAAATATAATACGCGAAGTTGCGTGGGTGCACAAGGCGGCCTTTTCGACGAAAAATTGGTGATCGGCTGGCCATAAACAAACACATTTTTAATCGTCATTTTATATTTTGTCTCTTTGCGATCAGTTTCACCTTCAATTTTGCCCTATAAGCCAAACTGTATTTCATGAGTCTTGGTGGTTCAAGAAATGAAGCGCTCACTTCCCAGTGTTTCGGGTTCGATTCCCAGCGATGGCCGGTCGATATGAATTCCGCACCCGACTTGCACAAATCACAGTGCTGACGAAAAATATCCTCACTGGTAGACGGATCATGGGTGAGAATCCCCTTGCCATCAGGCTAACCGTGGGAGTTTTACATGGTTTCCCCCTCCTTGAAACACAAAGGTAGGTTAGTTCCATTCAAAAATACTCTACGAAAGCAAATGTCTTCTGGAATGGGTTAAAAATTACAAGGCTACGGAGTTGAATATTGGTATTCATAAACTCAGAATAGAGTCGGCTGTTCAACGTTGATTATAAAATTAAATACAACTATACCTCGTATTATATAGAGACTATCATAGTCTGCGATTTACGCTATTTATAAATGAATCGATAAGTCCTAAAACTATTGCTCTCCACTTTTTTCCAAATTAAGATTCTTGCATTTTTTGATTTAGCTGATATAGATACATACATATCTAGAATATAAAAAAATTCATGTACATCTACTTGGTATAGTATTTTTTGTGCAATAAAAAAAGCTCTATATACATCAAGCTGATATTTATCTATTCATTTTTGTGTGTCCCCCGTTTTGTCGGAGATGACTGGTTTTTCAATTCATTCATTCAAATATATTCTATGCTTTGCAAGCTTAAAATAGTCTCATTATTTCTTAACGAATAAAATTCTATAAGAAATAATTAGACTAAGTGCTGCATGACAGTAATTTAAAAAAAATTATGGAAAATTGTTTTTTCTTATAATAAATACACAATTATATAATCGTAAGAATCAATATTTTTGATATTTTTTTCCTCTTGAATAGACTTGTGATGAATAGAAGTAATATACAATATTTCTCACAAAATAAATTCAACCTTCCATTTCATTACAAGATTGGTAGTATTTTCACATTTTCTCGCATTACATTCACATTATTCGGTACATATCATTATAGCTCCCATTAAGTACGAAAGTGTGTAATAATCGCTAAAAAAAATTGCGAAATGATTAAAAAAATTTAAATAATGAGTAAAATAACTTTGTCCTTATCATCTATTGAATGTTATACATTAAAAGGAATGAAAAAAAAAGCACTTAAAAATAGCAGCTACCAAAAAAGTGCTAATGCAGAAAAAGAAATAGAAATTAAGTAACTCGAAAAAAAATGATAATGGGAACACAGCTTTTTAAGTCATGTATTTTGCCCTCCCCAAATAAACATATCTGTGTCAATATAATAAAACATTTTGGGATCTGTCTGTTTTTAATTTAGACATAACAAACTGAATATCGTCTAGAGACAAAAAATTATTGTAGCAATTGTTGTCCGTGAACTTTTTATGAAAAAAATTTTTTATGATTTATTTTACTTTTTAACGAAATTTTTAAGGAAGCCAAGTTTACATTTCAATCATAAACAAGGTAGCTGTTTTGAAATGAGAGAAGGTTTTAAACTTTCCTGGATCTGTTGGCTAGGCGGAAAACTGTAATCCGAGGTTGGTATTCCTTGATTTCAAAATCAAATCAGAATTCTTTGAATTGAATTCTGGATTTATCCCAGGAATTAATATTTTCTTAAAATTTCCAGGAATAAACATCTCAGAATTCACAATTCCTTAAAAAAAACTTTAATCTTAAAATTTAATATTCAGCCATGGCTTAGCATTTTTTTTTTTTTTTTTTTTTTTTTTTTAATTTAAGCAATTACAATACTTAATGATAGTGATTTTAAAGTAAGAAGCTTCTAATTTTAAAATAAGGGTAAAAATAATAATTTTAATAAAATAATATGTTCAGTTCATGGATTTAAAGTACTAAATTTTTTTTTTTTTAATTTGAAGAATCCTTTTTTTTTTTTAAAAATTCTTATTAGACACTAAGCCAATTGAAATTTTTATTAATTGTAAAATTTTGGTTTTTATTTTTCGATATATATTGCTACTTTATATGTAATTTTTTTTTAAAGTTTCGATACTGCTGGTACTCTTTTTATGAAGTTTTTACTGTTTATTTCATAAAAAGACAAATATATCTACATCTATATCTAAGGAGAAGTATACGATATAATAAATCAAAAGGTAAACATAGCAATAATGAATAATATTTAAAATTATGAATAGGATGCACAATAATGTAAAATTCTCATTGAGTGTTTAAAAAAATATGTAACTTTATAAATACGTGATATTTATTTTATAAAACCTTACTTCATTGCGAAAAGAAAAACCCGTTTTACTAAGTTCGAAATACAGCTTAAAATATATATACTATAATTTAAAAGCCATGCGTTTAAATCCCGAACTAAAATCAACAGAGGCGGGCAAAATTTTATTGATCTTGTAAATCAGTGAAATTCTAAAAATTTTCTTCTTAACGCAACGACGGAGATTGCATGCTATTATATTCTTCTCATTTAAATATTCAACGTAGAGCATAATATTTGTTGAAACATTAAGTCGATGATTGCGGCAGAATCGTGTGTCTGAAATCATCATTCTCAGCCATTTTTTATTTCTTTTTTTTCACCTTCTTTCCTTACCAAGCATGTAACTACCATCTTTTCGGCTGCTATTCTTCAATTGCTGTAGCCGTATGTAAGAGTTAGTTTATTTTACGTGTTTTTGAATTCTTATATTTGACACATTTATGGTGGCAATATCCTCGAAACACAATTGAGAGAACTCTTGGGCCTTACAGAGTGTAAACAATTACGAGAGTAATTGGAAAAATTATTTGTTCCATTGTATTAAGGTGCAATACTACCCATTATTAAACAAAAAAAATACAAATTTCATCGTGATTTTATAGTTCCTAACAAAATTCATATAAAGAGATCGTTTCGGTGAAAGATTTTATCCATACAAACGGAGACGGCTGGTATTTGGGAATTTGAGTTTCACTAAATACATGATGGCAATATCTGTGGTAAGTTTAATCAAAATTTTATTGTTAGTCTAAAAAAATAGTTACATTTTTTAAAACATTAAATATATTTTTCACAGTTTTCCTTGAAATGTTAGATAAACAATTCTTTAAAATATGATAAATAATTTAAAAAACAACTGTTTTTTTTATTTTTTTTTTTTATTCAGGACTATTATATTCAAATAACTAAGTATGTACCATTGATTCTGCTTAAAAAATACAGTCGAACCCCGCTATAGTGAACCTGGGATATAGTGAACACTCGGATGTAGTGAACTTTTTTAGCGGTCCCGTTCGTACTCCTATTTAAATAATGTTATTTTTAACGTATATAGTGAACAGCTTAGAACTTGGAAACTCGGTTATAGTGGACTCAAATTTCATTTCTTTAAATATCTTTTTCAGTCCTCCAACTAAACTTGCAGGGTTGGGACTTTAAACTTGCAGGTGTTTGGACTGAAAATGAATACATTCCTATAAAATGTGTCATATTTCACTCCTTTATGCTTATCACTTTTAACTATACAGTAATAAATGTCAAACTATTAAAAATGTCAAACTAGCTTGCTCTACAACTAGTTAACTTGGCCACCTGCTGAATTTTTGGAATTTTCTTATCTGTTCAAACCATATTCTTTACAAATCACCCCTTGACAATCAAGAAGGGGAACAATTTAACTCATTCTGCAGCTGCTCTCTTCATATTCTTACATTATCTATTTGAGACAAGATTTTTATTTCAAAAGCAGTGAAAATGGCAAATTCTCTTAAGAGAAAAGCGTTTTCGATTGAGGACAAAGTTAGAATTGTAAAGCGTATTGAAGATGGAACCGATCAATCGGCACTGTGTAAGGAATTTTCCTTATCTAAATCTACAGTTTCAAACATTTGAAAAAATTGAAGTGTAATTCTTGCCGCATACGACAAAGTTTTTTTTTTCATAAAAAGTGAAATTAAAACTAATATTTAGCGACGTAAGTACTTTTTTCATTAATTTTTGCTTTATTATCTGTTAACTAGTTAATAATTTTTTTAATAACTTATCTAAAATTGCAAACCCAATTTTCAATCATTCAACTATGCAAAAAATATTCTTCAAAAAATTTGGATATAGTGAACCATCGGTTATAGTGGACACATTACTGAGTCCGCAGACGGTTCACTATAGCGGGGTTCGACTGTATGTTAGAATTGGCTTATATTTATTTATTTTTATTCATTTATATTTTTTATTTATTTGTTTGTTTTGAATTTATTTTTAAACTGAGGAAAAAAAAAATGTTTAGCAAACGATACTAAAAGTGATGAAATTTAGAAAAACAGGCGGGGCGCACAATAGATGGTTAGATGATGTTAAAAAGTAGTAAAAAAGTTTGTTAATTAAGCTAACTGAGATAGCCATGGCAGGCACTCAGTTATAGGGCTGGTAGAAGATGAATAGTTTGAAAGTTTTGTAAAATTCGGTTGCTAATTTTAATCAGAGGCAGTTAGACATAGGCAGAATATTTTGTAAGGTTCTTTACGTTTTCTCTTTTTGTTGAGGGGCCCCTAAGATAATGTCTAAGAAAACGTTTAATATATAAAAACGAATCGTACGATTTTTTGTATTTAATAATTTTTCTAGTATTGGTATTATTGTTTTTCATTTTTATTTTCAATTTTAGATTATCGTTGTTGTTGTTTTTTTTCTTCATATATGTGTATTATGCAAAAATGTTTAACATAACTCATTTCTATTATCAGCATGTTAGAAACTGCTGCCTCTAGAAACCATACTTATGGCTTCAGTTATTGCATCAATCTATGCTATATGATTGAAATATCATAAAATTCAAACTTTTAAAACCAAAAAATATTTTTAAATTTTTTTTTATCGCTTTGGGGCAAGTCCATGGTCCCGCTTGCCCCTTGCCCCACCTTTACGGTGGCTCTGATTGTAACATGATTCTTAATTAATATTTTGATGTAGAGATTTATCGACAGACTAGCAGCAACATAATGTAAACAGTTTTTAATTTTTTTTTTTTTTTTTTAAATTTAATTTATTCATCATTAGCAGTTCGCCATCGAGACTAGAGAAAAGAAAATTGGACATGTGCCTTCTGATTGCTGAGCGTATTAAAAAGCAAATATAAAATTCGAATTTCTGATTACCACACCGATCAGAAAACCAACCTCGATGCGATTTTTTTTCCATGCACATAAAATCTTGAACTAAAATCTTATGGTTTTAATATTTTCATAGCATACTTTAAAATTGCGGACCACAGGTCTGGTTTGCAATGCATTTGTTTAGAACACGTCTGTTGTACATACCCTAATTATTTTTTTTCTTCATAATTATTATTATTATTCTATTTTTAATTTTAACTTAAATTATTCAGATAATGCTGTTGAAAGGCGAATCTCTGAAGGTGCGGTTAGGTATGTGTCGAGATGAGTAATTAATAATGTTTTGTGTGTTGAATTATTATGGAAACTAATGTGTTTAACTGTACGTTACAGCAGAACCTAAAGCTTATAAATTCTGTAGAAAACTCTACTGGTATTTGTGGGTTACGGGTAAATCGTGGCATTCGTCGATTCAGAAGCCAATCAGTTACGACCGACAGACAGGCGTGACGTCGCTCGCAGGTATCCAATTAAATATAATTTAAGTCACATGGCTGCGCCTGAGCACTACTCTTCTTTTCAAGTTGAAAGTTCCTAATTATCACTTATTTTTAAATCCATTTAAAAAGAATAAATAAACACTTGATGTTATATTAGAAAATACACGAATAATAAAGATCTTAAATTCTAAGACAATTCAATGGGTGATCAAGAATTCAAAGTAACTCAATTAGTAAAATGTTAATTGTTTTAATTTTTATAAAAGATATTTATTACAATCTCAAATAAGCATAAAATATATAAATACTAACTTAATCCATTTTGACCTAGCGTGACATATACGTCTCGTAAATTACAAGAATTCAACGAGAATTCTTCTTATCTGAAACAGGACTGTTTTTATTCTTTTCAAAAATCAAGTCGTTGCTGAGAAGAAAATATTCATTTAGCTAAAACAAATAACCATTTCTTTAAAAGGAGCATTTTTGCGTTATGGCATAAAAAAATTCATGTTTAAATGGGTTAAATAAATATATTATTTTAAAATTAAACACTCTTTGCAATTTAATTTCAATAGATTATATAATAAGTATAATAGTTTAAAAGGCAATGTATGCAACCTGATAAGTAAAATACTTAGTAAATCTTAAAATACGACGTATTTTAAAAGCAAAAAATTACTGCTCAACAAAAATTTTTGATAAATATTTACCTTAACAATGGAACTTTCACCTTAATAGTTGAGCACTTAAAAACTCCCAGAAAAAGAGATCATTAATGTAAGTAATGAAAAGAATTTAATTTTTTTTTTTTTTTTTTTTTAATATTTGACATTAGGGAATTTTAAAACTGTATAATGTCCCTGCCTCAGTTTACCGTTGCTATAATCAGTACCTGCTAGGAGAATGAGGAATTTGTCAATGAAATATTAGTTTATGATGGTTCTTTAACTTGTTGCGCAAATCATCATGAATGAGTTGTGTACTGAGAAGTGTGACAATTTTTTTTTTCCCGGAGCGCAACTCACCGGGAATAGATATGAGGAGAACGAAAGAAAATTTTAAATATTGCTTGCTGTTTTGTTTACTAGCCAATATGGATTATAAATCTAGAAAACGATTAAATTCTTGAACTGCAGTATAGATTAGAAAATTTTCACATAACCAAATGTACTCACGGCATTTGGCAAAACTAACTCTTGATATATTCTTATAGAATTCCTATTAAGAATGAAGTTAAAAAAAATATACGAGGGTTGCTATTTATATTTCTGGCCTAATAATGAAAAAACAAATATGTAGGATCAAAATTGGTTTTATTGTTTTTCAAAATATTCTCCATGATGATCAATACACTTTTGCATGCGTTTTTATTTTATTAAACGACTTAAAACTCCTCATGCACCACAAAGTATAACATGAGGCTTACAGTTGTAAGTAGAAAACAAAAGAAGAAAAATTTACAAATTTAAATTAAAAACGAAATTCCGCAAGGTAGCAAGACTTTCAATACTTTTGACCAGTTCTGATAAGACAGGAGGCCAACAAATAGAAAGACGAATGCATGCGTTTGAACCAATTCTCAAAGCACTTTTTCCAGTCCGGTTGAGGTAACTCCAAAACATGCGTTTTGAATGCATCAACCGCTTCTTCGGGGGTCGAAAATCGTTGTCCACGTAATTTATTTTTAATGTGTGGGAATAAGAAGAAGTCATTGGGTGCCAAATCAGGGCTGTACGGCGGATGACCCATCAGTTCGATCTTTCGCTCCGTCAGAAATGCCTTTGTTTGAGTCGATGTGTGAGAGCTCGCATTGTCATGATGAAGAATGATTCGCCTGTTCTTCTGCTTTTTTCGAATTTCTCCGATGACTTCTGGCAAACAAATGGTCGTGTACCATTCAGAATTGACCGTCCTGCGTTGCTCTAACGCCACTGTTGCCACATGACCGTTAATGCCGAAGAACAGGCAATCATTTGTTTCGATGTGCTTCTTCCTCGAACAACTTTTGTTGGTTTTGCCTCGTCTTGGAAGACCCATACAGTTGATTGCTGTTTTGTTTCCGGTTCATATGCATAGATCCATGATTCGTCACCTGTGTAGATGTTATACACAGCCTTTGATGTACCTTGAACGTATTTTTCCAACATTTCCTTGCATCAATCGATACGAGCCTTTTTTTGAGCGTTTGTCAGATTATGCGGGATCCAACGCGAACAAATTTTTTTTACGCTCAAATGTTCATGCAATATTTTATTGATGCTAGTCATACTAATGTCCAAAGACGCCTCTATCTCACGGTATGTCACATGGCGATCTTACTTTATCAGTTCACGCACAGCATCGATCTTTTCTGGCACAACAACGGATTTTGGACGACCTGCACGGGATTCGTCCTGGATCGAACATCGACCACGATTAAATTCGTTATACCAATTTTTTACAGTGCTGTAGGATGGCGCTTTATCGCTGAATAAAGAATTAAGTTCATCGAAGCACTCTTGTTTTGACAATCCACGTCGAAAGTTATGAAAAATAATGGCACGAAAATGTTCACGATTCAATTCCATTTTTTGAAAGAGAAGAACTTTTCAATTTACTGTTAACAACACAAATGAAGCTATAATGGTAAATCATCTGCTGAATTTATGTTTAAAAATATCAAACTTTCGATTAAAATCGTCTGCGGTCGCCTAGCAACACTTACTGTTGCCAAGGCCAGAAATATAAATAGCAACCCTCGTATACGCAATTAGGGTCTCAAATAATATCTAGGATAATATACAGTTGAAAGTTTGTGAATCACTACTGATAACTATAGTTTCGATTGCTCAAACAAAAAATACTTAATAAATTTACTAGGTTCATTACTGGACATCGAGATTTTATCCCGCCTTTCAGACTATACTATTAGTGCTATATTTTTCATACTGCAGCTTTCACCATTTTTTAGGATTAGTGGATTGCAGTCGTGGTCCTAATTATATGCTACGAATTGTCATCTAAATTCTACTTATAAGTATAAAACGAATTTATGTCTAAAATAGCTGATCAGCTGGCATATCACTATCTTCACTCTATTTTTTTGCTACAAATCATTATCGAAATGATACTAACATACAATAATCATGCGAATTTATGTTTAAAATAGCTCATCAGAAAATGCACAGTCACAGAAATGCATATATGGACTACTATAACGCCAATAAAAATAGTGATTGAAATGAATTTTTTTTATCAGAAAAATAAGTTTCTTCCTTTGATTAATGAACTTAAATATTCTTTGCATTTTAGAGTTTAATGTTTTTATAAAACTGTATAATATTGAGTATTTTTATTGAAATGTTGTTAAGAAATGCTTCTTCTTTTCCAGTTGATTCACCAGACAGCAATTATAATCTCTTTCGTTAACCTTATCCTAGCTCAAAGTCCTAACCAGGGTTTTAATTCTTATGGAGGGCAGCCACAAAATATTCAGACCGGCCAAAGAAATCAACCTCCACCCCTATTCAACGGTCAGCAAAGATGGACACCTCCTATAAACAATGCTGGTACTAACCAACAACCATATAACAATGGGTTCCGAAGAGAATCACCTGGAACATTAGGTGCTGGATCAAATAGACCTTATAATGAACAATTTCAACAAGGCCCACCAAGAACTAATAATAATCTAATAAACCGTCCATATAATGTACCTCAGAGGCCTATAGAAACAACTGGTAATGGATATAATCGACCTCCTGTCACTTATGGCGGTTACCAAAGAGGACCACAGTTATCTCCAGGAAGTAACCAAAATAGGCAGGCGATAAATGGTCCTCAAAGACCACTCATAACAATCGATAATAATAGACCAAACAATCAAATGAGTAATAACCAACCTCAGAGAGGAGCTAATAATTATGGACAAAATAGACCATATGTTTTTAACCAACAAAGACCATCTTTTGCGAATGATAACTTTAGAAACAGACAAATATACTACGGTGGGCCCCAAGGAGGACCTGCGAGAGCTGTGCGTAATGAATCCAATACGCCAATTTACATTCGAAGAGCCCAAAGACCACCACCTGCCAACAATGAATTAAACCGACCAATTTACAATGTTGGAGGACCGATTAGAGTACTTGATAATGGTTCTAGTAGACCTATAAACTTAAATGGGTTACAACAAAATGTACCAATATCTGATGATGGACTAAATAAACAAACCAACTTAGTGGATAATAATAATAATGAAGTACCGATTGAAACCAATAACGACCCTGATACGAATGGAGGGTCAAAAACCATTATAAACAATGCTCCAAGGAAAACAACGGCTTCTGATCAACTAAAATCAGTTTCTGAGGAACCAAAATCTTCAAGCAACTCAAAACCTTCATCTATTAAGATTAATGAAGAATCCAACCCCAGCAACAACAATGGATCGTTAATAGAAAAAAGTGACAAAACCACCGATCCAGAAAATTCCACGTCGCAAAAACCTATAACCAAATTAGAAGTAACTACACCAAGTAATGTTCAGAATCTGTCATCCTTAAATACTGAAACTGAAAAAACTGACTCTACAGAAGAAACTTCTTCTGAACAGGAGTGAATGACAATTATCGCCCTCTCGTCTTTTCACCAAAATTTCTGCACATTCAGATAATCTGCTAGATTTGGAATCCATAGCATGTAAACGAACTTCTTTTTTAAATTTTAAACATTCTGTCTTAAATGAAACTAACCAATACGTACAGGATATTCCGTACCACCCTTAACCCATATTTTTGGAATCCTTGTCAAAAATGTAATTAAAGAAGTACGCACACATTGAAGGTGACTACAGATAATTAAACTAAAAAAAGAAACATCAAAATCTATTTGATTGCCTGATTGAACTCTATGAAATTTCCAAAAGTTCAGTCTCGCTTTCCTCATTCGTTAGAAATTCGAAAGAATTTTTGTTTCTTCCAAGCTGAATTTAATTGTTGACTTCTAAAGTGCATAATTTTACGTCGGATCATCCTCAGGGATGTTTCCCAGACGTCGCCAATAGCCCATTGCGCAGCTCAAGTGCGACGTAAATGAGCTACAACATTGAGCATAATTTTATAAATTTAATTTTGACAATGATGCTAAATATATATAAGTAAGGTCGGGGATTACAGAACAATCTGTAGAATTTAATTTCAAAGCAAATTTGGAGAAAAATTCTTCATAACTCATTAGGTAAATGAAAAGAATGTTTATTAATATTGCCCTAACTGTAGCAAAAACTCTACAATGCAGTGCATTTCAAAATATTTTTACAATAAGAGTATTTTCAAGCAAAGTTTGAATCACAAGAAATGCTGTATTTTATAACCACATTTTCACCCATTTAACTTATTTATTTCATACTTTTCTTCATTCATTTAGAAATAAAAAATACTGCTTTTAAAAAGAATATTGTTTATTATTACGATATATATGTTTTTAATTGTTAATAAATCAATACCGAATGTTTCACTGTTTTGAGTTGTTGACATTATTGTTGCACCCTAAAAAATGATTTAATAACCAAATATAAAAAGTGTTTTTTTTTTTAATTATTATTAAGTGTTATACTTGACCAACACATGCAAAATCTTCCATCAGGCAGAAAATTTTGCTTGCTGCAGTTTTTTGCATCAGTGGATTTATTTGAAACTAATTTTAAACGAAAGAAATGTAAAATTTCCAAAGGTGCCCAAATGGAATAATTTTTTTTTAACAAAATTTAAATTTGTCCATAAAATGCAAAATTTCTGCCAGTAGATGGAAACTTTTACGTGGTAGAAACTTAATATAATTTTTTTATATACTTCTTTGTACCGCGAGATTCACACGAAACTGGCTGCATATGGAACTTAGCTCTTCATATGTTCTAAAAGTGCCCATAGATCTAAAAAATTTTTGACATTTTCTAAAAAAAAAAAATATTTTTTCCAAAATACACTTTAAATTATGTTTAAACATAAGTTGATGTTTTCTCTGAACAAAAGAAATTAGAACTCTTTTACTGAATTTTTAAAACGTTTATGAAAAAACTGAGACCGTTTCCCGACTAACTAGAGAGCTTAAAAATTATCTGGAGCTGTGTGTTTTTTTACAATACTGTTGTGCAATAGAAAAATCAACTTATACGACAAAAATTTTGAAATTGAGATTTTTATATATTTGGAATTTATGTATGATAAGCTGCTTATATAGCAAAAATTTCTTTTTTCAAAAATAAATTCAATTTTAGCGTTGATAGCATTTGCAATATGAAAAAAAAAGTTATCAAGCCATCTTTTTCGAAATCTATCGAAAAGCAACTTAATGTTGATTTTGGATTGCACAATAGAACACAAACTCTAATCTTTTTTTTCCTTTACTGTTACAAGAACAACTTATACACGTTCATGGTCTAAGCAGTCTATAGCTTGGGAAAGCCGATGGCACGTAACATGTCAGTGTTGTTTGTGATTTTAAAACGTGTGGCTACACATTTATACTGCGAAACTCTTTTACTGTTTTTTGAAACACTTATTTTTTTTTTTTTTGACTGATGCAAAATTATTGATTATAGTTACCACAAAATAACAAGTAATTGTAACTGTATTATAATTAGTTATTCTTGCAAGGAGAAAAAAAAAATCATGCCAAAATTACCGTAATGTATGGTTAAGGCATTTCTGTCAAAAATAAAACCAAAATATACGGTATTTAAACCTTTCATTTGGTAAATTTTCCGTTTAAAATTATAGTTCTTATCCAATAAACTATTATAGTAATAGTTTAGCAGAAATTTTGGTTTGCAAAAATTTTTATTACCATACATTTAGTAAAAATACAAAACTGAAAAGCCAAATTTTAGCACATTACTAAATTGCCAAATTTTAGCACATATTTTAAAACTATATTTTATAGTTAATTTGTCCAGTATCATTAGTAAATCGTTTTGTTAAAAATTACCCAGCGTTTTGGTGTTTCCTTAGAGCCAGAAACACGGGAATTTTTTTCTAGCTCCTACTCAATCCAAACAAATTCTGGTAGTTTTGATTATACTTTTTTTTTCAGTGTATAATGGTTCATCAGAATAAAATAACTATTTTAATTTTGTGTGTTGAAAAAACAAAGAATTTTAAAGTACCGTTTCGTGTCAAACATACTTTTTATCTTCAAAGGAGGCTAAAAGATACACACTGGAACATGTAAGATAAGTTCAAGTAATACATTATCTACCAATAATTATTTGGACACGTGTGATTGAAAAGAAAAACAAACTTTATTCATAATCAATAGTTAGCAGAGCTTCCACGAGCAGCAATTACACCGTGAACCCTCCGGGGCAGGGGCGCCCATGTTTGAATTTAGGGGGGGGGGGTCTCATGAAAGAAAACGACAAATAGCTTAATGAATTAAAAAATTAATGAAAGGAAATTTTATCTGTTTAAATATTTTTAATTTAATTAGCTGAATAACTAATTAATTTCACTTTTAATTATATATGATTAATCAAATTTTAAATACACTAAATTGATAATCAAAAAAATTATCAAATAGAGGTCGACCCCTCCGCGCGCCTTTTACGCAAGTGATAACGGAAGCAAACATGACCTTGAATTGCTTTAGAAAATTTGGATTTTTTTGACTTGAAAAGGAAGGACTTCGATTCGAAATGCTTTATGTTCATTTTTTTAGAAATGCCAAAATTTCATTTTGTCCTATATCGATAGGGCTCCAGTGAAAATCTAGAGGGAAGCTCGGGCCCCTTCGGCCCTCCCCTATGGGCGCCCATGCTCCGGGGCATACTATCCACAAGTCCTTGTGTGACGGCTAGTGGTATTTTCTTCTACTCGGCTTGGAGAAGATATGTAAGTTCCTTCACTGATTTTGGACGGGTAATACACCCCTTAATTCGGCGATCCAACTCGTCCCAGAGGTTCTCGATAGGGTTCAGGTCTGGACTCTGGGCAGGCCAGTCTATTCGATTTACCCCATTGGCACCATACCAAGCCTTGGTGACCCTCGCAACATGACAGCTGGCATTGTCGTCCTGGAAGTAACAGGGGTCCACTCCGTAAAACTGCCACAACGTAGGAAGCACACTGTCATTCAAAATAGTGCAGTAGGCATCGGCGTTGAGCTTATCATGAATGGGGACCAAGGGTCCCAATACATACCAGGAGAAACACCATCTAGACCATAATTTCACCTCCGCCGAACTTGACTGTTGGCACAATGCATTGTGGCAGGAGACATTCTCCAGGCATACGCCAGACCCAGTCATCCGAATGGTAGAGGGTGAACCTTGATTCGTCGCTCCAAAGAACCGCTTTCCATTGATCTACGGTCCAATTTCGACGTGTTTTGCACCACATTAACCGAGCAGTGCAGTTGGACATTGTGATCAAAGGCTTATGAGCAGCAGCACGACCATGAAAACCAAGCAGATGTGCTTCCTTACGGATTGTATTAATTGAAACAACACTCCCGGATGCGTGTTGAAACTCCTGGAGTATGTGGGCAATCGGCTGGTTGCGGTTCTTCCGAATATTTCTGGACTACAGTCTCCCAGTTTCGTTGGTCTACCGACTCGAGGCATATTCCGACACTCACCGCGCACCTTCCACTTCTTACTCACATAAGCCACTGTCGAGTTTGGGTAATTCAGCTGGCTAGATATGTCCCTTAAGGATCGGCCATTTTTGCGATACTCGACAATTATAACTTTTTCGAAATCAGAGAGCTCCGAACTGCTTGGCATCTTGCATGGGACTAATGCCGATGTTGTTCCCTACACGATATATCCCGGTGGAGGGCGTTACGTATCTCAGGGCCGCAGATATAGTCATTTGCATAGGTGTCCAAATACTTATTGGTAGAGATAGTGTATCACAATTTATATTTCAAAGGACGAAAATTGACAGTCTTTTATAGAAATGCGCACGTCATGTGATTTAAACGCGGCAAATAAAAATAAAGCTGCAGTGTGTCAAACAGGGATAATAAGCATTGGCGGTAATAAGTTCAAGTTGAAAAATTGGAAAGTTCTTGCTGAGCAGAAAGTGGTTGAAAAAAACAGAGCTGCAAAAGCCTTGGACAAGGAAATTGCTAAATGTTCTATAGGAGTGGTGGAGCAAAACGCTGCATATGAAAATAAAGCTGCATTATGTGAAGCAGTGAAAGAGAATAAAGTTAAAAATGCTGAAAAAGTTGATAAGCAAAAAACTGCAGAAAAAAAAGAGAGCTGCTAAATAGAGAGATGATAGTCAACATGCGAATAAGGAATGTTAAATTGGAAAAGTTCCTTTTACAAAAATGGGACTACTATCCCTGGCCAAATTATTAGGCGCATTATAAGATTCTATGAAAAATTTTAACTATCAAGTGATACTATAGAGCTTCAAAGTTTTTACGCGGCAGAAACCGATTTGCATTTCTTTACATTCGTGGATCAATTGGTTAACATTGTAATGCGATGCGTTAAAAATAAATACAAATAGGAAGTGTATAAAAAATCTCGTGAATAAAAACCCAATACATTTATGTTTAAATATAAAAGTATTGCATACAAACTCATGCAAAACATGTAATTATTAAAAAACTACAGTGCGTATAATAATTCGGTCTAATTATTATGATATACTAATATAATACCTGATATAATAAATATTCTATTTTTACATAATATACCGCCCAATTTAACCAATCGTCAAATTTATATTATAAATCGTCTAATTTAAAAAATTTATACACGAACGTAAACAAGTGCAAACCGGTTTCAGTTACGTAAAAACAATAGAGCTGTATAGTATCACCTGATAATTAAGATTTTATATAGAATCTTATAGTGCGTCTAATAATTTGGCCAGGGACTGTATGTGATTATAGGACAGAAGGTACTTGGAGACATCAAGAATAGGCCAGTAAAATATTATTTTATTTTTCTGGGATTTTCTACGGGCCACTAAAGTCTTCTAGAGAAATGCACAAGTTTCCAGAAAAACTGTATTTAGACATTAACCTATTTTGACACTTACCTGACTTTGACAAGAAAAAAAACTAGACAGGACATCGTGTGTAATGTGCTGTATAAATATTTTCTCTACGGATAATAGTGTGGAAAAATTTTCAGATTTTGACAGCTATGCGAAGACAGCCCCCGAAAATGAGGAAAATAAAAAATTCTAACTGCGTTCGTTTGACCATTTTTTGACCACAAATGACCACCCTTTAATTTGTTTTGACCACCCTTATTTTGGACATAATCCTAAAAATTAAATTCGGGAGCTAACTTCGCATTTTTACGCCAAATAAATAAAAATCCAATTTTTATATTGTATTCGTTTGACCACAAATGACCACCCTTTAATTTGTTTTGACCACCCTTATTTTGGACATAATCCTAAAAATTAAATTCAGGGGCTAACTTCGCATTTTTACGAAAAATAAATAAAAATCCAATTTTTTTATTGTATTCGTTTGACCACTTTTTGACCACCTTTTAAATTCTTTTGACCACCCTTATTTTTGACATAATCCTAAAAATTAAATTCGATGGCTAATTTCGCATTTTTACGCCAAATAAATAAAAATCCAATTTTTATATTGTATTCGTTTGACCACACATGACCTTTAATTTGTTTTGACCACCCTTATTTTGGACATAATCCTAACAATTAAATTCGGGGGCTAACTTCGCATTTTTACGAAAAATAAATAAAATTCCAATTTTATATTGTATTCGTTTGACCACAAATGACCACCCTTTAATTTTTTTGACCACCCTTATTTTGGACATAATCCTAAAAATTAAATTCGGGGGCTAACTTCGCATTTTTACGAAAAATAAATAAAAATCCTATTTTTATATTGTATTTGTTTGACCACAAATGACCACCTTTTAGTTTTTGTTGACCATCCTTATATTTACGCCGTAATCCTAAAAATAAGACTAGAGAGAAGCACGAGGTTAGCCCCCGAAAATAAGAAAAAAAAACTTTTAAACAGCATTCGTTTGGCCACAAATAAACCCTTTGAAAATGAGAAAAATTAAAAAATTTCAAGTGCATTCGTTTGACCAATTTTGACTACAAATAACGACCTATTACTCTTTTTTATTCTTTACTATTTTTAATTTAGATGTTATTATAAAAATAAAGTTTGAGGGTAGAGTTAAGTTAGACCCCGAAAATAATTAAAATAAAAAGTTTCAACAGCATTCGTTTGACCATTTTTTGACCTCAATTTACTACTTTTCAGTTTTTTTTTACCACCCTTATTTCAGCCGTAATCATAAAAGAAATAAGACTTGCTAACGTAGTTGTTAACGAAGTTATACTTAAGCGCAGCATAAAATTATCCTTCTCAAATGAGAAAATTGAAACTGAATTCGAATGTTTAATTCAAAGGACATAATTTGCCTATTATCAATCTTAGACAAGCCTTTGTCTACAATGTTTAATGATTTTGATCATCTAATTATGATATTGTCTGAAAAATAAAATTCCAAAGCAAACTTTTTTTATCCGAGACATAATAAAAAAAGTTTGCTTTGTAAGCATTAATTATTTTCAAGCTTTTAATGAAAACATCCTGTTGGCGTTTAAGTTGTCTTTGAAGTTATACTGTTAGGTTATACTTTTTGTATTACTAAGTATCGGCCTAAAACCAACACGCTTGATATTTTAGTAAATAACGACGGACCACCAGCTGCACTTTTTGTTTTTTATTGATAACAAAAACATAATGTATAAAAATAACAACAGCTGGAGATATTGTGGATTTCGAAAGGGTTAAAGTAGTTATCCACATCTAAAGTTTATCGAGTCTCAGAGGAGAATAATTTATTCCCTCTTTTCTTCGTTACGCTAGGGAATGGCGCGCATGCGCCAACACACCGCCCAGCCTTGCACTGTTCACATGCAAGAACTTGACTTTTTTTTTTTTTTCAGTTATACATTTAACATATAATTTTACAAAAACTTTAACATTGTTGAGTATTATAACTATAACGTAACTAATACTCAATCAGAATCTTTGAGATAAATTTCGAAATTTTTACATGAAATTCTAATAAAAATACAAGTGTTACATAAAATTATATACAAATATTTAGATAAATATACAACCGTAGATTTTAATTTTAGGACCTTTCCTCTGATATTTATTTTTTATAAAGAATGGTCCGCATAAATCTATTCCAGTAGAACTGAAAACTTTATCAGGTGTTATTCTTTCTTTTGGCAAATTACCCATTTTTTGATTATACTCTTTAGGATTTGCTTTAAAGCAAACTACGCAACTGTGCACGATTTTTTTGCACAAATTTCTACCATGAATGGGCCAAAATTTTTGTCTAACCTAAAAAAGTAGATGTTGCGCACCAACGTGAAGATACTTAACATGATAGTATTTAACGATTATTTCAGTTAACTTGCATTTAGAAGGCAGTAAAATGGGATGTTTACTCGAGTACGATAATTGAGAATTTTCTAGTCTGCCAACCACTCTCAATAACCATTCTTCATCTAGAATAGGTGATAGGTTGAAGATCTTACTTTTATTGGAAACGCTACCTCCCGACTTAAGAGCAGCTAATTCTCAAGGAAACTCTTGCTCCTGCAAGCAGCGAATTAGATACTTTTCAGCATTAGACAATTCGTCCAGTTTCAGAGGACCAAGAATCCTTTTCTCTGGATTTCTCAAGTTATGAATGTACCTGAAAAGAAAACTACAAATTCGAACTATAGTTAAAAATCTATTACTACGATTAATCAGATTATCAAAAAAAGTTTTGTCATGATTTAAAGTCAAGACTATAGTATCTACTGAGTTTTTGGATTTTAGTTCAAGTAAATATTCTTCTTCATTTGGCACTGGACAGTCAAATTCACTCACAAGTTCATCAGACAACAAAAATGAAGGACCATGCCACCACTTTTTGCTGTGTAGAAGCGACTCTGCACTGAGACCTCTTGTCAACAAGTCTGCGGGATTTTCCTTTCCAGCGCAGTGAAACCAAGTATTAGGATCAGTCAGCTTAGTGATTTTTCGAACACGATTAGCGACAAATTGTTTCCATTTTTTCTGAGATCCTCTAATCCAAAACAAAACTACTTTTGAATCGGTCCAATAGAACACTGTGCACTGTCTTTTCTGATTAATGATTTTCAGCACTTTGGAACTCAGACGTGCAGCTACTAAGGCACCTAGAAGCTCAAGTCGAGGCAACGTAACTCCTTTTAGTGGTGCAACTCTGCTTTTCGAAGTAACGAAATTCACATACACTTTGCCTTGTATTTTAAGTTTCACATAAATGGTAGCTTCGTATGCAAGTTTCGAGGAATCACAGAAAACATGCATTTCTACGATGTCACTATTTTCTTTACTGTTAGAATCTAGCACAAGTCTTGGAATTCTAAGTTCTCCCAGGAGCGGTGACTCTTTACACCAATTTTTCCAACTTTCCATGATGCTGGAAGGGAGATTCTCATCCCACGAAACTTTCTTTTCCCAAAGTTTTAGAATGAGGCATTTCATCCGTATTGTGAAGGGAGTAAGTAATCCCATTGGATCAAAAATCTTCCCGATGGTCTGCAGAAGAAATCTTTTGGTATTTCGGCAGTTTGAAACGAATTCTAAAATACCTTTTGTGTCTAATATCAAGCAATCATCTTCAGTTTGCCACGTCATGCCTAATACCTTAGCATTATTAGTTCCCAAGTTTATAGGAATATCGACTGGATAAGTGTCAAAGGCTTCTTCTGACCACTGACTCATCAAGGCGGAGTCGTTGCTAATCCATTTTCTCATTTCCATTCCAGCTTCCTTCATGATTTTCTTCGCACTTCGGGAAATTATAAGTGCCTCTTCTCGGGTATCTTGACCTATGATCCAGTCGTCTACGTACATGTAAGAATCTAGATGATGTACAGTCTTGGGATATTCCTCTCTGTATTTTTCAATGTGATGTTTGATGGTGGCTGCTAGTTGGAAAGGGCTAGTGTTCAGTCCGAAAAGTAATCTCTTGAAACGATAAATTCGAAGTTTTGGCTTTGAGTCTAAACGAGGATCACTGTTTGTCCACAGAAATCGTACTGCATCCTTGTGTTTATCCGCAATACAAATTTGCAAAAAGGCCTGACGAATATCCGATGAAATTGCCACTCGGCTTAGTCTAAAGTTGATAAGTATTTCGAAAAGGTTAGGGTAAAGGTTTGGACCTGGCCATATACAGTCATTCAATGAAAGTTCGTCTACCTGGTGAGATGCTGCGTCAAACACTATTCAAGTTGAAGTTGTAACGCGACCTTCCTTTTTAATGACCTGATGTGGTAAATAGAACAAGGGTCTATCAAAGTTTGATTCAGAACTCTCTACTTCTTCGATTATTCCTTGATCTAAATAGTCCTGAATGATATTTTGGTACTGAGAATATAGTTCGTTATCGAACCGCAATCTTCTCCATAAATTAAGAAATCGTTGTTTAGCAACGCAAACGTTGTTTTTCGATAATTCTTTCCAATGTTAACGGAATGGTAGTTCAACTACATATCGACCATCTTTATATTGTACAGTTTGTTCAAAAATGTTCATGGCTTGATCTTCTTCTCGAAGACAAGGGTCGTCTTTTATGCCGAGAGATTCAAGTTCAAAAAAGCTCTTTAATGTATTGTCTATAGAATCATCGTTTTTAAGAAGAAGACACGAATTTTCATTATTAAATTTTATCTCATCGAGTCGACCACTCGCGATCCATCCGAACTCCGTTTCTCTTAACAATATCTCTTCATTTACTTTATAAACGTTATCCTTAATTATTCTAAAGAAAATATCAGCATTTAATAAAGCGTGAACTTCTTTCACTTCAAAAAATGAAGGAACCGCTAATTCAAAAAATTCGGGTATTTTCGTTTTCGATATATCTAAGCTGACACTTGGAGTCAGACCCGTAATTTTATCTGCGACTAAGAATTCAATCGGTTCTTTAAAACTACCACTTTTATTCGAAATGATAGTACTCAATTTTCCTTTCAGGTTTTGTTTAGACGAATTAAGTCCAGCCACGGATGTTTGGATTTTTTCTAATTTAATCCCAATAATTTCACTTGTTTTCTTACTCAATATATTAACATTTGATGCCGAATCGAAAATAACTCTACATTTAATTAATGACCTATCCATTTTTTGCAAGAGAATATTTCCAGTAGATAATAAAACATTCTTTTTATTTTCATTAGAAGTGTTACTTAAAACCGCATTATGAAGAGAATTCATTTCCGCAGTGGAACTTTTGTTTTCATTTTTTATTTCTGATCCTTCGAATGCTGAGTCAGCGGTTTGATTTTCTGACGCCAGCTTATTTCTCTTCTCAGCGATAGATCGTCTGAAACATAATGTATTCGAATGACGTTGACCACAATTACATACATACGACGATTTACATTCCCATTTTTTATGATTTTTTTTCAAACAAATTTCACATAGTTTATGATATTTAACAAGTTCAAATCTTCTATGCGATGTTAATTTTAAAAATTTATCACAGCGAAATATAGGATGTGATTCTTTCAAACAAATTACACAGTTTTTATTCTCTATATTTTCATTCATCAAAACAGTTTTGCTTCTAAATGGGAAATTAGTTGTTTTCTTAATTGTTTTCGTTTCTGAATAACAATTTCGATTTACTGATAAGAGAACAGCTTCTCGTTGTTCTAAAAATGTAATGAATTGTTCGTATGACGGAACTTCTTTTGTTTTTTGTATTAATTCGAAGTTCTTTCGAGTTTCTTTATCTAATTTGTTAAGCATTATGTTTTGAAGAAAAATGTCAAATAAATCGTTTCGTTCATATTTTAACACTTTTAAAGCTCGTAAATTTTTGTGAATGCAATCTATCATTGCACGAATTTCTGTAGCATTTTCACGTCCTATATTTTTAAAATTTAGGATGGAATTTACATGCACATCAACGATTAATCTTTTATTATCGTAACGTGAATCGAGTGCTTCATATAATTAAGAAAATGTGTCAAATGTGGAAGCAAATTCTTTTACTTCATTTGTGAGACATGAGTTTAAATAATAAAGTTTTTGCGACTGAGTCAGTTGATCATTAGAGGTGATTAAGTCATCAAACTGGTTTTTAAAGGTACTATAGTGTTCATATCTTCCCGAGAATGTTGGAAGTATAATAGGTGGAATTTTTGTGTTAGTTATATTTTCAGTTTGATTAATTTGTTTAACATCGTTTACAGTTGACACAGTTTCTTTTTTAGAATCAATTAAAAGTTTGAGGCTTACCTCCAAATATTCTAGGCGAGATTTACAATATTTCCTTTCGCGGAAATTTTTGCTTTAATTAGTTAGGCTATTGTATCCATAGTTGTATTTTGATTCGAGCGCTCCGTGTGCTCGACGTGCCAGACAATGTCGGCCTAAAACCAACACGCTTGATATTTTAGTAAATAACGACGGACCACCAGCTGCACTTTTTGTTTTTTATTGATAACAAAAACATAATGTATAAAAATAACAACAGCTGGAGATATTGTGGATTTCGAAAGGGTTAAAGTAGTTATCCACATCTAAAGTTTATCGAGTCTCAGAGGAGAATAATGTTTTCCCTCTTTTCTTCGTTACGCTAGGGAATGGCGCGCATGCGCCAACACTAAGTTTTAAAAAAAATTTTAAAATTTAAAATACTATCTTGTTACTTGCAAAGTTTTCTGAAAAATCTGCTACTTTTTTTAATACTACCAACAGATACTTCAAAAGAAAAATAGTGCGTGGAGTCCCTCCTCGCGGAAGAAGTGAAACTTCGTAATGTGGAAATGAAAATAGGAAGGGGTAGAAATTGATTTTTAGTGAAATCATATTGTTTCTTTAAGACAAACTTTATTAACAATGCTTACAATTCACAATTGATCGCATCTTTTAATTATCATTTTCGAGTGGAGAAATATCCAAATCTATAACATTTACAATGGGATTATGATAACTAAAATAAGATACGAAATGTTTGAGTTCTATTTTTTCCATATTTCTTGCAAAAACTGCATCAATGGTAGTTACCCCTTTGGTTGCTGGATCATTCCTACCATTTATCATTTCCAATCCAAATTTGTCATTAAGGAAGGTTAATAATGTTTCAGCTTCAGGTAACCAGAAATTCCCATTAAAATCTCCTGCAAGGATCACAGGCCGCTCCGCTCACAATAATCAATTTCTTCACCAGTAACGTCTGCCAGAGCTTGTGAACCTGCAGTGGATAGTGGCAATAAAGATTTTGCAATAAATAATTTAATATCCCTCATGGTTGCATTTGGTGAAATATAAATGGCAATTAGAAAAGAGAAAACCTAACAATCAATTGATATTCACAAGAGACGTACCTTGACATAACCTTAAATCCTTCGCATTGTCCGTGGGATTGTTTTCACTCATTTTTTACAATTGTTATCCACTAAGATTGAAAATAAAAAATACTACCCTATAAAATTATATGTGTATCAAATCAAACTAAAATATTTATAGAAAAACAATACTTTTATGACTCTTATTATTTTTATGCTAGTGAGAACCAAAACAATAAGGAAATGAATGAGGGAAAACTGGATCCTACCACGTGATTTCCCGGCCAATAAAAATGTAGCGTTAAACGTTTAACGCAACCTTGTTGGAAGTCGCATAAGATGTATGTATGTAGTTAATTTACGTCGCACTAGAGCTGCACAATGGGCTATTGGCGACGGTCTGGGAAACATCCCTGAGGATGATCCGAAGACATGCCATCACAATTTTGATCCTCTGCAGAGGGGATGGCACCCCTGCTTCGGTAGCCCAACGACCTGCACGCGAAGTCGAGCACTTTACGGTAGAACAGTTTAACGAGGACCAATACCGCACACCCTCGGTCCCTTGGCAGACTGATCCAAGTGGTCACCCACCCGCACACTGACCGCAGCCAGTGATGCTTGACTTCGGTGATCTGCTGGGAACCGTGTCTTAACGATCAGTCCACTGCGGGACGAAGTCGCATAAGAAGTATCACTTCAAAAATCATAACTTTAAAGAAAAACAAAAAATTAACAAAAATGGGAAAAATAAATTAAATTAATGAACAAAAACGAAAGCTTTTTTTGTTTTTATTCAACATAGCAAAAATAACTATCGTTGTTTTCTGATAACCTTGGAGAGTCATGTGATATATTGGCGACTATAATTTGGCGAATGGAATTGGCGTAACCGGGAAGTAAACAGGGAAGTAAACACGTATTCCCTAAAAGATATCATTTTACACAAAATGCCTCGGCCAGCGTTTGTCAATTCTGAAAACATTGTTAAAGTATTGTCAGAAGTAAATATTTTTAAACATTCCATTGGAAATTTAAAATGAAGAAATGATGCAGTATGGAATAAAGCAAGTGAATAATTACTAAACATAAATGCAAAGACACTGAATGTATATGTTAGACTCAATCGTTATGATATTTTGGAAGATCTGAAACGAAAGTGTGGAATCGAAGAAGTAAAGGAAATTAGCGATATTTCGATTTCGACTTCGGATGATTCTGGCTTCTTAGTTACTGAGCCAATAAGACAGAATGCATTACCTTCTATGAATTTTCAAATAGATTTGGAAGAAGATGAATGGAAAAAAATTGCCCCGACGAATGTGTTGAGAAGAGAAAAAACTAGAATTCGTAATTATAGGGAATTACAAACAGGTTGGACAGACATAATTGCCCATAAAATCAGTGAAATAGCCAAGCTGCCATGTGCATTTAGTTTCAAACATGCAAAAATTTCCAACAATGAGGTAAAGTTTGGTTGAAAATTGAAGGTGTCTGTAACGAGTGTGGTTGCTAACTTAAGGGGTCATTGTTTGAATGAACCCAAACAAAATCGTGGAATTTCTATTCACCTTATCTGTAGGCGGAGCTTATTTTCGCTTGCAGACGTAATGGTCCGCATAAACTTCCGGAGCAACGGGAACTTATTTCCTTTCTAATGTCTTTACTTAGGCTGATTCAATCATTGTTGATTAATATGAGCGCCTACAGATAAGGTGAATATGAAAAATTCATTTTTAGGAAAAATACATAAAAGTTAAATAAAGTTTCTTTGAATACATAAAAGTTAAAAAAGAAATAAAGGTTCTTTGAAGTGTGTTTGTTTTTAAAGTCTCTAAATAACTCAATATAAAGATCTATACGCAAACATTACCTGGAATTATTACAGAATAAAGCTCTACACTATTTTTTTTTTCTTTTTTTTTTTAACATGGGCAATATTTGTTTCTACTCAGTGATGAAGCCAAGGGCCCATGTTATCCCTCGCATGAAATTTTGAGTTTAAAAAATATATATATAATCTCAACAAAAAGAACTTTTCTGTATATATTTCTTAAAATTTTTCCAAAAATTATTTTTTATCTAATATATACGGTATTCTTATTCTTTAAATTTCAAGATTTCATCAAGCGTAATTTAAAATAAAATTGGTACTTTCCCATAATGTAATGTAAAATTTAAGGTAATATCTAAATAGAGAAACATGACTTTAACACTAAATAATTCAGATTCGTGTATGCTATATTTGACATATAAAAAATAAAGTTACTTTAAACCAGAGGTGGCATTTTGTGTGGCACACAAACTCAATTTAAATTGAAAAAAATTTTTTTTTTAAATTTTTAATATAAAAGAATTAATAAAAATTAAAACAATATAGAAATCACATTAGTGTTTGTATCCTTGCAAGTTTTCTCCTTTATTATTTGTAATTGTAAAATTATTCCATTTAAAAAAAAGGTAATTAAATGTAATTTTCTGTTTATTATTTTCTTGCTCATTTAAATACATAAAAATGATGAGCAAAAAATTGTGATTGGTTAAATGTTAGCCATTGTTTAAATTTCACTAGAAACAATGCAATTTTTTTAAGATTTTAAAGATAACATCTGTGATATTTGCTAAATTATAGCTTTATTTGATCAAGAAAAAAAAGTTAGTGTACGTGCAATAATTTAATGAACAACATTAAAACGGTAGCACTTATTGACTTGACATAAAATTTATATTAATAATTGCCATGTTCAAGATTTTTTACACTAAAAGTGGTGCACAAGATGCTCAGTGTTGACCACCCCTGCTTTAAACAATTAAACTTCCTAAAGAAAAAGAAAATAAATGCATTTTAAGAAAATTTCATGAAGTAACATATCTCTCGTTTTTTTTTTGTTTGCATGCGGGAATTAAAGATATTGCTTTTATTTAAGAAAGAAAAAAGAAATACTTCCATTATGAAATTGAATTTTTTGAAGAAAATAAAATTTCTGTTACAAATTGACAATAAAGCCACATTTTGCACTTCTTTTAATGTCATATCTAAAAGTTACAAGTTTTAAGCTGTGCATGTTTTTAGAATGCCATGAATAAGTAGTATATCTGCGAGATAAATATATCTTAACTTAATATTTAACTGCTAGAGACCAGTGTCTTAATTGTATTTCATATATTAAACTTTAAAATAACTCTCCAGAAAAAAGATCAGACAGCCGAATATTATTTTTTCTATAATATATATTTTATATCATTTTTATTGACAATTTTTTCTTGACATCATAATTGAACTTGTGATAATAGGAAAAGCTCATTTCGATTTAATAAAACAGATTTTTAAATTTCCAAACAACAAGCGTTATCAAAATAAGAGAAAACGCCAACAATGTTTGGAAATCTAATGCAAAACATAATAATAAGAAGGTTATAGGAAGTTCGTACGGATCGGGTGAAGTTACTTCCGCTTAACTAGCTGTTTGTTTGTTTATTTAGAAAACGAGGTGAATTCAAGTTTCAACGTCTGACACTAGAGGAATATCGCACATCCAGAAAAGACACTTAAGAGGTAACAGGAGCTCAGAAGTTGGCGAAAGTCTCTTTCATAAAAAGGCATCAACCTGGCAAATGGATGCTTCAAGAGGCTTCATTTTGGCGAACCTGTAAAAATGGGAAACTCGCGAAGCTCGTAAGAAAATCTGGCATAATGCCAGCGCTTCGTGTACGGCGGAGAAGTTTGTTTCCAGGAGCGCATTCGTGATCGCAACACTCGAGTACGCCATCTAGCGGGAGACTGTAAATATCGGGCATTAGTTCCCACATAACCATTGGCAATGACGGACGCCATTTTCTTAGCAGCAAAAATTCCCTAAGGAAAAGGTAAAACTTCTTGAAAAAACTAATCAGAACATGCCAAACATTGAAGCAGAACACGTCAAGCATTTGAAGAACAGCTTCTCAATAATTTTTACCTTTCTATTACCAACAACATAACATGATTTCATGATCACTTGCTGTTACAGATGTGTGTATTGCGGTAAAATAATTTTTCTGTCTTCAATTCATTACAAGTTAAAATGAAGTCAACATTGCTTTCGTCATTCCAATGAATAAATGTGTTCCAATGAATTCCATACAGAACTGTAATAGTTATAGAATATTCTTCCTCTTCATAGAATAGTATATATTTTTGTATCTACATAATTCAGAAAACAACAATAAAGAATAATCCGAATTATTTGAAAAAGTATCTTTTGTGCTGATTATAAATAAATTTTTTATCTTTTTTTTGGTAAGTGTTTTTTAGTTTTGAAAGAATTTCAACTAGAATTCAGCTATTCTGTTTTTAAGCTACATATTAAAATTCATATCGAGATCTTACAATTATAAAATTTTGATGTGTGGTATGTTACATAAATGTAATGAAGGGATAAACTATGTATATATTATTTGAGAATAAAGTTTTCAAACAAAGAACATATCATTTTGGAATTCTCCGGACTTATAAATCAGGTAAGTGTTATGATTTTTATAATAAAAAATTTGCTTGTAAATAATTTTTTTTCTTACTTGATGATCGTTCTCTACAAAATGGTTTTTTTACGTCTGATTAAATACTATAAGAATTTAAAAAAAGAAACAATACGAAAGTTTTTATTGAAAAATGAGGAATTTTTAAAATCGTTTTTATCCTAAGAATTCTTTATTTTACTTTTTTTAGTTTATAATTTTTTGATAAAATTGTTGTCAAAATACTTTTTTTGAAAAATTAAATGGTATTAAATTATGTGTTAATGTATACTTCTTGCATATTCTAATATTTGAAGTAATATGATTCAGAAAAGTATGGAAGAAAAATTCGGTACTTACGTATTAACCACAGCTACAGATTTGGCAGATTTTTAAGGTCCGCCAATCTACACTTAAACTTTTTGGAAAAAATCTTAAAATGAAACACTTTGTTTAAAATCAAAGTAGTCAATCGGATTTCGGTGGAAAATGGGCCGATATAGAGTTAAGCATAGATTCAAAACAAACTTTTCTCTCACCTGATTCTATAGCCATTATGAACTCTAATAAATAAGATTCAAAATGAAATAACATTTCCAAAACGGACGTTTACTAAGATAAAGTTTCATGTTATGGACATTGGTACATTTTCGTTATATTTCACTCCATAAAATATTTCGCTCCTAAAAAAATAAAATTGCATCTTGTTTTGTTTTTTGCAAGTCCCAAAGACGCATTTTCGTAACACTAAAAAATGGCGACAAAAAAAGAATGGTTCTTTTTTTTTGTTTCGTAAGCATTCTTTATTTTACGTTAAAATTTAAATGGGCCTTTCATGTTATACCATTAAATTTAGTAAAACTATTTCTCAGGCATTAGGTTTTAACTCTTATAAGAATATACCTATTTTTTTCTCTTTATTTACAAATATTTTTCGGATGTGTTCTGGATGTTCCTTCTCTAAAAAAAAAAGAGATACCATTTTGTTTTCGTTTGCATAAGAAAGAAAACAAACATTTTTCTTTTTTAAATTTAATCAGCCACAATAAAGATGGAACGTTACAATGCTACATTAAAGATGTCTCCAGTGTAACTGAATGACTGTTCATATGGAAATCGCAGGGATTCGGCACATACAACAACGCCCCCTATAGTTCGTTGCGATCGCGAATAGCATATTTTCTGTTGATTTTTTTCTCTTTGTTTTCAGTTTTGATAAAGATTGTAATTCGCGATCGCAACGAACTATAGGGGGCGTTGTTGTATGTGCCGAATCCCTGCGATTTCCATATGAACAGTCATTCAGTTACACTGGAGACGTCTTTAATGTAGCATGTAGCATTGTAACGTTCCATCTTTATTATGGCTGATTAAATTTAAAAAAGAAAAATGCTTGTTTTCTTTCTTATGCAAACGAAAACAAAATGGTATCTCCTTTTTTTTTTAGAGAAGGAACATCCAGAACACATCGGAAAAATATTTGTAAATAAAGAGAAAAAAATAGGTATATTCTTATAAAAGTTCAAACCTAATGCCTGAGAAATAGTTTTACTAAATTTAATGGTATAACATGAAAGGCCCATTTAAATTTTAACGTAAAATAAAAAATGCTTACGAAACAAAAAAAAAGAACCATTCTTTTTTTGTTGCCATTTTTTAGTGTTACGAAAATGCGTGTTTGGGACTTGCCAAAAACAAAACAAGATGCAATTTTATTTTTTTAAGAGCGAAATATTTTATAGAGTGAAATATAACGAAAATGTACCAATGTCCATAACATGAAACTTTATCTTAGTAAAAGTCCGTTTTGGAAATGTTATTTCATTTTGAATCTTATTTATTAGAGTTCATAATGGCTATAGAATCAGGTGAGAGAAAAGTTTGATTTGAATCTATGCTAAACTCTATATCGGCCCATTTTCCACCTAAATCCGATTGGCTACTTTGATTTTAAACAATGCGTTTCATTTTAAGATTTTTTTCAAAAATTTTAAGTGTAGATTGACGGCACTTAAAAATCTGCCAAATCTGTAGCTGTGGTTAATACGTAAGTACCGAATTTTTCTTCCATACTTTTCTGAATCATATTACTTCAAATATTAGAAGATGCAAGAAGTATACATAAACACATAATTTAATACCATTTAATTTTTCAAAAAAAGTATTTTGACAACAATTTTATCAAAAAATTATAAACTAAAAAACGTAAAATAAAGAATTCTTAGGATAAAAACGATTTTAAAATTTCCTCATTTTTCAATAAAAACTTTCGTTTTGTTTCTTTTTTTAAATTCTTATAGTATTTAATCAGACGTAAAAAAACCATTTTGTAGAGAACGATCATCAAGTAAGAAAAAAAATTATTTACAAGCAAATTTTTTATTATAAAAATCATAACACTTACCTGATTTATAAGTCCGGAGAATTCCAAAATGATATGTTCTTTGTTTGAAAACTTTATTCTCAAATAATATATACATAGTTTATCCCTTCATTACTTTTAGGTAACATACCACACATCAAAATTTTATAATTGTAAGATCTCGATATGAATTTTAATATGTAGCTTAAAAACAGAATAGCTGTATTCTAGTTGAAATTCTTTCAAAACTAAAAAACACTTACCAAGAAAACGATAAAAAATTTATTTATAATCAGCACAAAAGATACTTTTTCAAGTAATTCGGATTATTCTTTATTGTTGTTTTCTGAATTATGTAGATACAGAAATATATACTATTCTATGAAGAAGAAGAATATTCTATAACTATTACAGTTCTGTATGGAATTCATTGGAACACATTTATTCATTGGAATGACGAAAGCAATGTTGATTTCATTTTAACTTGTAATGAATTGAAGACAGAAAAATTATTTTACCGCAATACACACATCTGTAACAGCAAGTGATCATGAAATCATGTTATGTTATTGGTAATAGAAAGGTAAAAAATATTGAGAAGTTGTTCTTCAAATGTTTGGCGTGTTCCGCTTCAATGTTTGGCATGTTCTGATTAGTTTTTTCAAGAAGTTTTACCTTTTCTTTAGGGAAATTTTGGTTCTTCTTTGATGCTAAGAAAATGGCGTCCGTCATTGCCAATGGTTATGTGGGAACTAATGCACGATATTTACAGTCTCCCGCTAGGTGGCGTATCGAGTGTTGCGATCGCGAATTCTCTTTTTTTCTTTCAATATTTTTCAGTGATTCTTCTGTGCGTAAAGGAAAGAATTATGATAGATGTGCTTACTGCAATGTAAACAGAGCGGGTTATCAAATTTGAAATTGTTTTACTTTCCTCAAAATAACGAAATGTAAGTAAATCGTTCAGCATTTTCGAAGATTTCAGTATATTATTTTCCAATGATTGATTATATGAACCTATTAGATTAGACTGACTTAGAATTGTAACTAAATGTGTGACTAATTTATAGTGTTTGGTTTTAATTTAATTTGGTTTTTAAATTCTGTATAATTCGCGATCGCAACGAACTATAGGGGGCGTTGTTGTATGTGCCGAATCCCTGCGATTTCCATATGAACAGTCATTCAGTTACACTGGAGACGTCTTTAATGTAGCATTGTAACGTTCCATCTTTATTGTGGCTGATTAAATTTAAAAAAGAAAAATGTTTGTTTTCTTTCTTATGCAAACGAAAACAAAATGGTATCTCTATTTTTTTAGAGAAGGAACATCCAGAACACATCGGAAAAATATTTGTAAATAAAGAGAAAAAAATAGGTATATTCTTATAAGAGTTAAAACCTAATGCCTGAGAAATAGTTTTACTAAATTTAATGGTATAACATGAAAGGCCCATTAAAATTTTAACTTAAAATAAAGAATGCTTACGAAACAAAAAAACAAAAAGAACCGTTCTTTTTTGTCGCCATTTTTTAGTGTTACGAAAATGCGTGTTTGGGACTTGCCAAAAACAAAACAAGATGCAATTTTATTTTTTTAGGAGCGAAATATTTTATGGAGTGAAATATAGCGAAAATGTACCAATGTCCATAACATGAAACTTTATCTTAGTAAACGTCCGTTTTGGAAATGTTATTTCTTTTTTAATCTTATCATAATGGCTATAGAATCAGGTGAGAGAAAATTTGTTTTGAATCTATGCTAAACTCTATATCGGCCCATTTTCCACCGAAATCCGATTGACTACTTTGATTTTAAACAAAGTGTTTCATTTTAAGATTTTTTCCAAAAATTTTAAGTGTAGATTGGCGGCACTTAAAAATCTGCCAAATCTGTAGCTGTGGTTAATACGTAAGTACCGAATTATTCTTCCATACTTTTCTGAATCATATTACTTCAAATATTAGAATATGCAAGAAGTATACATAAACACATAATTTAATACCATTTAATTTTTCAAAAAAAGTATTTTGACAACAATTTTATCAAAAAATTATAAACTAAAAAACGTAAAATAAAGAATTCTTAGGATTAAAAACGATTTTGAAAATTCCTCATTTTTCAATAAAAACTTTTGTATTGTATCTTTTTTTTAATTCTTATAGTATTTAATCAGACGTAAAAAAACCATTTTGTAGAGAATGATCATCAAGTAAGAAAAAAAATTTTTTACAGGCAAATTTTTTATTATAAAAATCATAACACTTACCTGATTTATAAGTCCGGAGAATTCCAAAATGATATGTTCTTTGTTTGAAAACTTTATTCTCAAATAATATATACATAGTTTATCCCTTTATTACTTTTAGGTAACATACCACACATCAAAATTTTATAATTGTAAGATCTCGATATGAATTTTAATATGTAGCTTAAAAACAGAATAGCTGAATTCTAGTTGAAATTCTTTCAAAACTAAAAAACACTTACCAAGAAAACGATAAAAAATTTATTTATAATCAGCACAAAAGATACTTTTTCAAGTAATTCGGATTAATCTTTATTGTTGTTTTCTGAATTATGTAGAAACAGAAATATATATAAAGAAGAAGAATATTCTATAACTATTACAGTTCTGTATGGAATTCATTGGAACACATTTATTCATTGGAATGACGAAAGCAATGTTGACTTCATTTTAACTTGTAATGAATTGAAGACAGAAAAATTATTTTACCGCAATACACAGATCTGTAACAGCAAGTGATCATGAAATCATGTTATGTTGTTGGTAATAGAAAGGTAAAAATTATTGAGAAGTTGTTCTTCAAATGCTTGGCGTGTTCTGCTTCAATGTTTGGCATGTTCTGATTAGTTTTTTCAAGAAGTTTTACCTTTTCTTTAGGGAAATTTTGGTTCTTTTTTGATGCTAAGAAAATGGCGTCCGTCACTGCCAATGGTTATGTGGGAACTAATGCCCGATATTTACAGTCTCCCGCTAGATGGCGTATCGAGTGTTGCGATCGCGAATTCCATAAGTGCGTTTATCTTTTTTGGTCGGAATTAAATATTTACAAATGAAATTTATATACATAACTAAGTAAAAATTTAAATAAATGTTTTTCAAGAAATGTGAAAAAGATCTATAAATCTGACATTTAAAATTTTTGAATTTTCATTACATATGTTTAAGATTTTAATTCATTAACGTATGTATATTTTACAGAAGCGCCACCTTTAGTTTTGTTTAGATTTATTTGTTTTAAAATTTCACTTTAAGGTTGCGTGGCAACCAGATATAGTTTTTGTTGTTGTTCTTTTTTGTTTTAATTTAAGTTTATACATTTTTTGAATCAGTTTTGATGCTAAATTATTGGTTATTAAAAGATTAAAGTTTTATATATTGTTGTCATTCATCTGTAGAACTTGTATTTCATTTGATTGATTTTATTTAAAAGGCGTCCGCATTATTTGTTTCAACTTATTAGCGACATTTGTGGCGTCCGCGAAAGAACCGTTGATACGTTACTTCTGATTCGAAAAATGTTTTCAGCACCAAAAGGATTTAAAAAGGAAGATCTTATTATTGTCGCCCAAGAAATTGGCGAAGTATTACCTCAAAAAGCTACTGTATTGGATCCGAAAACAATCATTTTGAAAAGTATAGAATATTTAGCTGATCCAGATTTTGTAACAAGTGTATTGGTAGCTACTGTCAATGATCGACGACAAAAGGAGGAGTATGAAGAAAAATTGAGACAAAGAGAAACAAAGAGAATATGAAGAGAGAGAAAATATAAGAAAACATGAACTGGAGTTGGCGAGACTTCAAGCGACATCGTTTAGAACCGGTGAGTCTCCTCTAAATATTATCAGGCCCGTGTTCAATACTTCTTCTAAGAGAAAAGGAGTTCCTAGTTTAAATGATTGTGTTGAGAAAGGGTTAAATTTGATAGAAGTAATTCCCTCAATGATAAATAAACTTCGAAGATATAAGTTTGGTGTAACAGCTGATATACGTAAGGCTTTTTTGCAAATAAGTCTTTATGAAAATGATAGAAATTTCTTGCGATTCTTATGGTATGGAGAAGATGGACAGCTCAAACATTTTCGTCATCGAAGAGTTGTGTTTGGCGTTTCCTGTAGTCCGTTTTTGCTTGGAGCCACTATTCAATACCATTTGAATAATAAACTAGAGGAAGCAATGGGAGGGAATGAAAAATACCCTAAATAGATTATACAGGAACTAATATGCAGTTTTTATGTAGATAATTGCCTCACAAGCGTGAAAACTGAATCAGAGTTGAAACAATTCATAGAAGTTGCTACTAATATTATGGCTGAAAGACAATTTGATTTACGAGGGTGGGAGTCTACTAACCCATCAGAACATAATTCTAGTGAGACCAACATTCTGGGAATGAAGTGGAATAGACAAAGCGACACTCTGTTAATTAATATTCCTGATATGAAAGACCCAAAACATGAAAAAATCATCAAAAGAAGCATTTTAGCTGCCTCACACAGAGTTTTTGATCCTATGGGGATAACTAGCCAGGTATCGATATGACCGAAATTGTGGTTACAAAATTTGTGGAAAACTAAAATTGGTTGAGACGATGAAGTTGACACAAAAACACGAGAAGATTTTTCAAAGTGGCTAAGACAGCTTGAATATCTGAAGCACATAGAAATCCCAAGGTGGTTGCATTGTGACAAAGGTTACGAGCGCATTTCATTACATTTCTTTTGTGATGCCAGTAGCACATAGAAATCCCAAGGTGGTTGCGTTGTGACAAAGGTTACGAGCGCATTTCATTACATTTCTTTTGTGATGCCAGTAAATTTGTGTATGCCACAGTAGTTTTCCTAAGAATAGAAGATGAAAGCAATGTTCAAGTTCACCTGATACAAAGTAAAGCAAGAATAGCTCCTAGCGGGTAAAAGGAAACAACGATTGCTCGACTTGAACTTCTTGGCGCCACAATTGCAGCTCGTCTATCTATTGAAATAGTAAAACAGTTTCCAGACGGACAAAGTTCATTTCTGGAAAGACTCAACAACTGTATTAGCTTGGCTTAAAAGAGAAGACACATGGGGTGTATTTGTGGAAAATCGAGTTCAAGAAATCAGGAAATGGACTCCGGTAAAAGCATGGAGGCATTTGTCCGGATCTATGAATCCCGCAGATCTACCAAGTAGAGGTTGCTCTGCTCAACAACTCGGCAATTCGAAATGGTATGAGGGTCCCAGCTGGCTATATTTTTCCAACACGGAATGGCCTGTAGCAGTTGACGAAATTTCCGTTAATGAAGAGGAAGTAAATTTGGAAAAAAGAAAACAAGTAGTTATTTCCACGGTAAATGTTGAAGTAACGGAAGTATGGTGTAATTACTTTTCAACATATAGCCGAAACGTAAGAGTAGTCGCTTGATCCTACGTTTTGTCCACTACGTTTCACATCAAGATAAGTTAAAGGGAAATTTAATCTGTGAAGAGTTTACAAAGGCAGAAAGTGTGATATTTAATTCAATGCAAACAACGCATTTCCAAGATGATAAATTTCTCGCCAAAATACAAGCTTTTCGAGATAAAAGTGATATTCTGAGAGTAAAGACCAAACTGGTACATAGTGATGAGAATGAGAATTTCAGATGTCCAATTCTTTTACCTGCCAACAGTATTGTGTTAGAATTAATCCGTGAAGAGCATATAAAAGCGATGCATGCAGGTCGTTCCATCTTACTCTCAAGACTCAGAGAGCGATACTGGATTCTTAAAGCTAAAAAGTTAATAAATAAAGTTATTTCCAAGTGTGTGACTTGTAAGCGTCATCGAGCTAAACCAGTAGAAGTTCCTTTTGCGCCCCTCCAAGAGAAAGAGTTACTCAGACAAAAGTTTTTCAAGTGTCTGGTGTGGACTATGCCGGTCCTCTGTATCTAAAATCGAAAGAAAAAGCTTGGATCGTTTTGTTTACCTGTGCTGTGTACAGAGCAGTCCACTTTGAATTAGTACAGTCTCTCACTACAGATGCTTTCATTCAAGCATTCAGACGATTTATCGCAAGAAGAGGTAGAATATCTGTCACTTACTCGGATAGTGGAAAGAACTTTGTAGGAGCAAACAATTATTTAAAGAATTTAGATTGGGACAAGATTGCTGTGTACTCAACCGCTCAGAAAATAATTTGGAAATTTATTCCACCCTCAGCAGCATGGTGGGGTGGGTGGTGGGAGCGGATAGTTGGAATGCTTAAGACTCTTCTGCGACGTGTGTTAGGTAAGTCTGTTGTAGATTATGAAGAACTAACTACAATTTTATGTGACTGTGAGTCGGTTATAAATAGCAGACCGTTGACCTACATTCACGATGATCCATCTGAATTAGTACCTTTAACTCCGGCAACGCTTATATACGGGGAAGGTAGCAACAGCTACGAAACTCCCGATCTAGACCTTGTGAATCGAACCTCTATGTTGAAACGCGTAAAATTTTTGCAAAAATTACGTGAAGATCTCAAACAAAGATTTAGAAATGAATATCTTGCTCAGCTAGTGCACAAGGGAATAAGAAGGAATGATGTAATAAACATCGGTGATATTGTTTTAATAGGACAAGATAATGCTCGACGCATAGATTGGCCTCTTGGAATCGTCTTGGAGCTGTATCCTGGAAAGGACAGTATTCCTAGAGTAGCCAGATTAAGAACCTCCCAAGGAGAAAGGATCCGATCTTTCCAAAGACTTTATCCTTTAGAGCTATAAAAAAAGAACGATGTGGATGTTCTGGAAAAGTCTTCATGGAAAATTAACTTGGAAGTTGATAATATTCCCAATTCCGTCGATGTGCCTGATAATTTGGAAGTGAATTCTCTTATCAAAGGCAGATTGGGAAGAATCATAAAAATTCCACAACGTTTAGATTTATGAACTTTTTGTTATTTATATAATAACTTAAGATTTTCTTAGTTATTTTCATATAAAGGTGACCAATATACATGAGATAGTTTGTATTTTAACGAAATACTAAATGCATGTTCCAAAGTGCTATTTATAATATCACTTTGCAAGGTGGGAGTATGATTAAGATTTTAAGTCATTAACGTATGTATATTTTACAGAAGCGCCACCTTTAATTTTCTTTAGATTTATTTGTTTTAAAATTTCACTTTAAGGTTGCGTGGCAACCAGATGTAGTTTTTGTTGTTGTTCTTTTTTGTTTTACTTTAAGTTTATAAATTTTTTGAATCCGTTTTGATGCTAAATTATTGGTTATTAAAAGATTAAAGTTTTATATATTGTTGTCATTCATCTGTAGAACTTGTAGTTCATTTGATTGATTTTATTTAAAAGGCGTCCGCATTATTTATTTCAACTTATTAGCGACAACATATATGAAATTATTTAAATAGTTTTAAGTGTAAAAAGTGTTACTTTTTTATTCATATAATATTTATAGAGTAGTTTATAGTAATAGTAGTTATATATTTTTTTATCTGTTAGCTCTAAATGTCCAGTAAACAGTACCGTCTTTACCTATAGGCACACTTAGGGCAATGCCCGGGGATCCCATTTTCTCAGGGGGCCCTAGAGAATCTTACTTTTTTTTAAAATTGCACTAAAAAGCATTTAAGAATAAAAACATTACCTTATATATTTTTTAAAATAAATTTTTATAGAGTATGCATTTTCCCCCTACAAATGGTGATTGCTTATCAAACACCAATAATTGGATTAGTTTATCACCACGAAAACTTAAAAAGTCAACCGAAAACTATTTTTCTTCGTTAGAATGAATACTTTAGACCCTCGTGAAATTTTAGATACCTGAACATTGTAAAATGTTTTAATAACTGTTTAGTTTGATAAAATAAATCATAATTTCTGATTTTTTTTGTTGATTTGTTATGCCTTTTCCTGTTTATTTTAATTGACTTCCATGGTTTTTAAAATTATTTTATTATACGAGGTTCACAACTGGTTAGTATATCAATTTTTTTAAACTATGCATAGTTTAAAAGTGCTTTATTTGAGTTTTTGTGGTAATCAAAGTGAGTTAAAATTATTGCATTTTTAAGTCCCTGGCCAAATTATTAGACGCACTATAAGATTCTATGCAAAATCTTAATTACTCTGATACTATACAGCTTTATTGTATTTACGCGACTGAAACCAGTTTGTACTTGTTGACATTTGTGTATCAATTGGTTAAATTAGGCGATACATAATATAAATTCGACGAAATGTTATAAAAATACAGATTATTTATTGTATCAGGTACTATATTATTATAATATAATAATTAGTTCTAATTAATAGACGCACGGTAGTTTTTTATGACGTGATTTGCACGAGTTTATATGCTATACTTTTATAATTAAACATACATGTTAATTTATTAATATAATGTATTTAATTATAAAAGTATTAACATACATGTTAATACTTTTATAATAAAGCATACAAATGGGTTTTTATTCAGGAGATTTTTCATATACCTCCTATTTGTATTTATTTTTAACAAAATTCATTACAATGTTAACCAATTTGATACACTAACGAAAACAAGTGCAAACCGGTTTCTGCTCCGTAAAAACAATAAAGCTGTATGGTATCACCTGAACTTTACATCGAATCTTATAGTGCGTCTAATAATTTGGCCAGGGACTGTATCTTAAAAATTATTTATTTTTGTATGTGAAGATTCTTAGTTTGTTTTTAAACATTATAGGTCTAAAATATTTTTGTGTCTGGGGGCCCTGCATTCTATGAAGATGGCCCCGCCAGTAAAACATAAATTTAATTAATTTTGTTATTTAATCACCCAATGAATTGTTTTGTTATAAAATTTCATTTCTAAATATTTTCTTTAAACACTGCCTGCTTTTTTAAAACTATTTAATAAAATATTAATACTTAATAAAAATAATACATATAATTTATTAATGCCATACAATTTAAGTTCCATTGTCGAATTAGACAGCATTCTTATTGTCCTATTAGCACTTTAATCTTTCTGTGTGATTTTAGTGCATTTTTTTTTTATAATATTAGGTGCAAGAAATGGTTAGAGGCCAGCAAAATTGCATCGTTACAGAATGTTGATACTGACTATACAACAGATGAAGATTATGTTCAAGGCATTTTAAAGTTGAGGATTATGTATCAGAAAAAATGCATAGACTTGTTCCTAGTGCAGTTCCAATGAACCAATATTGCATCTTTTTAATTTTATGTTATTTTATTTCATAAACTTGTTCAAATATTTATTTATTGTCTAAAATGTATACAATTTTATTTGTGTGATTTTTATTTTATTGAGAAGTATTTTCTTAAAATATATAGCAAAAAGAATTTTTTTTAAATAAGGTTAATAAAGATAAAACAAATTCTGCAACAAGTGTCTTGTTTATTTTTTTAAAACTCTAAATATATGTAGTTTAAAATTTTTTTATATATAATACAGCTTTCATATATATAGACACACATGGAGAAAATAACAGATCAAAAAAGATTTTTTTTTCAAGGGGAGAATGAATTTTTATTTTTTAATAAAATTACTTTTGTTAAATAAATATTTACTACTTTAAAATAAATTATAATCCTGCTAAAATTTATAAGAATTTAGATTGTATTTCATCTTTACTATATAAAAAATATGAGGGCGAAAATGCAGGTTATATTCATGACATAGGGTTAGATGACTTTTATTGCATTTATTTTTCTCCTCAAATAATTTTATATAAAAATGCAATAAAACAATGAAAACGTATAGTAATTGATGCAACAGGAGAAATCGCAAAGCCCATTGTAAAATTGAATGGTAAATCTAAGCATATATTTTTATATCTTACTGTTGTCGAAGAAGAAGAACAAATATTACCAGTTTTTCAAATGATATCTACAAAACATGACACCATAAGCATACAGTACTGGCTTCAAGTTTTTGTTAAAAATACGAAGCGAATTCCAAGAGAATGCGTGTCTGATTTTTCTTTTGCTTTGCTAAATGCAATAACTTTGAGTTTTAACAGCTGCCGTTTAGAAACATATGTGCAGCACTGTTTAAAAGTGGCAAAAAGAAAATTAAACTTGTTATTGTATGCTAATTTAATATATAACTAATTTCATGTACCACGGCTAAAGAAGAATCACTGTTTACATATATATAAAATGTTAATGCAAGCTAATACACTACTGGAGAAAAGGTGTTATGGTTGGTTTCTAAAATAACTTTATTGATATGAAACTATTTCTACTCTTATATATATGTTAAATTTTATATATCATTATTGAGAAAAATGTTTTTGAACAGTATAACAACCTAATAATTTTTTTTAGATTTACTACATCTTATTAAACTTTTATTTTTCTACTTGTAAAAAAATTTTAAAATAACATTGCAGAAAATAAAGATATGATTAATGTGAACAAAAATTATACCTATAGTTTTTAGCATTCCTCGTTTCGCTGGACTATAATCATTGCACTTGAAGTACTTAGTCGTTTTGGAATTTATTTTTAACATTTTCATACTGCTAGAAAAAGTTTTTGACCATTACTACGTTTAGATGTCAGCTATAATTAAAATATATTATATTGATGTTGCTAAAAGAAAGACTGAAATAACAATTGACGGAAAAACTTCAAGGTGGTCATTTGTAGCCAAAAATGGTCAAACGAGAGCAGTTGAAATTTGTTATTTTCCTGAATTTTGGGGACTAACTTCACGCTTCCCCCCACCCCAGTTTTATTTTTAGGACTACGGCTTAAATAAGGGTGTTCAAAAAATTTAAAAGGTGGTAATTTGTGGTCAAACGAATACAATATAAAAATTGGATTTTTATTTATTTTTCGTAAAAATGCGAAGTTAGCCCCCGAATTTAATTTTTAGAATTATGTCCAAAATAAGGTTGGTCATTTGCGGTCAAACGAATACAATATAAAAATTGGATTTTTATTTATTTTTCGTAAAAATGCGAAGATAGCCTTTTAGGATTATATCCAAAATAAGGGTGGTCAAAACAAATTAAAGGCTTGACATTTGTGGTCAAACGAATACAATATAAAAATTGGATTTTTATTTATTTTTCGTAAAAATGCGAAGATAGCCTTTTAGGATTATATCCAAAATAAGGGTGGTCAAAACAAATTAAAGGCTTGACATTTGTGGTCAAACGAATACAATATAAAAATTGGATTTTTATTTATTTGGCGTAAAAATGCGAAGTTAGCCCCCGAATTTAATTTTTAGGATTATGTCCAAAGTAAGGGTGGTCAAACGATTACAATAAAAAAATTGGATTTTTATTTATTTTTCGAAAAAATGCGAAGATAGCCCCCGAAGTTAATTTTTAGGATTATGTCCAAAATAAGGGTGGTCAAAAAAATTTAAAAGGTGGTCATTCGAATACAATATTAAAATTGGATTTTTATTTATTTTTCGTAAAAATGCGAAATTAGCCCCCGAATTTAATTTTTAGGATTATGTCCAAAATAAGGGTGGTCAAACGAATGCAGTTTGAATTGATTTTCCTCATTTTCGGGGGCTATCATCGCATAGCTGATTTTGACATTAAAATAACATTGTGTAATGTGCTGCATGAAGCACTTGTCTACGGGCAATAGTGAAGATTTTCCTGATTTTGACATTAACAAAAAAAAAAAAAAAAAAAACTAGCAAATTAATAGGAGAGTGTGTAAAATGCTGCATGAAACACTTCTCAACGGGCAATATTGTAGATTTTGACAAATAAAAAAAGTGTGATGAGCTGTATGAAATATTTCTCTACGGTCAATATTTTGAAAATAGTAACTAACTAACGGATATGTGTATCGTAAGAAATTCTGTAATATGTATTCAAATAGACTAGTATCACAATAGAAGCTCTTGAGCAGGATATTTTGAATTAATGAAAAAAATAAAAATTGCGCTTTCGCGTCGCTTCGGTTTAACTAAATAAAAAATTTTCCAACGGATTTAGGTTTCTGACACCCAAAATATGGTCCCTATAGTTTGGTGAGGGAAGCGATTCAAAGTTTGAATCTCTTATGTAAATTTTTTACTTTTAACATATTTCACCATAACTCGAAAACATTTTAAGCGAATTGCATAATATTATCTTACATATATTATAAGTATATTTAAGATTATAATTTATTACTATTAATACATTATACTTTATTTAGTCGAAAAGTTTTAAATTGCAAGGTATGCAATTTTTGACATCATTTTAATGTATATACATTTATATGGCATAGTATAAAATTTGAGCGAAATCGGTCGAATAGTTCTAGGGAAATTGAAAGAAGTCGGATATTTAAAATTAGATTTCTTCAGAACAAATCAATCGATTTCTCTAAAATTTTATACTTAACCATGTAAAATTACATATTTAAAAATGATGTAAAAAATTGCATATCTTACAATTTAAACATTTGACTAGTATTATTAAATATAAAATAATAAATATTTACTAAAAGTTATATTTCTCATGGAATCATCTTTGGGTAAACGAATTTTATAATTGGGTGCAATTTTTTTTTCAATTCGCTTAAAAAGTTCTCGGTAATATGGGAAAATCCGCAAAAAGTAAAATAAACATTAAGGGGTCTAAACTTTGGATCAACCTCTTGACCAAACTATGGAGACCATATTTCCTAGATTGTGGCTAGATTTTTGGAATCAGAAATCCGAATCCGTTGAAAAAAATGTACGTTTTTGTGTCTGATTTTGTTACTTTTACTCAAAAAATCGTCGGCACTAATTACCTAGCATATTTGAGGTCACTTCCGAATCAAGATTGGGTCCTAGAACGTGAAGATCCGAGCATTAGTTTTTTTTTTTTTTTGTAATGCGGGATACGTCAGAAAATATTCGCAAAATTTACGCCATGTTTTCCATAAATACAATGTTTTGGCAAAAAATATCCGCCCTCCAAACAGGGCCTGATTATCGCCTAGGCCCAATAGGCACCGGCCCATACTTTCTGGGGGCCACATAAATTAATAAAAAGTTAACAATACTACTTTTTTAAAAAAATATCGAAAGAAACAGTTTCTCAAAAAAGGCATTTTTTTATTTCAAAATTTCTTTATAGTGTGATAAACCGAACTCGTGTAAACTTTGCACTAATCAAATTCGAAAGTACAACTGAATTTTAATTGGTACAATTTTTACTCCAACGGCTTAAGCAAATTCAACGAGATTCGCAGTCTCTTATGAATAATTAGTGTCAACAAGGCTACAATCTTTGAAATAATTCAGGCTACAATCTTTAAAATAATTCAGATAATCAGTGACTTTTGGCAAAAATCTCTGATTTCACTTGTTTGTGGTCACCAAACTATTTTTATTTTCACACAATATTTTATATTTTGCTTTAATATTTAGATGCGTTAACTTTATCTTAGAAAAATAATCTTCAATTGTCTGCTTTCAAAATTTTTTAGAATGTTTCTCTTGAATCATGCAGTTCAATACATTATTTTTATTGTTAGGACTACTCTCCAGAAATTTAATTTCAAAATATTTTGTTAGGGGCCCGGAAAATTTTGTGGGCCTTGGGCCTGAATTTGTCTTGATCGGTCCCTGCCTCCAAATAAAAAAAATACTTCGGACCTCCTTATAAACTGGTATAAAATTAGTTTTCCATTTTTTTTTTTTTTTTTTTTTTAAAGAAAACTATGACAGATCCAAGACTCGAGGCACTTCTCACCAAATAATTTTCAGCAGAAATAATTTGTCTATCAAGATACTTAATATAAAAGTTAAGTCACTTATTTATAGGATGTCATTTATGGTACTTTACTCTTGTGTGTTTTGTTTTTGGAGAAGATGCCCATATCGCTTCTTTCACTTTTCAAATAAATTTTCCTCGAAATAGTAGAATTGCTTTATTAATGAGAGTCCTCACATCTACATTGCTTAACGTATTGTTTTCATCTTTGGTAGTTATTTTTTGTTGTATAATTTTCAATCACTGCAGTCAACTGATGCAAGCATTTTTAGAGAAAGTGCGAAACCTGAAGAATAAGAAGCTGTTTAATGAAATGTAGGTTTACTTTTTGCAAATACATACAAGTCTTTTTCGTGTTATTCATGACATTAATTCTGACTGTCTTTACTCTGTTTCCTAATTCTCTGCTATCAAACAATAATGATTTATATTGGATTAGCCTGGTAGCTTATTGTTAGACGAGAGGACATCTCCATTGCTTTAATACTGTTTTTCGCACCCACAGCAACAATGGTGCCATTGTGCATGATTGCAATGACATTATACGGAGCTAAAATATGGTCACTTGGCAAAGAGTTGGGTTTTCATATGCAACAGCTGCGTGATCGTTTAGTTATGGATTCTAATGCTAAAGTATTCAGATTGTGGAAATAATGTTGCAAATGAAGTTTTCGGTGATCACAGAGTATGACGTTGTGGAACTTACTTCTGGTTAAATCCTTTCAATGTTTGGAAGTTTGATTACGTATGGTCTTTTGATTATGACTATAGATAAAAATATAGTATTTACTTATCACGGCCCGTGATATAGTCATATGGCAAAGAATTGGGCTTTTATTTGCAGTTGCTACTTCTGTTCAGTAATGGATCACGCACGATGCTGATGAAAGATGTTGAAACCAAGTATAGTGTACGATGTAGGAGAACTTGCTTCAGATTTAATCAATCCTCTTGATGTTTGAAAGTTGCAATACATGCGATAAAGAATCTAGGTTATGAATGCAGATATTAAGAAATCAGACACAAAACACTATTAGAGAGATTTAGCACTCTCACACAAGTTACGCGCAGCGCAGTTACAATTGAACAATCTGTTATCTACAGATTTTGCGCGGATCATACGCAGAAGATGTCACGCGAAGGTGCCAAACATTAATTTTTACTTTTTGGGTGTTTTGAACCATTAGACAAAAGGTGATAATTGGATTTTTGTAAGCGATATCCAGCGTGGGTAAATCACGACACTTGTTTAAGCCACTATTCAGCAGCCAATCACATTCGACACATACGCGTGACGTCTCTTACAGATATCCAATTAAATCTATGCCAGTTAAGCTAAACCTATTAGTTGTAACATTGACCTGATTTATAAAATTTCAGCGATATTCTTCTCGAATTGCAAGTACTCAATTATATTTTTCTTTCTAAAGTCCAACAATGAATTTTTAGGCATATTCAAATTCTATTGTTTCATTTTATCAGAAGATAAAATACAGATTTATAAATATTTTTTGCTGAACATTTTTTTAAATATTCTATCTATTTGCAAATAAGTATGTTAATTTTAAGAGAAAAATTTATGTATGGAAGATTGAAGGGCTAATTTTTAAAAATAAATAAGTAAGTAGACAGTTTTGAGTGCAAAAAAAATTATCTTATTAAATTTATTCAAAGTAACAACATTGTTTACAGACAAAGCTTTTATGAAAAATGGAAGCTTGAAGCATTGACGATTCTTTCTTTATTCATCAGAACAAAATACAAAACGGAAATGTTCATGAGCTTGAAATAGGAGTCAGTGACAACATCAGAGCTAGCTAAAATGAAACAAAACACAAAAACACACACAATCTAGATTCATTTCCTTTAAAGAGTTTTATTTCAAATCTCTTATTTTAACTAGATTGCTCGCAAAAATGTTGATGCATCTTTTTCCCTTTTGTGAAAAACAGCATTAGTTTAAAATTATAAAACTTATCATCCATACACTCATACTCGTTTTAAAGTGATCCTTATTCATCTCTATCAATTTTAGTATAAATATTTTATTTATGCACAACATTGCACAAATACTTAGAGCAGGGTCCTAATTCATTACTTTCATGGATTTTCACTTCCTTTTACTTTTTAGTTTCTTCCTACAAAATTAGGAACAGTTTTAATGAAAAAGCTAAAAAACCTACCTATCATTCATAATACACAAGAAACTATTCAAGCAAAAGCAGTTTTTTATGGATTTAATTTACGAGCATTATTATTTTTTAAATTGCCTCGCGATTCTAATTTTTTCTTTTAACTTGTTTTATAACGTTTTTTGAATATTACAGAATACAAGATAATTCATTCTGACTAAAATGTATTTGAAATGAATGTATGTCCCTAAGTATTCTAGGAATACCTTTCTTATACTACACTAGCACCAAAACCCATTTGCACAAATTTGTTAGGTAGTCACAAGAAAGAATAAATGGCTGTGTTTAGCTAAAATAATAATTATAATTATTTTACTATTTAACATTACATTTATTAGCAAAATGCATAAAACTTCAAGAGATGAGATCTATGCTCGAAGATCTAAGTGATTGCCATTGACCTCTAAGTGACCAGCCCAACAAGCATAAATAAAATTAATGCCTATCTTTGCGGTCATATTCTCATCTACTGTCTAAACTAAACTTAAAAAAAAAAAAAAAAAAAACTTAAATATGTAATGTTTAGATAAGCATTTAAGCTAACAAAATGCAAAAAATTATTTACATATTACATTTATAATTAATTTATATTAACTTAATTTTCTTCCTTTAGTTTTTTTTTTTTTTTTTTTGTCAACTAGGTAAAAAGCTCAAAGGTCTGATATCTAAAAAAACAAAAATTATAAATTTAATTCATTCCTAAATTTTTGCTGAATCTTGACATTATTTTACAAACGAAAAATATTTCAACGAAGCTTATTTAAAAATTCTTAATTGAATGGCTTTAAAAGTCTTTTACAAATTAAAATTATTTCCTGATGAATAAAATATTTCATTTTCTAAGATAATTAAAAAAATTATTTTAGAAAATGAGATAATAATTTTTTATTTATTAACATTTTCTTTTAAGGTTTTGTGTAACAAAGGATTTACGAAGCATTTTAAGACATACTTTTGTTATTGTAAAACTTATTTTTTTGAAAGAAAAAAAAATTATTTTTTGAGAAATAAAATTGTTGAAGAGAACTAAAGCAAATACTCTTAAGAATTTAAGCTCTATTTTAATTCATATTCAATAAATATATATTTTGAGAAAAAAAAAGATTTAATCGAAGAAATAAGATGGAAATCAGAAGTCTATGGAAAATACGATGGGCAAAACCACAGTAATTCGGTCCCAACTATCCTTTCAGTGACACTAAAAAAATATTTTTTATGAGCTTCCAAGTTATCTCTTGACATAAGTCTTTTTAATCTAAGAAAAAGATTTAAAATTTATTTTACATAAATTATCAAGTGTTTCATCAGTAACAACAACTTATTATGGTTTTGCCTCAGTGATAAATCATTTTCAATCTGGTAAAAAAAAAAAAAAACTAAAATTTTAAAATGAAATTAGAAGTTGTTTTATTAAAATACTTAAATAAAAAAAAATTATTTTAAAATGGAAAATAACATTAGAGCATTTCGCCAAACCTTTGTAAAAAGGTTGGGGACACAAATTGTCCAACAACACACAGAATGTGTTGTGAAATGCTGGCTAAATAAAAAAAGTAGCCACTTAGCTTGCCTACAAACTGGAAGAGAGGAATTTTCCCCTTCAACCACCACATCTTAGCTTTATGTGTCCTGGATCAACTTCTCTTTGTTTATACCAACTGCATAAAATTAAAAGTGTTACCGACAAGAAAACATACATAAAACATATGTAAATTACAGAATAATGAAATATATTAAGCATCCAACCAATGTTACATAAAAAATAAAATCTATAGAATTTACGCACAAAATGGATTAAGATTCCCACATTTTGCAGTTTAGTTTTATACTTTTAATTAATTTTGTAGTTAAAAAGATTTCTTTTCTAATTTAATTAAAAATACATTAGTTTCTAACTACCTTGACATAATGTTTTCTCAGTGTCAAACCAATACAAGTTTAGCTCTAAGGTAATTTAAACACATATTATCAATGTTATTAAAAAATTATGATTGTTGTATTGAAGGAATTTTATTTAAGTTAAGCGTCTACAATATTTATTTGAAATTTCTAAACATACTCCTTACTCCAAGCAAAATAAAGATCCTTAAAAAAAGTCCGCATCTCCCCCTTAAAAAAACATTAAAAAGCTTAGTCAGTAGCTCATTCTGGAAAAAAAAAAAGTTTCTTTTCACCTTTTCTTGTCCTTACTCATTCATACCTATAACTGCATCTGTTTTTAGGTAAAAGAAGTCCATTGTAGATTAGATTTAAATCAATAGGAATTTTTCATAGAACTTTCTTATTTTTCTAAAAGCCTAAGTTGCATTTACAGTAAGACCTCCAGGAAAGCCCACCTCTGTATAGTGACCTCCTTTATTTGGGAGTTACAGAATTTTGTCCATGCACAGTGTGTTGAAGAAAACCTTTAGAAGAAAACCATCAAAACTACTCCCATCGATCGGGCAAATCTTTGCAACAAATGCAGAAAAAGTCAAATAAGGAAACGAGAAAAGTAATCAAAACAAAAAATGTTAACAAAACAAATCTCTCAAAATATTTGTGTATGGCTCTTATTTAGAGAGCTCTTTTAGACGATCTCTGCAAGAGATTGACAACCTCATGTACCAATCAGAGAACATTAAAGATGATGCTATCCATGATTTATTTTTAAAATTTGAAGTTATATTATAAAGAAAAAAAATATTTTTTTCGAAAAAATAAATATCTCAAACAAACAAATCTCTTTAAAAGATAAATTTTTATGAAATAAAGTTAAAGGCAAACTTAAACAAAAAATATAATTGTTTATTTAAAGTAGTTCTATCACTCATAATTGGTAAATTTGTTTTTACACATAATTATATCAGTAAAGGATATTTTCATTGATGCTCAATTTTATTAATTGATCCGGTTTTCATGACTCCAACACATGTGGGATTTCTGCAAAATGACACTAAGTAAAATGAAAATTATTTGAGAAAATTCATGTTTCTCCGATAAAATTTCGAAGTCAATGAAGGGAACCCCAATAAGAGCACTGCAATCATGTAGGTAAACTTTTTTTTTTACCTATGTGTTAAACCACCCAAAAATTTTTAATGTTTTTTTTTTTTTTAACAAGTTATGTATGTCATGCCATTTCATTATAAGTTTGTATGTTAGGGATTTTTAATACAAATATTTTTTTTTCTAATATGTTATCTGCTGAGGAGCAAACATTTTGCAACTTCAAGAATCACTCCTGTATGATCGTAAGGAAAATTATGCCAGATTAAATCTGCAATACCATATAAACCTGTTTTGAAAACTCTTCCACAGAGTTCCTTTACTTTTGAAACCTTTTTTTTTTTTTTTTTTTTTTTTTTTTTTTAATTTCACAGTTTGTATCTTTTTTTTTTCAACCTAAGGGGAAAAAAAAAAAAAAAAGATAATTTTCATAACTACAATTATCTTTCCTTATACTTGATAGACCTGTGGCAGAATTTTTTCGGACTTTCTGGGACAAACCTATCTAACACTAATATCTTTCTGCAAGATACTTTAAATAATAATAAATATATATGTTACTAACTGAAAGTCACAAAAGCGTGTGCTTACAAACAAAAAACCTAATTGGATACATTTTTTTAAAAAATAGTTTTTTTTATTTTTTTAACCCTATGGGTGATACTCTTTGTAGGAGAAAAATGCTAATTATTATTATAATATTTTTTTTTTTTTTCATTTTGTAAATCATTATATCATTAAAAAAAAAACTAATGAAAAAAAAAGTGAAATCCGTTACAGTAATAACGGAAAAAAGATCACTGACGAAATCAAGCAAATCAGACTCTTCAAAAAAGGGTTACTCAAATGCGTGTTTCGTTTCGAATGTCGATATCGTAATAAAAGTATAGGATTTTAAAAACCACATGAAAATAAATATCAATAACTGTCAAAAATACAATTGAATCACTATGGATTTAAGATATTATAGGCATAAATTGTGATTTGTATCAGAAAGTGATTTTTTATATGTGATTCAAATTTTGCACTTAGAAATAATATAAACTGAGAAATAACCTGAATTTTCTCCATGGAAATCGGTAGGGATAGCAATATTTGCAAAAAGTAAAAAAAATGAAACCCTTGCAATAAAAAAGTAAATTATCACATAAGCAATTTGAGTTTTGCATGTATTAAAATTGTTAAAAAAAAGCATCAAGTATTTTTTTAATGTGAAAATTTGTACCACTAACTGTCGAAAGATTGACGATTGAAACATTGTATGGATTTACGATGATATCAGTGCTAGCCGGCGTATTAAAAACTGATTTCTTGAAACTGTGATTCGAACTTTGTGTGCTGTCATAGTATTGGCATTTTTTTTTTTTTTTAAAAATCCCAAGAATATCAATTATAGTATATTATACAATTAACATTTTGCTGAAGCCAGTCATTATCAAATTTTTATTTCTCAAAAAATTTATTTCCTTTTACTTTAATGTGCGAGAAAGGCATCTTTTGAATATAATTCTGCAGAAAAGAAAAATCTTTCTAAAACTTTTACAGAAAAGAAACAAATTTTTTACTTCCCAAAAGAAAGAACATTGTGCAAGAACTCTGTATCATTCTGCGACAATGTTGCCATGATTCTGTCTTGGGGCTTGATAGAGGGAATTAATACTGTTTATATAGAGATGATAGATGACTAAGTTATTTGTAACTAATTTTCTAACTATGACACAAAAGGACAATCAATATAAATTAAGTAAAGTTTTGTGAATTATTTGGTATTTCAATGATTTAGGGGTGCAAATTTTTCGTTTCTGTACACCTCAGCGAAGACAAAATTGAAACAAGCACCTCAGACATGTTGATGTATACCTGGGTTGATTCGAACATCATTTTAAGCCTGAATAACTAAGGTAAAAAATTATTTACTGTTGGGACATCTTCAGCAATAGAATTTAGCTACCTATCTCATTTAAAGTTTCACTGCTTACCAAACAAGGAAACAATTATATATGTTCATTACATAAAAAAAAACTAAATTAAAAATTGGCCTTTACAGCTCCTAGTGGCTAAAAATTTTCTATTTACTGTCTAAAATGGTAAATAAATTAAATGAATTTGAAATTTAACCTTATCACTTTCTTCTGCTCATGGGGCAAAAGTGTCAAGAAAAATAAATAAAAGAGATATTCCCCCATAAATGAAATATTTGCAATGTACGTAATTATTATTTGAGGAAATTAAGATGAATTATTAGATTAGGAAAAACAGAAAATCATTTTTATCCATCAAGATAACAGGATGTATATTTGCCAATTTCCCATGTATATTTGCCAACACATTCAATAGAAAGTTAAACCTAGTTTTATTGTGCTAAGAGATAAAATGTTAAATTTAACAATATGAACTCCTTAAAAATAACTTAAATGATGATCTTTAACACATTATAGTAGATAATCTAAAAACGACAACTCAGATAAAGGAACGAACGAAAGGCTTCAAGATAAACTAAAGACGATTTGAACATTTATTAAAAACAAGGTTAGAATTATTTACACAACGAACAAATATCTTTAGTAAACGGGTTTTTAAAAAAAATGCTTTCTCTAATCCTTCAACACTCTGGGAAGAAGTACAAAAACTTCCCTGATAAGCAACGTTTTTCATTAAATAATATAGACAAAAGCTGGTCTGCTGTAGGATTGAAAAAGAGTAAATATAGCAAATTGAAAAAAACAAAGGTAACATAGCCTTTGAAAAGTTACAAGAGAATCAAATACTATTAATATTAGAAAAAACATTATAAGTCCACATGCAAGCTGTTGCATATAATATTATTGAAGTGGTCCAGATTACTCAAATTCTTAAAGTTGTGTGCATATTATTAGGAAAAAAATTGTTAATTAACAAAATTAAAACTAACTAAATCCATGGCTTTAGGTCAGATATTCAGATTACTTTTCTGAAAAGCACAGATTTGAAAATGTGAAGAGTTTCATATATTAGTAGAGCCCGATCAAAATGTGAAGCAGCCAGGGGCTGATAAGTTATCCGAGGAACGATCTATTACAAATAAGTCAAAATTGATCATATATTTAATAATATTTTTAAACAAAATATTCTTTAAAAGTTTTATAAAATTGGTGAGAAGGAAAATAAGGATATTTTGATGGATTTGTAAAATCTGCAACATAAAATTTTTCGTAAATTTGTATATATGTACATGTATGAGAGAATACTGCAATTTTAAATTCAAAACATTTGAAAGAAAAAGTAGTATCTTGAAAAAGAAATTTATGCTAACATTAATGCAAAATTGCTACCACTATTATATTTAAGGACCATATAAACCCTGATTAAAATTTTTAGTTCATTTAAAAATGTGTTTTGAATTGTTATTTTATGTGCACTGAATATAAAAAAATTTGACTGTTAACCTTTTAAAAAAGAAAAAAAAAATTCCAAGAAATTATAAACATTATATACATTACTTATTGGCTAAGAAAATGTTAGTTTTATAATTCAGACTTTAGTAGTTTTGAGTTATTCAGTAATAGTTTAAGATTTAAAATACACATTTTCATTTTTTAAACTATTAATAGGTGGGGAAAAAAACAAGAAGTAATTATAAAAAAACTAAAGTAGTAGCAAGATTTCTTAGGATTATTAGAAAATGAAAAACTTAAGGTAGTGAAAAGAGAGAGGGGAAAAAAAACAATTGGGGGGGGGGGGTTGAGATTTTTATAAAATTATTTCATCCAGAAAAGTTCAATTGTTTCATAGGTGGTTGCAAAGAGATAGCTAGAGAAATCAAACTGCTATGATTTTAAGCAAAAGATGACCAATATCATTAGAGAAATACAATGGGTATTCTGTGAAAATTTACCTTCCATCTTATTGTAGAGAGATAAATAAATCTTTCATAATTCATTCTTTTTTCTATTTTACAAAATTTACACTAAAAGTACAGAATGCAATTTCATTAACCAAGAAAAAAATTATCTTTACTCCCATAAATTTAAAACTCTGAACAGGAACTAAAGAATTCGGGAGACCGGAGCTTCAGAATAAGTCGCCCCCTCATCTTACACATGGAAGCACAGGTTAATAACTGTAATACTGAAATTCTAAGAAAATACAGAAAAACTAACAAATTGAAATAGATTTTTAAATAGCCTGAAAATAATATCACAGATTTAGTTTTTCAAAATTCCTAAATAAATTAATGATATATATAAAAAATATCTGTACTAACATATACATCAAAGGCATAAGCATTAACAGGACACGATGGAGAGATCCTTGAAATTCTGAAAAAATTATAGCAAGCTTGGAGGAGGGCAAATTCTGAACTGTACAACATGCTTAAAGCACCTGTCCATACATTAACTAAGCAGTCATTCCAATGGGTCTTTACAAGGTTAGAATGCAAGTAAATAGTGCATGTAAAAGAATTTTTTATTTGAGCTTCCTATAGGTTAAAATCCATAAGGAAAAGAAAGTCAAGCAGGAAGACCCTGATAAAAAGGTTGATCGACTACCCCAAAAAACGGATCTAAAGATCTTTGAAGTAAATATTTAGAAAAATGTTGCCAAAAGTAAATACGTCTAGAGAAAACTGCAAGGGTCGTCTAGGGCTATCAAGCTACTGAGAAAAGACAAAATATTTCAGTACTTTTGGGAAAAAAATATTGAACTTCAGAGAATCTTTTTGTATATATGAAACAAACTTAAAGTGAGAATATGACTTAAATAAGAACGAGTTTTAAAAATGACCTTAATATTTCCTTAAATCTAATTACCCATATTGCATTAACTGATCACAATATAAATGAAGACCTGAAAATGCATTTAAACACTAATCATAGGTTATGTTACTTTGGTACACCATTTAATCATGACTGTCATAAAATTATTAACACAGACACTTTCCACATTTCGCCGAACCTCCTAATGAGGTTGGGGACAAAAACGTCCAACAGCATTAACATGCTGTGAAATGTTGGACTATTAATGTATTAAAAGCGAAACAGCCTACTCACTGGTTTATTGAGAGATTAAGAGGCTTATAACTCAGCATCCAATTGCTCATTAATTCAATTCCACATTCGGCACAAAAGTAGACGAAACACTGTGCAAATTTTTAAAATATTAGTTACAATGGTGAATTTCAAAAATTAATCAATACTGAAATGCTACAAGTTATCAATCAATTAATAAGAAAGATAAAATCGGTTGACATAGAAAACTTATTACATATTATAAATGAACTAGAAAAGAAAACGACAGTAAAATAATTGAATAAATTAAAGAAATATTCTGATGCAAGTCAAATAAAGGAAGATATGATTTTCAAAGAAATGATAACAAGATTAAACGCAAAGGTGAAAAAAGTTTTAAAATTTTTTTAAACGTAAATTATGTTACGTAACAATTTAGCTATTAACAGGTCTATAAATAAAGCAATACAGAAAACTTTTTATATTATACTAAGTAGGTCCAATGGAGTACGCCTTATTTTAATGTAATTTTTTTATGCACTAATACAAACAGATATATATTTTAATTTTATGCTAAAAATAACATACAAATGTAAATTTAAAATTATATTCCTCAATTCTCTTGACCTTAATTAAGTCCACAATTTTTTAAGAAATGTAATAAGTACTCTTAAAATATCATTTGCTATAGTTAATTTTAAACAGAGTAATTTACTCAAATATCCAGTAAATCTAGTACAAAGCTTGATTGGGATGGTTTTTGTCAAAAGAAAAATACATATTCGGAATAAAGGATAAGTTAGTTCTTAAATTCAATTAATTTTTCCTTTTTAGAACTTACATAAAAAATTATTTAGTATTAAAAAAACATTAAATGTTAAAAAGCTTTGTAATATTAATGCATCGTAACAAAGACATTGCAAAACTTATTTATAAGCACGGCTGACACAATATATAAATTTTTACACTTAAAAATCCCAAAAACCATATTAATTAAAAAAGTTACAGATAGTAAATGTCTAAGTTTATAATAGAAAATAAAATTTAATATTATACTTAAACATTTAAATAAATATTTTAAGCATTTAAGTTACATTGAAACTTTTTAAAATCCCATCACAATGGCAGGCAATATAGCATAAGAAATTAGTATAGATACAAAAAATCAGTTTCAGTTTTAATAACTAAAACGCAAACTTAGATAAAGGACAAAAAGCTTATGTAAAAAAGAACTTTTATTATATATTTGTAATAGCATAGATTTTTTTCTTAACATACTAATACATAAACATAATTTTAAACAGAAAAACTATTATTTATACGTTATGATTACTGTAGCAGCTGTGCACACTGCAGAGACAAAAAAGTCGATTTGAATACTAAAAATGAAAACACATTTACATAATCATTAGAGTAAACAGGAAATATTTAATGTTTTGTACTTAATAAAAAAGCATGATCATGCTTGAAAAACTAGTTTTTGACATGGAGAGTATCAAAAACTAGTTAAAACTGTCAGAAAGATATTGTAACAAATGGAAGATTTATGCAGTTTTTATAGCATAGAATAAAAACTACTGAGGCTTAATAAAAACTATTTTCGTTAAAAAATATAGATTTTAAATATTAATATGGTTGCATCTAAAGTTTTAAGACAAGTTTCTGACAGGACAGTTTTAAGCCACAAGAAAACTAATGCCATGCCTAACCTGCCTGTAAAGAAATCTCCAAACAAAAAGTAATAATAATAAAAAAACAATAGATTTATAAAACATCCATCTTTATGAATTTAAGAACTTTGTACATATCCCTGAAAATTTATATATGGGAAAAGTTTTTAAATAATGCACTCTTATGAGAAAAATCCAAGTTGAATGAGTTGAAATAGAGCTTTTATGTAGGAAACCAGTTCCATTGATTTAAAAAAAGTGTTTCTTTTCAATGAAAAGTAGAAGACACTTATCTTTGTAAAATCATGCCACACACACTAAAAAGGACGAGATCCACCTTGACCCATCATGGGAAACGATCCTCCCTGTGGAAACATAGACTGACCACTGTAGGGTGAACCCATTCGAGGCATGCCTCCACCAGACATATCTGAAACAAAGGATAATTTATAAATAGAATTCGATGTGAGAACTTTTTAGGAACAATTATGTTACAAGTTGGCAATTTTTTATCAAACTTGGTGCAATGATTTTGTTGATAAAGAACATAAAGTGTCTAAAAATTGAAACCACAGTTGTGTCATCTGTGCAGTAAAATGTTGCTAACTTAAAAGTGACAATTCAGAGTAATTAAAAATAAAAGTATTACATTAAAAAACAATGCACTTTCATTGTTGTTATTTATATTTTATGCTTTTTGGTCATAAGATTTTCTGTTATGGTAATCAGAATGGGCCACACAGATCATGCGATTTGAAAGGAGCTAGTACACTCTAAATAGACCAAATGTTGAAAGGCCAAATTTCATGTATCTTTCTCAGAAAAATTAATTATGATGGGTATCTGAAATCGTGTGTGAACGTTACAGACATATTTATATTTACTTTAATAAAAATGTGTTGGCTTGTATCATTGTTTTTTCAAACTATTTTTAAATAAGATGCTTTCGTTAACAGGTAAAATTATATGATTTTCCAAATGCATATAAAAAAGTGTTATAGATATCAATAAAATTATACTAGTGAATAAATACATACACATGCCAAACATGACATAAAATTAAAGCATATTAATTGCATAATATATTTTAAGAAAAAGGTAAAAATCATTCTCTTATCCAATGCATCTCTCTCTCACTTACCCACAAAGTAGATTTAATGAAAAAAATTGATTAAAAATAAAAGTTAAACTAATAAGTTTCTTGTATCATTATTAATTCCAAAACATTATTTACACATTAGGGCAGAGGTCGCCAAAGTGGTCGATATAGTCTATTTAACAAAAGCGATCCGAATCGGAAGGGTCGAAGAAAAAAAAGTTCTTAATACGCAAATTACACATACCTAATTTAGTATGTAAAATTTGGGAATTTTTTTATAATTAAATTAATATCAGTTTCTTTATAGAACATAAATTAATAAACGTATATTTATTCGGGTGAAACAAGTATTTATGTACCAGCGATGAGTGGCACGAACTCTGCACTTCTGGTTTATAAGTCATATGCATATGTGCTCTTCTTCAAATGTCACGTGTGACGAGCATTGAAGTTACTAACGCAAATATCATAAGCAGTTTCAGCTATCTTTGCTAGTTGTGAACAGTGTTGAATGTTTGTAGTATCATTATTAAAACTTTTATAGTTTTTGATAATTAGTTATTTTTTTCGATAAAAGCATTCGTTTAGTTTAGATATCAATTTTGATTATCAAAACATGTAAAAAAGAAGGTAAGCATTAATAATATGGATTAGTACAGACCACGACGAAACTATAGCACACTTTGTATTTTTTTTTTTTTTTAACCAAAATTACAAAATTTTTGAAAATACTATTACGTTAATAATTAATTAAATGTACTAATTAACTTTAATAATTAATTAAATGTACTATTACTTTAATAAATGTTTAAAATCATAAAATAAATGTACAAACACAGTATCTAATAGAGTTTTATTTTAATTAACAGAAAATTACTTTTATGGGGGTCGATGGAGATTTTGAAAAATTATATAGGGGTCGATGATCAAAAAAGTTTGGCGATCCCTGCATTAGGGAATGACAAGTTCTACTTATTGTTATAAAATAATTTACATACTAGGTGGCATTCCCATTGATGGCCTCATCATCTGCATGCCATTCATCATTACAGGATTCGGTAAACCTTTACCACCCATCATTGGTGGCATTCCAGGCAAATGCATTATATATTTAGGCATAATGGATCGCTTTTCTTCCTGAAAATGAGGAAAAAAATACTTTTTATTAAAAAATATTTTTATAAGTAAAAATTAATCCCAAAATGAGATAAATAGATCTTGTAAGAACATGAATAGCAACCTTTTAAGATCAGTTTATATTAAGGACACATTCTTTGAAGCATGAAGAAACTTCTAACCAATATAATTTTTTTAACACTTCAGACAGGTTGCTTTTTCTTTTTTCTCGCCTTTCTCTGTTTCATCAAAACGTTTCAGTCGTAGTGCAACAATATTATTTTTACTTAAATTTTGTCTAAACATCTAACCAAAATTAGTTGGCTATAGGTTTGGCAATATAGATATACAACAAGGATAGGGACTTCAAAGAAAAGGGATTATATATTACAGGAATACACAACACAAATGGGGTGGAGCCTCGTAACTGTTTGTTTGCCTAATAGGCCACATAAGTAAAGTGATCTTCAAAGCAAGGAAAGGAGTTCAACTGGTTCTGTTATGTAATAAGCTCTGCTTTGTGTATTTATGAGGAAAGATAAATTTCTTTGCATGCTTCAGAACCGGTTTTTGTGTATATTTAGAGCAAAAGACAGGCTTTTATGAGAAAAATATTTACATTTTAGCACAAAATGAAAAATTACTATGGCACAAAATGAAAATTTGACTAGTTGTCTATGTCTACAACATTACACTATTCTGAAAAGTTTTGATGATAAAGAGCAAATAGGTAAATGAATGTAAGAAGGGAATTATTAATGAACGAGTACATCAATTTCAGAAAAATAAATAAAACTTTTAACTTGTTGTACTCTGATGTGGCCTCTAACTGAACATAGCTGAGCTGAAATGTCACTACTATGCTAAAATTTAAAGTTTTTATAACTTAATATTCAGTAAACATAATATTTTATGACTTCTTTGATACATAAAATTACTGTATTATTTTGTTTAGATGATCTATAGCTTATATTAGTTTAAATAGAATTTTAAAGTACACAAAATGAAAATTTGATGAAGAAAACAAAGCGTTAAACCTCCTATTCACAACCTATAGAGAGTTTGACAAAAAAAAAAAAAAAAAAAAAAAAAAAAAAAAAAAATTTTTTTTAATAATTCCAATATATCATATATGGCAAAGGCTAACAATTGAACTGTAGCTTGTACTAATTGTTACTGACCCATAACAATCAAGGATTAAAAATTTAGGATAATAAATTTATTTTCAGTGGATTCCATCTCATGTTGACATATACAGCAATGAACAGGCGGATGGACTGTTACCACCCTAATCTTTCCTCTTCAACACTTACCCTTTTAGAACATCAATCCATAGTTAATTCTGAAATTTCAAAGGGGTGGAAGATTCCTCCCAGCGGGCAAAGAGCCAGGTTCTTCAATCGCCCTCCTTTGTGACAGAGCCTCTAAAACCGCAATTTCCAGATCCGCAAGCGATCATATAAAAAGTCTCTCGTTTTTCGAAGGCAGGAGAATCTTCAAGGTCTGCTTCAAATGTCAAACTGAGCAGGCTTCTCCTGAACTGTTTGGGACTTTCCAGAGAGGGCATATACTCATCCCCCCTTCTGGTCCTCGATTTTCTTAGGGTCAACGGTCTGATGGACCTTGTCTGACTTTGTCAGGCATTTGGAGGATAAGCTACAACTACAAATTTAGGTTTTATTTGTGCACAAAAATTAGGTACAATACCCAGGAAAATGTTTCTTACCAGAGATACATCTTCATCTGGATGCATTATTTTACTTGATGCAGTATTAGTTTGGCTTGGAGGAGCAGTACACAGGCGTTTTGCATCTGGGTTGGTTTGAGGACTCAACGAAGCTTCTAACAAAACAATGTTTTTTTTTATTATCAAAATATGTTAAGTAATAATGCTATATATCTAAGAGTTTTCCATCTTGCAACTTAATGAAATTTTACTTAAAAAAAACAACAACATTATATTGAACTGTGCTTACACACCTTTAATATATTCTTCGCATGTAGTTCTAGCTTTTCATATTTCAATATAAATACAACTTGGTTGTATATGGAAAGGCTTTTTCAACAATTCAAATGTAGCTTTAATTTTTATATGAACAATGAAGCAGTGACCAGGTAATAAAGAATCAAAAACAAAGAATAATTTTATTCCTGTATAAGAGACTAGAGTTACATAAAGATATTAAAAAACTTTGCTTAGAATCTAACATGATTAGACAACCTGTAGTAGAATTTTTTCGAACTATCTGTGACAAAACTCTCTACCACAAATATCTTTCTGCAAGATACTTTTCACAAATTATTTCTTTCTTCGCATTTTGTAAATCAACATTAGAATAAAAAAATTAATTAAAAATCATGAAATCTGTAGTAGTAATTGCAAAAAAAAGAAGATAAGACTCCTCAAACGAGTGTTTCGTTTCGAGATTAGGTTGCTGTAATAAATAATATCGTATAAAAAATATCAGATTTAAAAACTATGGAGAAATCAATAGCAATAACTGCCAAAAATTCGATAGAATGATTGCCCTAAAAAATATATCGAGATATTAAAAATTCATGAGAAAATCAAGATCAATAACTGCCAAAAATGCAATCAAAACATTACAGTGATTTACGATACTTTCGACGGAAATGGAGCACGTCAAAAAGTGATTATCTAAATGCATGATTCAAATATTACGTGTAAATTTCTGTAGAAAAAAAAAGTTCTCTCTTTTTTTTAAACTTTTCAAAAGAAAAATCTTTCCTGCAAGAACTCTCTAACGTTCTGTGACAATGCCGCGGCGATTAGACATATGAAATTTGTTAGAAAACTAAGCCTCATGCCATATCATTTGAATAAAAAAGAAACCCACCTATTACTCTTATACTAATTGTGAAAAGTAGATTTAGGTGCAGTACAGTAAATATTGTTTAATAGCTTTACATGAGGAAGGAAAAAAAACTAAATGACATCCACTGCTTACAAAACAATATATGCCTTTGCAGAAGTTATTTTTACTTATATAAAAGGATCTGATTGTTAATTGCTACAATGAAAAAGATCATAATGGAAAGAAGAAAAAAACGTTCAAAATCAATGTAGTTTTAATGTTAAAATATCAAACCTTAAAATGTTCTTACTTACCAGCACTGTAAGATACTGGTACTCCAGAATGAGATTTCAAAGAAGCTATAAAAGGTAGTAACATAAAAAGTCAATGTAAAAATTAAGCACAAACAATAATTAACTATAGTAATATATATCAAATAGTAGGATTGATCCAGATTATGCTACTAGAGTTACTTTATAGTGCAAAACTGTCTACTTTATTGACATTGTTCAATATTGATTTAATATTTTCTCTTCAATCTGAATCCTCATACTTGCTAATAGAAATAAAATAATCTTCTCCTAAAACTAATTGCATGTACAGTACAGTAAGTACCCGCTTAACGCTGTTTCGGTTTAGCGCTCTTTTATTTCAACCCGGGGACTCCCCCAAATATGTACATAACATATCCGAAACAGTGTAGTTGTGTTTCTTGCTTGGTGCGGTGCTGTACAGACACATTTTTAACATTTGTTGATATTATTGTAAGTACATATAAATTTATATAATACTATAACGATTAATACAGTGACAAATATTATGATCTTTAGTTTTTATCATGGGTGATAATGAAAAACAAGAGAAGAAAACAACCAGAAAAAGCATTTCACTGGAAACTAAAATGCGTCCAGAAAAGTGATTAAATTCGGGTGAACGTCAATCTCAAACTAGTGCTGCATTGAATTTGGCAACTTCAACAATAAGGACAATTCGTAAGAATAAAGAAAAAATACTGTCATCAGCAACTCCAAATACATCAAGCTCTGCAACTAGAATTATCTGTTCTAGATATAACATTATAGAGGAAATGGAAAAATGACTGTCCATATGGATTGACCACGAAATTGAACGCAATATGCCATTAAGCCAATCTATCATAATGGAAAAAGCTAGATGAATTTTTAATTACATTAAGGTTGAGGGAAGTGACATAAGTGAAACTTTCGTTGCTAGTCGAGAATGGATTAATAGATTTAAACATTGAAATAAACTTCACAACATAAAGATTACAGAAGAAGCAGCAAGTGGTGATATGAAAGTGGTGCCTAAATTCTCAGCGACATTAAAAACAATAATTGAACAAGAAAACTATCCTCCAGAATTGGTTTTTAATGTTGATGAAGCAGGCCTACTTTGGAAAAGAATGCCAAAACGAACATTTCTATCCCGTGAAGAGAAACAAGAACCAGGATTTAAAGGAGCAAAAGATCGCTTAACATTTCTACTGGGTGGTAACGAAAGCGGAGATTTCAAATTAAAACCACTACTAGTTTACCACTCCAAAAACCCAAGAGTGATGAAAGGCATATCTAAATCAACTTTACCTGTAATTTGGGAGTCTAATAAAAAAATCATGGAAAACAATGAAAATTTTCCAGGATTGGTTCACTGAACATTTCTGCCAGTCTGTTAAACGTTATTTTGAAATTAAAAAACTTGAACAAAGAGCACTACTATTAATTGATAATGCTCCAAACCTCCCAACAAATTTATCAGACTTAACAACATGCATTCCAGTCGAAGTGTTTTTTTGCTGCCTAACACAACTGCCTTAATTCAACCAACGGAGCAAGCCGTTATATCCAATTTTAAGGCTTATTACTTGCGGCGAACATTAAAGCAGATGTTTGACAAAATAGACTGAGAAGAGAAGCAATCAATAAGAGAATTTTGGAAAAACTACAATAACATGAATGCTGTAGAAAACATAAACCTTTCTTGGAATGAGATAACAGAAAGATCTTTGAAAGGAGTATGGAAGAACATTTGGCCAGATTTAAGGCGAAGACATTGGACACTCTGTCGATATGGATGAAATAGTGGAATTAGCAAATCAAACCTGTTTAGATGAGGTAAATGTGGAAGACGTAGAAATAGTTCAAGAAACAGCAGCTAGTCTTTCTAATGATAACTGAGCAAGAAAACAAAAATATTGATAGTAATGATTTCGAAGAAGAGTAAAAAGAACTTTCGATGGCGTTTGTAAAAAGGAGTTTGACTACTATAACTGAAATTATGGACCAATTTGTTGAAAATTATCCAAATTTTGACAGGAGTTCAAAAGAGTTATAGATGCTTTATCCACTTATCAACAACTTCTAACAGAACGCAAAAGGAAAACACAAACTACATTAGATGACTTCTTGACAAAAAGGCAGAAAATTGGAAACACAAAATAGACTGAATGATCTGACTGACTTAGAATTTTATTTGCTTTTTAAGTACGTATATTCGTTTATATATTTTTTATTTTTGTAAGAAATAAATGTTTGGTTTTATTTATATTAAAAAAAAACATAATTATTAGATTAATACCTAACCAATTTTCTATCCATCTTCCCCTAACCCCATTATTTACATGTTAAGATAGCCTCGTTTAGCGCTGTTTCGCATTATGCTCTACTTTGATGGAACGTCTACGTGTCAAGCGGGGTCTTACTGTATGTGTTAATAATTCAGTTTCTACATAGTTTTAGTTTGAGCATCACTGTCACCTGGTTTCTGATATGGACGAATTAAATACACAGATTAGTGCTCTAAATTTCACTTGCGAATTTCTTCATTTATATTTAACTGAAATGAATTTAAACCAATATAAAATCATGAAATTTTTCTCTACTTGTCTGAAATATTCAGGGAGACTTAAAAGAGATTTCCAATTTTTGAGGGGGACATATACTAACTAACAAAAAGTACCACACTACTTTTAGATACTTCATGACCAATAAAAGTTAAAAAAAACTCTAATTTCTTTTAGAAATGACTTATTGTCAAAAATCAGCATGGATCAGAACAAATCGTATAAAATAAATAAAAAAAAGTACCTGACACATTAGGTGAGGAACTTCCACTATAAGCAGGAAATGTAGGTCTTGAAGATGTTGTCATCAGAGGTTTAAAATCTGTGCCCACTGGGGATTGTGAAGATGATGTTGATGTCTAAAAGAGAAAGGGACAGTACATTTAATAGCATTAGGTTTAGTTATTTTAAACATTAAAGTAAATGGATAGAAAAAAAAAAGTGAAAAGGTACAAATCCTTCTCAACTAATCTAACACCATAGACAAATTTTGAAATTTGTATTTATAGCGTAAACTTATAAGTATTAAATGTTATCCACTGACATTGTTAATTTTAAAAAGAAAGAAATTTATTAGCTGAAAATATAATTCTGTAACAGTAAAAAAAATATATTATTATTATTTTTTTTTTTTTTTTTACGTTTATACAAATTAACATCTAAAATGAATTTTTAATAAATGAACTGAAGGTTAGTTAAACTGAAAAATTAAATAAAACAATAAAATAAATTTGCAATCTAAAAGTAAAACCAAATTATAAAATTTTTATTTAAATTATAATTTAGATTTAAGCTATATAGCACAAAATACGACAGCAAAGGTAATTTTTTACTCTTGATAAATCACTTTCAAACTTGTTAATTTAAAAAAGAAAGAAATCTATTAGCTGAAAATATAATTCTGTAACATTAAAAAAAATATTTTTTAATTATTTTTTTACATTTATACAAATCAACATCTAAAATTAAACTTTTAATAAATGAATTGAAGGTTAGTCAAACTGAAAAATTAAATAAAACAATAAAATAAATTTGCAGTCTAAAAGTAAAACCAAATTATTAAATTTTTATTTAAATTATAATTTAGATTTGAGCTATATAGCACAAAATAAGACAGCAATGGTAAATTTTTTACTCTTGATAAATCACTTTTAAACTTACCTGAGGCATAGCGGAAGGAAATAATGGTTTTGATGGTGCTTGGGTGCTACCTGACACAGTTGATGGTGGCATTATAGGAGCACGGGGCATTCCTGGCGGCATCATTGACATACCACTGTCAATAAGCATGCAATTAAAAATTATGAACTTTTTAAAACTAGACTATCCATTTAAATACAAAAATATAGTGCGTGGAGTCCCTCCGCACGGAAGTGAAACTGCGTAATGTGGAAATGAAAATAGGAAGGGGTAGAAATCAATTTTTAGTGAAATCATATTGTTTCTTTAAGACAAACTTTATTAACATTGCTTACAACCATTTATCTACATAACTTTATTTTAAAATGTAGCACAGAATTACATTACAATAATAATAATAATAATAAAAAAACAATTATCTTAGTTTTAAACTCTTGAATTAAAAGCGTAATAATAGCGGTACAGGAAAATAACATTAAATTAGGGATGCAAAAATATTTATAGAAAAACTATACTTTTATGACTTTTATTAATTTTATGCTAGTGAGAACCAAAACAATATGGAATGGGGGAAAACTGGATCCTACCACGTGATTTTCCGGCCATTAAAAATGTAGCGTTAAACGTTTAACGCAACCTTGTTGGAAGTCGCATTAGAAGTTTCACTTCAAAAAAGGGGGTTAAATTATATAAAAGCTTACAATGTAGAAAAATCTTGCATTTAAAATAAAAATTATAACCAGTTTCATATTTTAAAATTTATGCCCAACAGTTATTGCCACCAGCAATGATTAATAATATACTAATATAAAACAAACATCAAAAAATTCAATATACAGTCAGACCTCAATATAAGGTCATCCGCATATAAGTCACTTTTCCAAAGTCCCGGCTCACTGAATAGGAATTCCTTGTTATAGATTATCGGATACATGGTCACGTTCAAAAATCTTTATCGCTTATAAGGTCATTTCTCTCTTTCTAACAAAAGCTTTTTTCTAACAAAAGCCTATTTAACTTCCTTAGAAGGCAATTACCCCTCTCAAGTTCTAGGAAAATGTTGCAGCCAACAGACACACCTGGACCTGGAGAGAGTTTCCACCCCCAGTTCACCAAGAATTTTCTCCTCCCTGTCCACACTTCCAGGGAGGGAGGGCTCTCGCCATTTGGACGAGGACAAAGGATAAATTTTCCCATCATGTCACATGACCATTTGCTGACCACACCAGAGGAAAGAATTTAATTCGAACCTCTCTCACCGTGTCATCATGTTGGCAAAGAGAAAGACGTTGACTCTATCAGAGAATGAAAAAAAAATCACTGAGGATTTTGAAAATTCTAATTTATCAAAGGCACGCTTTGTGGAAGAACGTGGTATACCACGCACCACCTTAAACAATATTTTGTCTTCTCATCGCAATGGAAATGGGAAAAAAATGCGTTTTTCCCCTTATTAAATTTAAAAAAAAAAAAAAATCTAACTTCCTTTAATTCTTTTCTAATTCTGTTAAAATTTATTGTCTTAAATATTTAATTTATTAACTTAAATATTAATATATTTAATTTATTGACTTAAATATTTATTTTTCGTTTGTTTCGTTCCATTTTTAAAAATCATAATGTGTACTATTTGCATGCTTAGTTAGGAACTGCTAATGAATCGGTTAAAAGGTCACCCCGCTTATAAGGTCACTTTTGCGATGTCCCTAGGGGTGACCTTATAACGAGGTCTGACTGTACTAGTACTGTGATATGCTAAGAATGAAGTAACCAGTTTTTCAATTGCAAATTTACTATTTTGTTATATTTAACTTCAATAATTTTTAAATAGATAGTGCAATTTATGTTAAGCTTAACTGTTATAATAACTATTAATATTGTTTGAGTCAAAATCGTGCTTCAGATTTTTTTTTTCTTTAGAATTAGAAGATTTTTTTAATTTGAAAAATGTTAAAGTCAAAATACTTCAAAGCAAAATTAAACCCTGTTCCCTGATTCTTGGTTTTAAAAAATATTATTGATCTATGTTAAGATTGGTAAAATTTTAAGCTTTTAAGCCATTATGAAACTTTAAGCCAAAAAAAATTTTTCCCCTCCTAAATAAGCAGCTTTATCTAGCTTTTGGTTAAAAAAAATTATATGCACATTTACTGCATTACCAATTCGCATAGTTCACAATAGCAAGATGATACAACAATGAAAATAAAAAAAATATAAAAAAAAATGATAGAGCTTACCCAGGGGACATAAATCCAGGAGGCATGCCTAAAGGAAAAGATAGAGAAAGAGTATGAAAATTTAAATTCATTACATTTTATAAGAACAGACACATTTAAAAAATTTGTTTTATTTTTTAAAAAAATAAATAAAATGAGATGTGCAATTGTACTGTTGACATCCCTAAATATGTTATCTGTTCCATATAAACCAGCAAAAACTATATATCGTATTTACCGCCATGTATCTATAATAAAAAAAATTTCAACAAGGAATTAATAAAGATAAGAAGTCACCGAATAATCGATTTCTCCCCCTTCAAATCACACTTAGATAAATTTTAAAAAAAGCAGGTATTATAACAGTATTATCCTTAAAATAGAAAGATAATCTAAAACAAATAATTCAACACAATAAATGGTAAGACATCTGATTACTGAGAAGATGTTGCTCCCAAAGAAAAAAAAAACTCAAAAGAACGCTTTTCTCTTTGTGGTTTAAAAGTATCTTTTTGAAATACAATTAAGAACATAATGACAGATTTCAATTATAAGAGTATTAAAATCCAAGAAATAATTGTACCTAAGGTTACATGCCTAGTATGTTATATTAACAAAATCCAGATTTATAAAATGCTAGCGGAATATCCTTTTATCCTCCAGGGTGAATAAAATAAAGAAAATAAATCAGTACTGAAAAACACTACCAACTCATGCATAAAATTGAAAAGCATATACCAACACAATTTATAAAGCTAAAATTAAAATAAATTAAATTATTTCTTTTTTTATTATTATTTAATACCACTCTCAGAGGTTTTACCTTATCAAATTAAGTAAAACACATTTTTTGTAGTTCATCCCATTAAAATCAGGGTAATGATGTTACTCAACCCAAAATATACCCAGAAAGGAAAGTAGGAAGTAGGTTTAAAAAAAACCTACTGTTTTTTTTTTTTCTTTTCAGATTTGCATTTTATTATTAACGAATCAGCCACAATAGCCATTTCTTATATAAGGATGTTTTTATTGAAAGAGGACAAACCTTGAGAAAATTCAAACGGGAAGGATAATATTTCATTTTTAAATACAAATCCTAAAAAACTTTTTCAGATAATATAATAGCCTCTGGTGATGTACTAATCAAGCCTAAATATATTTATAATTAATAGGTAATAGGTAAATTTTTTGTAAAAATAAACAATTATCTTTTGTTTTTCATTCTCCTGATTTGTTAGAAAAAAAATATCGGAGGGACAAGAGCAATAAGAAAAACGAACTTTGGCAAGAAGAATAGACTAGGAATAATAATGAAACTTAATATAAATAGTCTTTTAAAGGAACACTACCAGACAAGTTTTGTTCCTTTTTAATAAATGTTTTAATTAAAAAAAATATATTCAATTTTTTTGTTTTTTTTTGTTGACTAAATGAGATTAATTTACTTTTGGAATTTGAGGCTACTTTTTAAATGTTATTTTTAGATGATTATCTGTACTAATAATTCTTCACATCAAACGGGGGGAGGGGGGGAAGAGTCTTTATTCATGAAAGAAAAGTTTGAAATATTGATCTTTTCATAAAAGGTTGAAACCTGCTCACTTTTAGTTATTAAAAATTTTATCATACTAAGTTCAAGGTATCGAAGGTCATTCAACCCTACAAGAAAAGATTGTATAAAAACAACCTTAATTTTCCTCTATTTATTTTTTCATTAAAAAACATATTTACCTTAAAGACCCATTATCCGGACTTGCCGAAGTTTCCACAAATCCGGCTATTGAATTTTCAAAGTATTTCGAGAATTTGGTAGCCACCGAATACCAGAATTTAAAAGACAATCCTAAATGGTAAATAATTAATTTTAACCTGTAGGGTTACCTAATTTTTAAAATTTTATGGAGAATAATTTTAGATTACTACTTTTTTACATCATCAATTACTGATATTATTAATGCTTCAGACAGGGTTGGGGTTTTGGACGTCCTAAACTAGTTTTGGACAGGACATGTGGGTTTTACTGTCCTAAACTGGGTCAAACTGTCTCAAAGTGTCTAAAACCTTGAACTTTGGTGAAAGATAAAAATTCTAAAGGTGTAACCATTGTACACATAATAATTACATGTATCAATAAATATTTGATATTTTTTAAACAATTTACTTTAACTTATTAATGGAAAATAATACAATATAATAGGAAAAGGTTTATAATCTTTGAAGCTCCACAATTCATTGAACAACAAAAGTGAACACCTCATCCTTTAAATATTAATATGCTTTTAATACTGATAAATAATGTTATTGCATAAGGATAAATAATGCAAAAAAAATAATAATAATGATTTAAAAAATATTAATTTGTTTAAAAATTAACCTTTTATATTTCACTTATTTTTTATTTTTTTTTTTAATTTTATAATTTCTGCATGATAAAAAAGACATCTATTTAAAAAAAAAATTGTTTTAAATATAAATATATTAGTTTAAATTGGAAATACAAAATAACTGAGAAATGTAACAGTTTTGAAGGGCATAACATCAGTTTCAGTTACTGACACTGGTGATGTATCACTACTACGCTAAAAGAATTGAACATGAATAAAATAAAAGTATTCTTGAATAGTACTATAGATAAATAAACCTATTTATGACTAACCAAACACTTAGTTCCTAATAGCTTAACCTGTATGGCAAGGTCAAACTTCAGTTATGTACTATTGAATGAGAGGATCCATAGAACTAGATTACTGATTAATCTTCCTTTGTTTTAATGTTTAAATTGAAGAGTCAAACAATATTAATAACACATTACACTTTTAAAAACAGATATTTTCTAGTAGATTTAATTATTAATATATTATTAGTTCTATGTTTATTTTACCCTTTAAATATTGTTCAGATAAAATTCTGACATAATTTCAGTAAAAGGGTTTTGGACAGTTTAAGACAGTTTTGGACAGGACGGTTTAAACCGTGGATTAATCCATTCTGTCCTAAACCTTGCCAACCCTGCTTCAAGATCGTAAAAAAGAAGTATTACCCTTTATTTTTATAATTATATTTTATCTTTTTAAACTTAGTGATATGGCTATTGAAGAGTAAAACAGATTCTACAAGAATCATTAAAAAAAAAGAAAAAAAAGAAAGTTATTATATGAATAAAAGCCCACCTTTATTTAAGCCAGAAGATGGTAAGTCTTAAAAGAAAAAGAAAGCACAGTTAAAAGAGTTATTTATAATAAAATGAGAAGTAATTATAGAATAGAGAGCCTAAAATACACATAAAAAACAGTACTTGTTGGTAATCTAGAGTTAGATTTTGATTGTAAATATTAATTGATAACAAGAGTAGAATCTTTATTTTCACACTTTACTTCAGCAGGCCTTTTTCTCTTTGTAATTAATAAATTTTATTTTTACATTTATATTTTTTAAAGCAATAAGATATATCAGGATAATAAATTAAGACAATAAAACTTTATTTTGAAAAAAATTAAATAAATAAAAGTATAATTTTGATATTCTAGCAACAGCATGATACTATCAATTAATGTAGTGTTTCTATAAATTTACATAATTTTTTTTTATCTAATAAATATAAGTTTAAATTTATTAAAATTATTTTTATTGTCTAAAAGGAATGAAGATTATTTACACATTTTTAACTCATGTTAACTTTATACGAAATTTAAACAAGATTCATAATTTTATAACAGAATTACGTTAATGTTGGTTCTCAATACTATATTCTGTAGCTCATTTGCCTGCCCAAAAATGGTTGAACATTCTTGTTATAGGTAGTGCCGTAATAGTATTAGTTTTACTCTAAAGACATAAAACTAGACAAAATAATAAACAACATAAAACTAGAATGTGATATTAAAAAAAACATTAAATCTCTATTTATATATAGATTTTAATTTTTTTTAATAAATAAAATTTAAAATGGAACAAACTAGAACACTGTGTTACCTAAAACTCATAATGAAATTTTAAATAAATTCTTTACCCATTGACATTGGCCCCATAGGTCCAAGTGGAGACTGTCCTGGCATCATGGGAAATCCCATACCAGGCATTCCTGGCATCATTCCAGGAATAGGTGGCATGCCAGGCATCATACCGGGCATGGATGGCATTCCTGGCATAGTTGGTCCTGAAGATTTATTGTCTGGAACCCCAGAAGAATCTTCATCATCCGAATTTCTAACCTCTACTGCGAATAGAAAAGTTCATATCAATACTTATTTAGAAAAAATTAAAATAAGAAAAAGGTTTTATAAACATTATAGCAAAATATAATTGGAGCAAATATGTATAAAGAGAATAAATTTATTTGTTTAACCTACTTAAAGTGAAACAAACTTGTCTCCACCTTACTCAAGCAAAAATATATAAGTACAAAAATTTCCAGTAGAAACGCCACACTATAGCACATGGGACATAAAAAAATTGCTGAATTTTTTATTGATCTCTACAAGGGTTATTGTAAACATTGCACTTCCATTTTTGGATACTGCAGTAGGGAACCGATTATCCGGAACAATTGGGACCATCGCTATTCCGGATAACTGATTTTTCCGGTTTTCTGAATCTCTACAAAAAGCCGTTTTTTTACTGTCAAACCCAACTAAAATATATATATATATATATTTAAAAATAATCGTAAAAAGAAGAAAAAACGATAAAGTAATACACTAATGATTATTTCTAAAATGATGGCAAGGAAAACATCTTTTAAAAAAGAAAGAAAAATCCTAAAATCTTATGAGGAAAAAAAAATATTTCAAAAAAATAGCTAAGTAGACTTTATTTTGATTCAGAATCTTACTAACAAGATATCAAATGTATAATATAATGTAACAAGATGTAAATGTTGAATTGTGAGGTAACTTTGGTGTGGTAATCCAAGTAAGACACATAATAACTTAAAATGTAAATTTAATAAAACAACAAAACATAACAACTAACATGCTTGCAGCACGTAACAAGATTAGCGATGAACATCTATTAGTAACGTGTTTATATACTCTCTGGAAAGGTAAGGCAGCGCCGCTATTCAGAAACTACAGGTTGTCGTCGCTGACTCGTAGTGATGACGCAGGGGTAGAAATTTTTTAAAAAAATTACTGGTCCATAGGACCAGTAACTAAAACATTTTACTAGTCCGCACAAAACTTTACTGGTCCGTCTGCGCGTTTCTATTAGCTGCAAATAAAAATAAAAAAAAATTTTTGATTGAAAAAATCATGATTTTTTTTTAAAAAATCATAAACTTTTGATTTAAATCGCATTTTTTTATGATCTTTCATTCTCTAAGTCTCAGAAGTCTGCAGTTTGTATAGACTTGCCTTTTTGTATGTAAATGCAAAGAAGATAATAGAATAAGATATGAATTTTAGAATATTATAATTAAGTTATTAAATTCCATTAATGTTAGCATTAATTTAATTCAATCGGTATTTCTATTGCTTTTTTTTTTTTAAGAATAACAAGTGAATATAAGTTTGAAAATAGAAACAATTTTCAATTTATGGTATTTTTTTTATCCAAATAAATTTACTTGAACCAAATTATAAACATGTAATAATCAATTTTAAAAATGTCTATATCGCTTGAATTAAAAATAATAAAGCGAATTAATAAAAAAGTAAATCTACGATAGATCAAAATAATATTGAATGCACCAAATCACACGTGGCCCCGTTTCTTCCGTTTATCTTTCTCCTCTCCGATGCTGCTAACGCATGCGCAAAACACGGAAGAAAGAAAACCTCTGACGATCGGGAACGAAGAGAGAGCCCGAAATAACGAATCAGCAGGCCGCGTCGTCGATTGACAATGACGTCATGAACCCACCCCGCTACCTCCCTTATTTCTCTCCTTCAGCGACTCTCCATGTGACGCATGCGCGAAACAAGATTTAACTTCGCCTTCCTCAGGATCGCGCGCTAGCTTTATTTAAATTTTTTTTTACGGAGATCTCGCACGCTAGCTTTTTTTTTTTTAACGGAGATCGGCTGCGGCGGATGGTGGTCCGGCGGACCAGTGTTTATTATTTTATGCTGGTCTGACTCCGATTTCAGTGGTCACGGACCAACGGACCACCGTTAATTTCGAGCCCTGTGACGGAAGGTGACGTCGGCTGACATCACAACAGTAAATGTACAGTAATTTAGTACATAATTTATTTTAAAAGTACATAGATTTTAAAAACTGCTTTGGTATTTTCAAAACCCAAGCAAGTTATGATATACTTACCTTTATTGTCACCCTGTCTCATCATTTCATGCACTCGAACATCATCTTCAGGGATGCCTTCCATTCCATATATTTCAATATCTACACTATTTCTGGAGGTTAGTGCATTAGGCACTTTTTCAATAGTTTCTTTATGTACCTAAACAAATTTAGCACATTAAATTAAATGCTATTCAAACTAATTTAAAATGACCTTTATAAATATATTTACCTGCATGCAATGTATAGCTAAACCAGGTCCCGTGAAAAGCTTCTTGAAACATATATGGCATTTGAAATGTTTTGCTTTTTGATGCTGAATTAAAATTTTTTCATCTTCAAATTCTCTATTGCAATACCTTTTAAAAAACTTAAGGAAAATACAATTTTACTAAAAAATTTTTATCTATATCAATGAAGACAGAATCTCAAAGAAGGACTATGATTATTGTTTTAAGTCAAAATAATTCTTTTGTAAACACTGCAAAACTAATTAACTATAATTATGTAATTTTTATCTGTTTGAAATTATATACTATAATAGAACAAAAATTCTTCATAAAATAGTAGTTAATTTCATTTATATAATTCAATCTAATGATAGTTATCTACAACTACCAAGGCACTACAAGGTTTCTGTAGTTTCAAAACTAAAAAAAAATAATGTTTTACAGAGGGAAACTGCTTTTGTCCGAAAAGTTCATCTTCCTGTGTAAAAATATTTAAAAAAAAAACTTGATAAAAATAAGAATTTATTCTATTACTTACCGAATTTTATTTATTTATTTGTTTTTTGTATTATTATAGACACCTCTTTCTCCAAAATTGCATTCAATTGCATCAAAATCATTTGCATGAAATAATACCCGTACTAAAATAAAATAAATACCTCAAGTCTTGCAATAAATTAATTTTATAAAATTTTTTCATTAATATTTATTTACTTGTTTTTGGTAAAATGTAAATTCTATTTATTTAGGATTTAGCAAGAATTTTGTAATAAAAAAGAAAAATAGTCTAATTTAAAATTAACTTTTTATTTTTTCAAAATGTACATACATTGCAAAGTTTATTCCCCTTCCCTTTCCATTAGTAGATTGACGATTTACACAAATTAAATTTAATATGTTTTAAAACTTAATAAAATGTATTAAAAAATTCTCAACTAAAATAAAAATCAAAGATATTAATTTTTTTCTGGGAAATGTTTTGCAACGCACATCAAAACTAGTTTAGTGTAATTATAATAGACTTTCCATAGGTAAAAATATTTATTCTTTAAACCAAAGTTTCCTTTCGTATTTTTGTAAATTAAAGCACAGTGAAAGCTTGATATATCGAGATTAATATTGCGAGATGTCTGATATTACTTCAAAACATTAATATTTAAGATACGAAAATTCATTGGTTATAACGAGTTTACTAGCTTTTCGCAACAGTTTGAGGAAAATGTATTTTTCAATAATTAGAATTAATGAAAATATACAAAATGGAAGAAGTTTTTATTTATTTATATCTGATATTAATATTGAAATTATACTAGATTAATATTGAATTTCCTCTTCTAATCCTAATCCTTTAAGTCTGACCCATTCTTGCAGGAACACAATATAGTTTCTTAAAAAATATTTTGCCCTTTGACACATTAGCAAAGGTAGATACAAGGGAATGTTTCCGTATCATGATTTGAAGCAGAATAATCATCATGTCTTGTTAACTTGGTCTTGCAGTGGCTCACGAGAAACAAAACCAAAAAAAATTACAGAAGGGGACATAACTTGTAGCAACCTTCAAAAATCTACATGTTTTTTTACAAAACTATTTACAAGTTTAAATTCCATTTGGCACATTGGCAATTGTGGTTGGTGCGACAGATCAAGATATAGAAAGCTCTTCTAGACGGATATATAGACGGTATTGTTTTTAGTGTTAAAAAAAAAAAAAAATCACGTTTTATTTTTGAGGTAATGCTCTATCAAATTGAAATATGTTAATTTTTTAAAAAAGAAATACTTTAAAATAACTCATGATGTTTAAAAATATTATAACGTTCAATTAAGAAGAAATATTTCATCAAAACAAGGATACCAACACCATGGCTTTGAAGGCTTCTTTTTCTTCCGACCCATATTTCAGTATATAGAATATAAATAAATAATTTAAAGGTAGTAGAAATACGCAAAAAGTATATATTTTTTAACTTATAAATAATATTCAATAATACTGTAACTTATCTGTATTTAATATTAATTTTATTAACAAACATTAACCAGGTAATGTCTATGGTGGATACCAGGGATACAAATAGGCAGTGGCTATTGCGCCGACTATCGGTACAATATCCACAGAGCTATCGAGCCGACGTTGACAACAGCGCCACTTTACAGAAACTAATTCATCGGTAATTTAGCTTTCTATGCTGTTGAACCTATATCTGGAATCGGTGATGAGTTGTCATTGTTTGGTGGATTAAAAACACCAAAAAAATAATTTAAAAATAAAAAATCTTTAGATTTTTTTTCTTTAAAATTTTTCATAGAATTTATAAAAATCATTTATTAAGATAATACCTAATTTTATCAAATATTAATTGCTTCTCTTGACCTATAATTAGCTTTAATTTAAATTTTAATTAATAAATTAATTAATAATTTAAATTAATTTTCTAATGAAGTTCGAATAAGGGGGTGACAAAATCATTTGATCAGTCTCTTTTCCTATTTGTTTTTCTGGTTGAATTATACATACTTTTTATTATACGATTATTTCAAAGGGTACCAAAATTTTCGAAATTATTATTTTTCTTTTAATTTATAAATTTTGTGAGATAGTTTTAGGGACGACAACTCTTACGGTTATTTAAATAAATTATATTAAACTTAATTGTCTGGTTAAAAAATATTTTTCAATAACAATATTTCATAATTATAATTTAAATTCAACTGTTTTTATAATAATAATAATAATAATACATAAAATAAAGTGACGGAGGAATTAATGGTATGAAAATAAGTTTTGCGATGCAGCTTTTTATTATACATTTAGCATCTAAAGGTAATATAATACTAGTTATTTAATTTCGAGAGAATTGTTAGGACGGCGAGAAAAACATTTTACTTTATAAATTATTCATGCTAATAATATCAAATTGTTCAGTTTATGTAATTTATTTTCGGTGGATTAGTTATAAATTAAATGAAGATTACATGACTTTTTTAAATAAATATATATAACTAGGATTTATTAGAAAAAGCTTCAATTTTTGTCTTATTAAACTATCCAAAGTTAATTAATTTAGCAAGATCTCAGAGAATGAAGGATTCCAATGACAAAATCCAACCCATGATCCAAGAAAACCTCTCACTTGGTTTTATAATACAAAGAGTGGGAGCTCCAAAGGCAGATACTTTGAATCAGTGTTTTAGGAATCTAAGTCTGTATTCAACTTTTTGTCTTCAAATTAATGTTTTTAAATTTAAAAAAACGGGGAATTTATCGGCAGTATTTAAAGTGTGCGCGTACATTTATAATGCTGGGGCCAAACATTCTTATGCGCGTTAAAACCAGAATGTTATCCAACAAATTTGCTAAATAAAATGGATTTTTTAAATTTTTTTTTTTACTATAGTCAGCATGTTTTTAGATTGAGCAATGCAAGTTCGAATCCCGGAGTCTAATTTACAATCATCAGCCTATAACGACTCATTTTCTTTTTTTGGAATTTTCCTCTTGGCTGTAGTTGATCTCAATTATAATAAAAGCTGTAATTCTTTTAAAAATTATTACCTAAACTTTAAAAAAAAAAATCATAAATCATGGGTCGTTAAACGCCTCCCTGAGTTAAAACTTAAATGTTAGACAACTTCAGCCCACAGAGAACGCAGTGTTGATATAAAATATGCGCTGATTAAGAAAGATCTTAGCTACTTTGCCATCAGGCTAACCAAGAAAGGTTTTCGTTATTTCGTTCTCCATTTTATACAAATGGTTGTACGTTTAACTTAAAATAATCTTGTCAAACAAAAGGGAGTAAGTCCCGAATTTTTCGAAATCAGAAACAAAAATCATTTTTATTATAGAGTCTCTAATAAAAATTTTTGTTCCGGGAAAGTAAGGCGGAGAATATCTTTTACGAAATTTCTAAAGAAATTTTAAAATACACCTCATTTATACCTTTGAAAAAAACCTCAAAAATACTTCGATTTTTCCGTAAGGGCACTATTGATCTAATAATCAGACCCTCACGTTCTAGGACTCAATCTTAATGACTCGGGATGCGGGGTAACCTCAAATATTCTAATTAATAAGCACCTATAATTATTACGAAGTTAATTATGCGCAGATAATTATTAGTTACGAAGTCAGACAAATAAAAAGTACTTTCTCTGAATAAGCATACCATTTTTTCGACGGCTTCAGATTTATCACCCTCAATATATATGTGGTAGCCGCCATCTGAGGCTACCCCCTATATTTTGGGGAGCCTGAAATCCAAATCCGTCAAAAATGGTATCCTTATTGGAAGAAAGTACATTATTTTGTGTCTGATTTCCTCACTGAAACTATTGTCTGCACTAATTAACTAGCACATTTGAGGTCATCAAGCCTTAGATCCTGAAGATCTTATCATTAAATCAAAAGTTATTCAGGGTGATCAGTTTTTTTCTCCTACTATTTGAGCACTGTAATCCGAACCCAGACCGAAAAACAAGAGAATGGAATGTACGTCATTATAAATTTCAGGAAGAACATCCCTTTCTGCCATTAAAGGATAGTCAATTCGTTTTACTATGGGGAAATATTTTCAGCTTCAAATCGCTCTGCTTCTAATCTTGATGATTGGAGGCATATAAGTTTCAGGGACAGGAGTTACGTTTTAAAACCTGCACAGAACTTGTTAGTACAGCTAGATTGGATCATGATCAATGCAAAAAAAAAAAAAAAAATATTAAGCATTTAGTTTTTTTTTTCTCTATATTTTTAGTAATTTTCAGATCTTGTCTAAATATTCACTACCAAGTCCAGATTAACCCCTTACATTTTTTTTGAAAAAAACTGGCCGAAAAAATCCATTTTTTATGTAAAAAAACATAATTTAGAACATTATCTTGGCAAGAAAATACAAAAATCATCAAAATTTTTATTTTGATCTACATTGCAGAAAAGGCTGAATATTGCAATGTTGCACGTACATCGACTTTTTTTCGAATAACTATTTCGGAAAAACATACTTTTGCCAGTAGAAATATTTATTTATACTCATTTTACAACATAAATAATAATAATACACTAGTATTTATTCTTAAAAAATATTCAAAATTTTCCCATGTAAATGATAAATATGAATAAAACGAATTTTTTTTTTATTGCTTCCACTTTGTTATTTTCAATTCTTGATTATATTCGAATGTGATAAGTTATAGTAGCATAAAATACGACGCTGTTCGAATTATCTCGAGTGTGCACAGTTTGGCCTGTTTAGTGCACCCGAACTCGAGCGTACAAGTTAAGAACCTCAGGGGCCCTAAGCTCTTAAAAAGATTTTGATTCTCCTTAAATGTAATAAAGAATATCAAGACAAAAAAAAAAAAAAAAAATTTCGTTTATTTAAAATTAAAGTAAGTTTACAATAAATAAATCACATCAGAGGCAAATTCAAACCTTTTTGTTCAGGATCTAGTGAAAATCAAAATTCTTAAATAAATTTTTTGAAGGGGGGTTTCAACGTTTGAAATATTTCTTGTGATCTTTGTGCCAAAAAAAGAAATAATTTTGATAATTCTTCAGTTTTATTTTTAAAGCAAATTCTTGATCCGCTAGCCATTTTTTTTTTTTGTTTCATTTTAATTCGATGAAATATACCTTAACTTTATATTTAAATTTTTCAGTTGTTCCCTAATACCCTCCAATATGCTTTTTAATTCTTTTGCTGAAAATTAAGTTTAAAATTTTTTATTGTGGGTCTCTAATCATTCATGTAAAAAAAAGTTATCAAACTTTAACAAATTTTTGTAGAGAATACAGAAGATCAGTACAGTATAAAAAAGGAATTAATAATCAATAAAAATAACACTTCTTTTTATGTCAGAGAATGCTAAGAAACCTGTGATAGTTCTTTGTGAATTCAGATACTTTGAGCACTTTCTTGAAATGCTCCAAATTCAACTATATTCTAATGAAAAAACAAGTTACAATTGCTTTTGGACCACTGAAAGCAAAATTTATTGTCATTTCACCACTTAAGAGAATTTTTGGTTTAACAAAACTCTGAATCTTTTCTGCCGTACAGGTTTAATCCCGAAATTTCAACTGAAGTGCTGGTGACCTGATGTACATAAAACTAAACATCTTTAAAGTACTGTCCTTGCATCAGAAAGGTTCTAGGTTCAAATCCCGGGCAAGGCATGGTTGTTCTTTCCTTCTCTGTACTATCTGTCCTTACTGTGGGATCGACGTTGGCCCACCTAATATGGTGCCCGTGTAAGAGGGGTCAAGGAATCGCCCTGTAGATGCCTGAATTGACGGATGCTAACACAGGCAGGCATTAGAAAAAAAATCCTTAAAGTTGCAAAATAATCCTTTAACTATTTCTTGAGAAATTTAAAGCACTTACTTGTTCTTTGAACCTGGGACATAGTATAAAATTTGCTTTCACTAACCTTGAGCAGACACATGAATAAGTTAAGAAATAAGATAGTGTGAAGATAAACTGCTGGAATCTTAAGTAACTCAGGTTCATTTGTATTGACATGTTGATAAATAGGAATTTTATAATCAATCTAAAATCAATATTTAAAGATTTAGTGTAAGAAAGAAAGGAGTAGAGTTTTTAAAAATTTATTCTCAAAATATTTTTACAAATACAATAAAACCTACTAATTTACATTTAGTGAGCTTTTACTTGTATATTATTAAAATTACATTAAACACAAATGCAGGATGAAACTAAACTTTTATTGGACAAAAATGTAGCAGATTTAAAAAAGTAAATATTAATTTTTACAATTAGGATTTGAAGTAAGCAATCACAAAGTTGAAAGAAACACATACTACATAAATTACAATTAAAAGGAACATACTGAATGCAAATTTATTGAAAGTAAAGTACAATTCTGTCAAAATAGGTAACACCTAGATCTAGAAACTCAATTATTTAACATATTGGTAAGAAAATTTATGTCATTGAAGCCCATCAGATATTAACAATGAAAGGTAAATGATGAGTTTTTATGTGAATATCCACTTGAAATTTGACAGTAGTTGAACAAATATTTAAAAAAAAGCAATAAAAATTACTAATTAAGAAATAAAGTTAGTTTCAGTATTAAAAAAATATAAAGTTGGCTTAAACACATGACAAATATCTATTCAAAATATATCTCCCAGGAAGAAAATCAAAATAAGCTGAAAATGTACTAAATGTTAAACAATAATTTTGTTCTGGAGGCTGCAGAGGGTCGACACAGGAACAGCGATACCACTGCGAACAAGAATCACACAAAATAATATTACCATACTGCAATCTTATTTGCATGAACAACATTCCCATGTCATCATTCTCGATTTTGTAGAAATCACATTTTGAACCAATAGCCACCCATCAGAAGTAAAGAATTGCTTCACTTCATTAATTTCAATAGATGATTCCATACAAAAAGAAACCTTCTCTATACCAGCTTCTTCTTCAAAATGCCTTTATTTCGATAATGTCTCTTCATTCACAAAGCACTTCATTCACAAAGAGTCTTTTTTCCTCCAAAACTAGGAATGGACCTATTACCTTTCTTCCTCTTCAAACCAACAACTGTGTTCGTTAAACCTAAAAATAAAAAATATTTTAAGAAAAAAAATCATATAAAAGAAATCATTGCAGAAGATAAAAATCGCTAAAATAAAAATCAAGCAGTTTTTAAGGATGATGGGAGCCCAGCATAAATAGAATTAATTTTTGGGCAATTTCATGCGTGATTTTTTTTTAAATACGCAAAACGAAAAAAGAAAATGGAAAAAATACTTCTCTAATTTCAGAAAGAATTTGGCTCATTTGCTAAAATGTGCAGCTAGATAAGCTTAGCAAGAGAAAATGATAAATCTGACCAAATTGAAATTGTTTTAATGCAAAATTAATATACATGCTCCTTTCACATTACTGTTGCATTTATATTTTATAATATTAGAGTTAAAAATTGTGAAACATTATGTCTGTAACAATAAAAAAGATTCAAATATATGTATTTGTGAGTTGGTGACAATGCGTTATTTAAACTTATTTTAATTTTGTTATATGCACTTTATATTAACTTTTTGGATTTATTTCTACTTTCAAGCTTAGACAACACTATTTAATAAATAAAAATATTTACAGTAAAACTTACAAAAAAAAAAAAAGGAACATTAACATAAAAAATACTACCTCATAATTTAAATTGAATAAAGATATTTTAAGAGATATGAACTATATTAAATATTGGCGCAAAATCACTATTTATGATAGTAACATTCCGGATATATTTTTCCTCAATAGGAAAGAAAATTGTTTACTAATATAATACTATTATAAGGGTCATGCACTAAATTATTAAAGAAATTATTTTGTTATAACAGTTTGCATAACTAAAGTCAATGTACTTACTTTACTTACAAGTATTTCATTGATTTTATTTTTAGAACACAAACATTAAATTTGCCTCAAAACTTTATTTTACTTGGCCAAAAACAAATTCAGAATTTGAATTTTCTTTGTATCTCTGCGTCTAACCATTTTTTAATATAGATATATAAAAAATACAGAAATTACATGAAACTAAGTAGGGGATAGGTAAAAGTATACATAGCATTTAAAGTAAGAACTGCATCTGAAAATTTACTAGACTTTAAGAAATAACTAAAATACATTTGATATTATGTCAAGGTAAAAAAACAGGGGATATTTCCAAATCGTGATCTGGCGTGCGAACTACAATCACCAAGGTGCCAAATAGATTTTAAACTATTTTCTAAAAAAATATGTAGATGCTTGACCAGGGGTGGCTACAAGTTATACCTACTTTTCGAGTTAGTCCCTTTCTGTGATGTTTTTTTTTTTTTTTTAGTTTCTCGCGGGCCACTGCCCGACAGTTTCCAAGACTTGGCGATTATTCTGCCGCAGATCACGATACAGAAATCTCCCTTAACAGCAGTTTGAGCAACAACAATAAGCTCGAATAGATATTATATTAGTCACATGTATGTCAGTGTAAATCACTCTGAGTAACAATATAATTTATTAACTTTACAAACAATATTATGATTGAAAATGGAGATAATTAGAGTAAATGTAGGCATAATTCTTACCTATATGAAATGGAACAAAAATATAGATACTTGGAGATTCATATGTTTTTGAGCTTTCTCTTGATGCTCAGCAGGTAGCCGGCTTTCTTTAGGCAGAGAATGGAACAAAGATTCTGAGAGGACATGGTCAGGATCCTCATTCATTCATTTCATATCCAAAAATTGTTTATTTAGAGACAGTAGTTGGACAATATTCAGTAAAAGTTCTGGAAAAAAAAATTTACAAACTACGTATAAAAAATTAACACAATACAACAACAACAAACACAATATAAAATAAAAGACATAGCAGGTCAGAGTACATATGAAACAAGAGTGTTAAACTTATTTAAAAATGTTCTTTACAAGATAATTACAGTTACTTTTCACATGGTGAAAACAGGAACGATGTTGCTAATCAGTTAACACATTTTAAATTATACATTTTAAATAACATATTTTACAAATTAATTAAACAATACAAAATTTACTTACTTGGATTGGCGACTGCCATCTGTACATTTTTTTTATGAATTCTTCCACCATGTGTATTTCAATTCCAGCGGAGCTTTATAAAATTTTATTTAATTACTTTGAAGCATTCGCTCCTCTTCCCCAGAAGGTCGTCTTTTTTTTCTTTTTCAAATTAATGAATCGCTTTTTCTAATTCTTCATATGAAGAAAATCGTGGCTGCCTTAACTATGATAAACAAGAGCTAAATAAATTTTTTAAAAACATCGGTGAGTCACGTGGACAGATACGCTCTATGATTGGTTGAAAATTACATCGGTTCGAGAGCAAAATGAATTTTATTGCGCCGATAGTCGGTGCAATAGACACTCCGATATAAATAACCTCAACACATCGCATCGTCACCAAAAAAGGGAATTAAAAAGTAAAAATTAGGCAGTGGCTTTTCAAATGAAAAAAACTCAATGCATTGAAACAGTTTAATAAAAGCATGAAATGTCTATATATTTTCGACATATCAAACTAAAACTGTCAAAACTGCCCCTCTTCTAAGCAAAATTGCACCGACTGCCGTTTTTTTTTCTTTTAAGAGATTTTAAATTTAATTGAGCGTCAATGAGTTTTTTTATTAGTTTTTAAGTACCACATTTCTAATTAAAATTTTTTACAAGTTTAAAAGATATTTAGAATAATTTACGCACTGTCTTGAATGCCAGCCGTTTTATAACCCTAAACTTTGGCGATCAGCTGAAATGGGTGATTGCCAAATGAATTCTATCGCCAAGAGCTTGGATGCCCGATTTTTGAGCGTGAGCGAAAATGGCGAAAACGTTTGAGCGGGAGTGATGTTACGTATACGCACTTGTGTCTGTGGGTACAACCGGCTGAGCAACTGCGCATGCGCAAGGCAAAAATTTTTGACGCCTCAGCCAGTTGTAAATAGCGAAAGGTTGCCAAATGCTGCACCCCCATCATTTTACAACTGGCTGAGAGATTTTCGGCTTTGGATAGAATAGTTCTTCAAATCATTGCTAGATAGCGCTAAATTTCAACGACAAATGACGATTAGATTAGCAAACTTTTTTTGTGCTAGTGCTCCCAGCTATAGAAAACTGAAGCTAATGAACCCTTATTTTCAAAAGTTGGCAACAGATAAATATTTACATAAATTTTTTTATTATTCTTCACTACTATCTTACTTACAGAAAAAAAAAATAAAAATAAGAGAAAAAAAGAAACTTAGTAATAATAAAAGGATTGAATAGCATATGAATTAATTATACATATATCAATTAATAATGATATTAAGTTTTTATTGAATTTTCAGAAAATACACGATTTGTTAAAACTGTCTTATAATATTCATGACAAGAAAAAAAAAAGTGTGCTGAATGCTACAGTAATTAACTCGATTCTTATATAATAGTATCTTTGGCTATTCACATATCTTTAAAAGTTTGCAAACTCATAATAATTTTCTATTTCAAATAATTTTTCAAACATATGTATATATATGCATTCCAAATCGATGTGAAGAGTTAGATATATATTATCAAAATATAAGAGTTAAAATAATAACTATTTTACTCATTAAGACATTGTATACAAATACAAGAATCGAATAATTGGTAACCGAACTCATAAACTTAGTTGTATCTGTAATTACCATATATAAACCCATGTACACTTAAAAACTGAACAGTACGCTTTTTATTTGTAATTTCATGCCAAATGTGAAACACTTGGAAATAAAAATGCAACCCCTTGTAATTACAGTTGTACAATACGTAAGAGAATCACAGACCTTCTGAATTTATAATTAAAAGAATAAGTAATATAAGTATTCCATTCAAATTGTCATGTTTCTTTTCAATTTTTATATACGGCATTCCATTTTCATCTATTTTATGTTTTGTATGTAAGTTTTACAATATTTACCAGCTACCATTATTGCTCCACAAAAAGGCAATGTTCCAGTGCAAATTTGTAAAGCTAGTGAATCGGATAAGCTGACCCCTCCCTAAAATTTTCTGCTCATATGTGGTAATTTAAACTATCTTAACACATCGGGCACCAATGAATACCTCACTTACCTACTTTGGCTCATAGATTTTGTAAGATAATTCAACACTTATTGTGCACCATACAACAATGTTAAAACATGAATATTGAATGAACTATTTATAGTAGCTGCTTTAAGAACTTAGCGTATGTATTTAACAGGTAAATCATATTTTATATTGTGACATGGAATTCCACACACAATTTATTAATACAGTAAATATCTTCCTTCATATGATGTAAACAAAAACTATATACATGTAAGGTAATATGCTCATCATTATACTTACTAATAAACCCATTATACTTACTACATTCCAAATTGAGAAAGATGTTAGTGGAAATTAAAAGATGCGGCTTAGAAGGGGCAATAGAGGGAAAGACTTGATTTTAAAATAACAAGATCCCTCACTAAAGCCCCACTGAGCCATCGTGCATCATAGATCATCTCTACACAGCTCACTTCTCCACAGCTAAATATATTGCTTAGAAAATCATGTAGGCTCCAAATTTCAAAAGTAACTAACTGCAACTGGCCCTGTTTATCAAGCTATCGTAATGAAGGAATTAAATTTAAGGGGGAAAAAAATAGAAGACACCAAAAGGTACTATCACATTTAATTTTTTCTTGGAGTGATTATAATATATTCAATAAATTTTACTTTTGAGAGAGAGGCAACTTCGTCGATGTTCCATGAAAAATAAATATATGGTCTTGCAAATGAAAGTAGTTGATAGAATCTGCAGTTCTAATAATTTTTACTCATTCATATACATTTTAATATCTGAATATTTCTTTTGAACAAACAGTAAAAGAATCTGTCACATTTTGAATGTTGCATAGTAGTACAGTATTTACATGCATTTTTGATATATTATCAACTAATAATTGAAAATAAAAATAATTATAAATTAATTTATAACTTCATGAATTTTCACTGGGTGTATGTACTCAGTTGAAAATATGTAACCAAATACATAAATTAGTAAAAACTACACCATTTATTAAACAAGACTTCTATTAGATAACATTTGAGAGGATTTTTATGTTGCTCTCTTTCACTAACTTACTTAACTAAGATTAATACAATGCAATATATAGGTCTACAGTTACCACATTACTAAATAGGCTCAATTATAATAGCAAATTTTTTTTCTTCAGAAAAACAATAAGGATTATACACTTACAACATGTGACAATTTCAATAAATTTATCTTTATAAATAACATAATTCATAATAGGAATAAATAATCTTGAAGAAAAATAATTATCAATGTCATTTAATGTACCAACATTTAATGAACTTAGCTATAGGTAAGATATGTAACAAATAATTGACTTAGAATTACCTTATATTTTATTTTCTATATACAAAAGAATTAAACAGCCTAGAAAAATTATTCTTGATTATATTACAGATTTCCATATAAAATAGAATAAGCAATCTTGATCAAAAGTAAATCTATAAAGACATGTTATTTAAAATAAACTATGCACAGAGAGGACTTCTATAAAGGAAAGTATTGAATTTTTAAAATAAGACTTTTTAGTGAGAAATTTCTCACTACTGAAATCAGTAATTTTGCAGGTTTATCATTTTCATCAATTTTCTTAGCATTATTGTCGGATCTGTGTTTTTATTTAAAGCAAAAAATTTTTTTGTTGTTAATTATAAAAATTATTTTTAGTGTGTGTCTATTGAATATTATTTGAAAGGAAATATGAATGACAAATGAGTTATAACTTTAATAATACAAGGTTGGAAGGAAACCATTTTTTTTGTTTCTTATGAGTAAAAGGATAAATTAATAATATTTTACACCGTAATTTTAAAGTAACCATTAAAGTTATCAACTTTCCTTGTATGAATATGCTTAAATGGTATTAAAATAAAAATATTGATTTACATTTTATTAAATTATTGGTTTTAAAAATTAGCTTACATGTATGTTTTCTGTTTACATATTTTATGATTTGTTTGATGCTGCTGTGATAACATTACTACTATAAATCATATTTTTAAAATTAGAATTTAGAATAATATTGAAAAGCACAATTTGTATTGTAACACAAATTGTGCTTCCTGTTTTGTATATATCCAGTTGTTCTAGGTTGTTATCATCATCAGTTACTTGTGGAAATAAGGCTCCTGCATTGACTGAATTTTTTACAGCTCTGACCTGAGTATTGTATCTGCCAGGTCAGTTCTTGTTAAAAATCCAGTTTTGATCCTTCAGTATGGAAATAGAAATTCTAGGTGACCCAAATGAATATTATGAAGAATGCTGATTGGATTAGTATACATTTTAACTACGTGAAAGTAATGTTGATTAAATTAATGTTTTTAACATTTTAATTTGTTTTAATGATGTAGTTAATAGTACTTGGGTAAATTAGAGTTAATATATTATATAGTTTACATTTCTTATTATTTGTGAGATTCTGCTTAATTAAAATTACTATAAGTGACATTTTGAAAACTGATATTATAGTTTGGAATAATATGAAAGGACTAGAATAAAATTTGAATAGTTGATAGGGAGCACAAATGTGTAACAATTGTAATGATGTGTTGTTTTGTCATCGGTTGACTTTCTTGTCATCAACAAATAAATTGCATCCTTTTAAAGCTCCTTCAACAGCCTCAATGTACCTGTATGTCTTAAGTGGGAGTTATGTGGAATTTGTTGAATGGTTTTTATTAGAAGCAATTTTTTTTTTTTTTTTTTGCTCCTAATTATGATATTGGATATAGTTATAATAGTATGGAAACTTTCGAATTAATTACTTGTGTGTATTGAATTCTCTTGAATATTATTTGAAAGGAAATATGAATGACAAGTAAGTTATAACTTTAATAATACAAGGTTGGAAGGAAGCCACTTTTTTGTTTCTTATGGGTAAAACATTAAATTAATAAAATTTTGCACAGTAATTTTAAAGTAACCATTAAAGTTATCAACTTACCTTGTATGAATATGCTTAAATGGTATTAAAATAAAAATATAGATTTACATTTTATTATATTATTAGTTTTAAAAATTAGCTTACATGTATTAAAGTTTTCTGCTTACATATTTTATGGTTTGTTATATGCTGCTGTGATAACATTACTACTATAAATGATATTTTTAAAATTAAAATTTAGAATATTATTGAAAAGCACAAATTGTACCTATTGTAACACAAATTGTGTTTTGTATATCCAGTAGCAATGTTTTAAGTTTTGTTCTAGGTTGTTATCATCATCAGTTACTTGTGGAAATAAGGCTCCTGCATTGACTGAATTTTTTACAGCTCTGACCTGAGTATTGTATCTGCCAGGTCAGTTCTTGTTGAAAATCCAGTTTTGATCCTTCAGTACGGAAATAGAAATTCTAGGTTACCCAAATGAATATTATGAAGAATGCTGATTGGATTAGTATACATTTTAACTACTTGAAAGTAATGTTGATTAAAATAATGTTTTGAACATTTGATTTGTTTTAATGATATAATTAATAGTACTTGGGTAAATTAGAGTTAATAAAGTATACAGTAGTTTTTTTTTTTATATTAACCCTATTTTTACATTGTGAATGAGTGTCTAAAATTTTTATGAGAACACCTTAGTATATTATCTCACTTTTCTAATATTAAATGTTTTTAAAAAGTTAATTAAAAATTTTAAAGTGCAGAATATAGAATTGATGGAAATATAAATATTATTCTATTATAAACTTAATAACTAGAGTTGATTTGTTATAAAAAGCAATGAAAAAAAACCAATTGTGTTTTTTTTTTTTTTTTTTTTTTTTTTCGGGTTTACCCTGATAATTATTGAACAACCCTGATCTCTATGTAAAATCATGGAGATCTTGTCAAATGGCTCTGTTTTCCTCAAACCTTAATGATGGCTCTTTTATTACAATATAAATAGTATTTTAGAATGTTTTGTTTCCTTTTATTACCTAAAGTGTTAACATTTAAAAAAAAAAAAAATACTAGCACTTTTGATGGTTTAAAGGTGCAAAATACGGGTTAAGATTTCAGTAATACATGCAACAAAATAGCATGCAAGGAATTTTATGCACAGTTTCATAGCAATGTATTTATTTATAAATATTGTCTGCAGCATTCATTTTTTTTCCTCGCAAATCTGTATTAAAATTTTGTGATAAATTTAATAAGATAAATGCCTTTTTTTTTAGTATTTGAGTTTGAATGAATATTGTTTATTTTATTGTAATTTCAAACATCATTGTTCTAAACTGTTTTTAATATTTTGTCATTTTGTTTTCAAATTTTTGCAGCATGCCTATCATATTTATATCTTGTAAACTTGTAATCTAAAACTTTCAAAAGTCAAATAGGTGTCTAGTAAATATTTATAATTATGAATGGAATGAATGAATGAAATGTATGACTGTCACTCACATCAAAAAGTATTACTTTTGGTATTTTATTTATCTTAACTGCTTTTAAAAAGCTCCTATAAAAGGAGTATTTTACAATTTGTTCATAGACTAAAAATTATAAATTTAATTTGTAAAATGTACTGGATTTTTCTTATAATGTAGGTAGCTGTGGTATTTTTGATCCAAATGTTTGTCTAAATTGTTTTCATTTTATAATAAATAAATGATTTTTGTACTGACTTAGTCTCTTTTTTTTTTCTCTTTGTGATTTCTGAAAAAAAAAAAATGCATAAAATGAAGAGGAATACTATTTTTTAACTTAAATTGAATTTTTTTAAAAATACTTAAAAGCTTAACTTCATAATTGATTAAATTAAATTTTATGAAAGTAATCATAATTGAAATACACTATGAAAATTAAATTATAACAGAACATTTCATGCACCGAAACATGTAACTGCTTTATAGTAATACATAATCAGGGCTCAAAGTAATCCTTAATTTCCCTTTCAAAAAAAAAAGTATTTCTGATTACTAAACATTTCAATAGATGTCCTGAAATTTTTGTGATTTTTCAAAATTAAGTTGAAATTAACTGGAAGAAAAATTATTATTTATCTAGAAAAGAATTGAAGAAATTTCATGAAACAATGTAAATAACAAAATGAACTACAAAGTCTTCATAGTGCTCAAGTACAATATTAATCTACTTCCTGTTTAGAAACAATTACTCTTAATTTGATGGCCTCTAAAAACATTCGATGAGTGAGAGGAATATAGGAAAATCTCTTATTAAAAATTTTTTTGCCCATACCTATTGAAATATTTTACAGTTCTTATTTATTTGTTTTACATATGTGAGCATTATATAAAATAATTTTTGTGTCACCGCATGACATACATATATATATATATATATAATTTTTTGTAAATACCACAAGTGTTTGCCAATAATTTTTTAGACTGACGCAGATGTATCTACACAATGCCCTCACATCTCCATATACATCACATTTTCAAAATTATTAAGCAATAAAAGGAATTTAATTTTTATAAATAGATTTTCATCCTTAACAAGTTCGTTACCAGCCGAGTGCAGGTGATTATACTATATCTATGATTGAAAAGTGGTAATCGATCTATAAAGATAAAATCAAAGTAAAATTGTTTCTCTTTATTTTAGCAACGGTTTGTTTTTAAATTTTATAATAAGTTTATTCTAAAAAACCAAATGTTATTGTCATGAGAAAACATCACCATTCTTTCTACAAAAATAGTTGAATGATAATATGTATTTTGCTATCACCTGACAGATCTGTTTTATTGAAATAAACTGCAGGCGAGAATTTCCTAACATGACATCGCATGATTAGCAACAAAAGTGTTAAGAGTTGTCTGTCAATAATAATTAGTTATAACGTGGGAAAACATAAAAATATTAAAGAAAATAAAATAAATATTCCAACTACGTTGATTTTTTCATAACAAAATTTTTTTTTATGACCACGTAAAAATTTGCAGATCGAAGCAAACAATTATATTTGCTCGAAATCAATAAATTAACATATTTTTTCCTTAAATTCTGAAATAAAATGTTAATGAAAAAATTTATAAATTTGCAGGTAATAGTGAAATAGCAGGACACACAGGCCCAAAAGAGATTTGATTAAAAAATATAACTAAATGAGTTAATTTATATTAATTTAATTTAAAAGTTAAAACCCAATTTTTAAGCTGAAATAGTTTATTTACTTAAATATCTAATTTTAGAAAGAGATTTTCTATCCTTATAACTTTTTTTTTAATATCTAAACTTAATTTGTCTGTCAATTAAATATTAGTTTAAAATAAAATCAATTATATGTTGTTTATATAATCTTTACTGCAACAATCTCATTGTCTTAAAAACAATATTTTTATTTTTAAAATTCAGTAATATTTTTGTAGAAAAAAAGAGGTTATTATTTAGAGAATATAACCTACAATGGACTTAAATTTATTCCTGTTCTGTTTTCTACTCTAAATGAACCATTGATTATTCCGATCGTATTCAGATTATTAACTTTACTTTATTAAAATAACAAATTTTAATGTTAATTTAATGTATGTAAATTAAAATATTTTTGATGAAGTAAATATAATGGGCAACATAAAAAGTTTTCAGACATTTCACGAGTTTTCAGACATTTTTGCATTCAATAAAATTGCTAATTTGAGTATAATAAGATGCAACTGCTGATATGTTCCATAGCAATTAATTACTAATACTCCACCCCAACTCCCGAAGATTCCGATGCAATCTTATAAGGAACATGTTAATTCGTACTCAATTGCTACTAAGTTACATCCAGCATAAAATCTTAAAAATTAAAATCACTTATTAAATTTTTAGTCAATAAGTTATTGAAGTATAAAATTTTAAAATAGAATATATAACATGGAATAGAAAAACTTAAAGAAACAAAAAAATAATTTTGCTTTTAAAAAACAATTGCAATTGAAGATTCACAACTTTCTTAAAACCAGAATTATCAGTTTCAAAAATTTTAACTTATCAGTGCAAAAAATTTTTATCACTGCAAAAAATATATAGGTGGCTAATCTTTATTAATGCGATGCATCTCTCTTCCATAGTAATTAATGCATCATGTAGCTCTAAAATATAATTGAACCTGCATAAGAATAAATAAAACATAATATAGAACACTTTTGTTCATTGATATGAACTAAATTTTCCCAACTAATGGCTCAGTTTGTTTCAACTTCTCGTGACCCACACGAGCATAGAATTTTCATTCAGAAATTTGCTGACATGTAAATTTATTCTTTCATGCTTAACTTACACGCTAGGAACTTCAATTTGTTGTAACCAATGGGGAAAAAAATGAAAACTTTCTTTGTTGCAGCGTATATATATGTCACGGCCAAAGCCCGAAGTCCGGCCACTTCGCGAATTGGTGCAAAATAATTGAAACGCTCAATTATTTCGCACTTTGGCCGGCCATTTCGCGAAGTGGCCACGATGTTCCGGTCAAAAACGCGATGTGCTCATTCAAGAATGCCCGGGCAAATGTATACCGGGCAGTGGCACTTAACTAGACCTAGTATGACTAGACCTTTGGTAAATGTCCGAAATATATACTAGGTCTAGTTAAGTGCCACTGTCCGGTATAACCTACACTGATGTTTTTTTAAGGTCAAGTGTCACTGCCCGGTATACATTTGCCCGGTATGTGCTACACTGATGTTTTTTTAAAGTCAAGTGCCCCTTTCCGGTATACATTTGCCCGGTATACCCTACACTGATATTTTTTTAATGTTCAGTGCCACTGCCCGGTATACATTTGCTCGGTATATCCTACACTGATGTTTTTTTAAGGTTCAGTGCCACTGCCCGGTATGCATTTTCCCGGTATTTATCTTCTAATCTATCGTCAGTAAGTATTAAAATATCGAATAAATGTAATCTATCGTCAGTAAGTATTAAAATATCGAATAAATGTAATATATCGTCAGTAAGTAATAAAATATCGAATAAATGTAATTATATCATCGAATAAATGTATAATTATATCCGACCAATTCCCGAAATCAAGAAAAAATCGGACATTGGCCAGCTATCCTATGCCACTTCGCGATCTGGCTGGCCAATTCCCGAAATCAAGAAAAGATCGGACATTGGCCAGCCAATTTACAGCGTTCTTGGCCAATTCGCGATCTGGCCGAATTCGGGCTTTGGCCGTAACATATATATCAGATAACAATATAGAGAAAACATGGGAAATAATATTAAAAAAAACTAATGAAAAGAGAAGAAAAAAATTAAAATAAAGTTTTTTTTTTAAATATTAAAAAAAAATTAGAGCTAGAAAACGAAATAATGAGAAAATATAATCATCAAGTTTTTATTATTTTGTTTTCCGGCTTTTTAATATTTTTAAAAATATTTTATTTTAATAATTTTTCTTTTTCTCATTTCGTTAATCTTTATTATATTATTTAACACGTTTCCTCTCTTTTCTTCTTATCATTTTTGTCTTTATTGTGCTATATTTATGTTATTATGTAATGTACTTGTGCTATATTTACATTATTATTAAATAAAATAGTATTCATTAATGTTTATATGTATAAAAAATTAAGGGAGTCAAAGTTTATTTTTTAGTCATATTTTATTGACTGCATTTACATCATTATCACCCTCCATACCATACCATATTACTTGCCATATACCATTACCATATTACTTGCAGAAAATTTCAATGCAACATTTTTGTACGAATTAATAAATATTATTATTAAATAAAGTATAGAATATAGAGGATACGACATGTAATAATCTTAATTAAAATGTAAATCTTTGGTTAGATTTATAAAAAAAAAGAAATGATCACAAATAAAAATAAACACACGCAGTTTTAAATTTAAAAAATGGTAGCTTAGTTAATTTTTTCAAGGGCAGTTTTCTCGACAATGGTAGAAATTAGCCATTATTTCAACTAAAAATGCTAAAATGTTGAAAGTTTAAAGCTGACATATATTTTTTACACTCTTGAAAATCATTAAGTTCTATTTTTTTTTATCCATTAGTAATTAAATTGGAAAAACTGAAAATAAACTCATAAGTAGAAAATAAGATAATTTAAATTGTTTTTACACTTGAGTATCATTTTGAAACACAGCATCACATCATAACTAATTATGAAAGATAGAAAGAATTAAGATTTATTTGTGTGCAGGAAAAACAATAGGTTTAGCTTTAATGTGAATAATTTTCAAAAATAAATTTTCAAATTCCAAATAGAAAATTTTTGAACATTTTTCTCTCTTTATACATAGACACTCTTGATGTTAATAAATTTACTGATATTGTAGACTAACTTTTTAAAAGTAGAATAATAGAATATATTTTTATTTTAGCTATTGGGTGTACTGAATGGTTATAGATGGCTATTTAGCATTTAGCAAGAGCTGAACAGAATAGTTTATCTCCATTACAATAGCCAACCAAATTAGCAAATACTTATTTACAACCATTACCTATTTTTTGTTTTTAATATACTTTAAACCTATAGAAAATTGAAAATTATCTTATTTCCTATGTAACATAAACTTGTTCTATATTTTAAAGAGAAAAAGAAATTGTGAAATGCCAGCAAAATAAGATATGTAAGAAAATGATACTGAATTTTATTGTCAAATCTAATTTGTTCCGTCTTATAACAATTTTGTCAGAAAAAATCTGTTAAAATATTAAAATGTTGCACGTTATATCTCTCACATTTTTATTTTATAATTAACACCAGAATTTAAAACAGTATAATTTGCTTTTCAAAACATACTGGTTAATTGATTTAATAGCCTCTATTTGATTATTTGTGTAGATTAAATTACGCAGATTAAACTTATATTTAACATAATTAAGAAAAGAAATCTCTACAGTTGGCAAAACTGCTATTGAAATATGTGAAATGTTGCAATAAGTTTTTACTGATACGTTATTGAACTAATAAATGAAAAACAATCAATGTTGTAATAAAAAATAAACTTCTGCAGATATCTTGATAATTTAATTTTATCCTTCTTGATTACTTTATGTATTATTTTGAATAAATTATATATTACTGTTTTGTCTGCAAGTCAGCCAATCTTTTCTTATTTAGTCTCTAAGATGATTTAGGGAGAAATTTAAGAAAAAAACAAATGGGTTGCATATAAAATTATCCTCATTTGTCCTGATATTTAGTTTTCAGTCATCTCAACAGAACATCATTTTCTGTATCAATACAAGCAAAGATTTTGTAATAATCGATTTGAAGAATCGAAAGATTTAGAATTTTGATCTTCACATCTTTTTATTTTACAAAATAGTGCTAGTAAAAATAGCAAAATCTAATAAGTCAAACTTGAGGACTGTCCACTATTTATATACAAAGTTAATTTAAGTACTCTAATTTTAACCAGTTTATACACAGTTCATCACATTCTTAAATTTACCCTCTCTATTAATATTTAATCCGATAAATGTTTCCTATCTTTAAACATTATAAGTAGCACTCAAACTTAGGAGATAACTTTATTTCATCTTCATCATGTATAAAAAAGTACTTTTGATACTATGTAAGGTACATATACAAATTTTACTTAATTAAAAATCTAGTAAAATTTTTGAGATATTTTAGCTTTACAAAAAGACTTTCAAGAACGATTGCAAAATCCACTTTTTGTTTATAGCATATGAGCAGAATACCTGTTTTTCGTATGCAGTGAAAAAAGTAAACAATGAATAAATCAGTGTTTAACTACGCTGTGGATGCACACAACACAATTGAAAACGAAAAAATTATTTAAAATGTTTTATTTAGTATTTAATATGGCCCTAAAGTGTGACTTTACATATTTATAATGAGCGAAACACATTTTCAGTTGTTCGTTATGATTGAACTTGGTCATGTAATACACGAAAAAGATTTGCTAGATTTTTAAGAAACATATAATTTTACATAAAATGGTTTGATTAAAAAATATAACTTAATGTGTTAATTTATATATCAATTTATTTTAGAAGTTAAAACCCAATTTTTAAGCTGAAATAGTATAGCTGAATAGTACTCAAAGAATATTTGGTTAGAAATTTTTTTTTCTCCAGATATTTTAATATAACATACTAGAATAAGTTATTAGTAAAATAACAAATCATAGGAACCCGAGTATTGAAGTTTTTGAATTTTAACACTGTATAAAAAGGTCATGTTTATTCCATCATTTTGATATTTTCGCCATTACAAATACTATACTATTTGCTCTAATTTCATTCAGATGTTGACAAAAGACAACCTGATGACCCGTCAAATTTTCTAACGGTAATGTGGAAGAATCAAAAGATGTAACAAGTTCTCATTTTTCACTTAAAAAAAATTGTAAGAAGGAAAGCAGAAAATAAACCAGTTTATTGAATCAAAATATGCAGGCAAGTTCTTCATAATTCCAAATTCTTGGCGTATCGGTGTTATAATAAGGCGTTTACTCTGGTTTTTGGAGGGGTTAGTAGTGGTATAAATGTTTTTTTTTTTTTCTTGCTTGAATAAAAGTTTAAGAAAACAATCATATTTTGCATTACACGTAAAGGGGAACCACGAAAATATCTCTCAGATTGCTTAATTTCATTTAAAAGCTCAGTAATCGCAATGGATTTTTTTAATAATGAATAATTTTTTTATTATCTTTGAGAGACTTCTTTGTGAATATACGAGATGTTCTTCATATTTGTGTAGTTTTTAACTCAACCCGAAAATCAAAGCAACTCGCTATTCAGGTATCGGAATAAAACCATATTTATGAAAGTTATAAAAATAATTCATTATAATCAAGATTAAATTGAAATTAAAATTATCAAATTTCGCGTTACACGCTAAGAAAAACAAACGATAATGTCTTTCAGATTGCTTTTATTGGTATGTAAAATAAAATAACTTGCAATTTAAGCTTCGGAGTAAAATTATATTTATGAAAATTAAAAGATTAGTTTATTTTAAATAAGATTAAATCAAAATAGTCACATTTTGCGTTACACGCAAAGGAAAACCACGAAAATGATTTTTTTAAAATTGCTTGGTGATAATAGGATTCAAGCTAAATGGTCATCATCATCTCAATGAAAATATTTTTTATAAACAGTCTTTTTTTTATAATTATTATCCTTAATAGATAGGGTACCATCTTTCTGAACAGAACAAAAAGCTCTTCTTATTATCTCAACCCAGAAATTAAAGTAAGTCGAATTTTAATTATCGAAGTACAATTGCTATAAAAATAACCTATTTTATTTAAAATTATCAAATTTTGCGTTACACGCTAAGGAAAACCACGAAAATGCTTTTTTTTAATCGTTTTTATCGGTAATATGATTCTAGCTAAATGTTTATAATCTAAAATAAATTATTTTTTAATAACCAATATTTTTTTTTTTAATCCTTGTGAAGCTTATCATCTTTGTGAATGTAACGAAACGCCCTTATTATTTTTAATTCAATTCAGAAATCAAAGTAATTAACAATTTAAGTATCTTAATACAATCATATTCATGAAAGTTATAAGAATAGTTTATTTTAATGAACATTAAATTAAAATAATCAAATTTGCGTTACATGCGAAGGAAAACCACGAAAAATTCTTTTAAATTGCTGAATGGTAATAGGTTTCCAGCTAAATGTTGATTATCGCAATGACATTATTTTTTATAATCAATAATTTTTTTATCATCCTTGAAAAACAATCTGTCATCTTAGTGAATATTCTGAAACACTCTTCTCATATTAATATTTTTTTTCCACAGCCCTGGAATCAAAGTAACTTGCAATTTAAGTATCGGAATAAAAGCATACTTATAAAAGCTATTTTAGTAACCAAATTCTGCAAGAAGGAAATAAGGAAAACCAAAATCACGAAAACGTTTGTCAGATTTTTTGTAATAGGATTCCATCGAAATGTTCATTATAGCAATAAAATCATTTTTAACAATCAATTATTTTTTTATTATCATCTTTGATTATAGCCTAACTAAGTAAATGTTGTGAAATGCTGTAAAAAAATTTTTTGTACTTTTTTGTATTTTTGTACTCAACCAAGATATAAAAAAGTTACTTGTAATTTAAATACAGGAATGAAATTATATTTTGAAAGACTTTTTGAATGAAAATAATTAGACTTTACATTACGCATAAATGAAAACCATGAAAAAGTTTTAATAACAAACTAATTGAACGCTAGCAGACAATTATGAGACTCTATCTCAGCAATTATTAACATTTTCCAATTTATTGTTCTTCATGAAATTAAATGTTTTGGGCAGCTTAGATTGCTTATAAAACTGTTCTTTATTTTATTTTAATGATTTATTTTTTAGTTATTTTTATATTTTTTATATGTTTTTAATAAGCACTTGTTTTTAATAAGTGTGTTTTTTTTTTATTAATTTCAAGTATATGAATTTTCAAGAATATATTAATTTTTTCATTTTAAATTTTAAAATATACAAATCATAAATCTTTAAAAAATTTGAACAAAACTGTGTTCAGAATTTTCTGGCACAGAGACAGAATGTTATTATTTATCATGACAATTTATAAAAATCTAATAAATAAAAAATAGAGTAGAGACCAGTGATGTCAAAGTTCACCTTGACATCCGTTAGGTATAGTGATTGATCTTTATATCGTTGTCTGAGTATGCACAAGCAAAGGAGGGGATACAAGCATCTATATTCATTGTCTACGAAGTACTGCGATTGGTTTGAATAAATTATCAAACGAGCATGCGCATTAGCAAAATTGCGCCAAACAAAAATGCTAAAAATGCCATTCTAGTAAACCTGACGAAACGATTAAGTGCTAAAGATGAAAACGATAATGCGATCGGCCAATCAAATGCCTCTATTTATTAAAAAGGTGGGCAGCCAAGCAACAGCCAATAATTTATCAATTGATTAATCTATGTATCGATTATTTCTGACCCTATGCGATTTAAATATTGCCTGTTTGATAAATCGAAATCAAACTAAAAAATTTTGCCATGGCGGATGAAGTAATCACGTTAGTTTAATAAATTAATTTTTTTAAAACTGATTGAAAAATAAAAGTTTTTAGCGTTATGTTTCCAAAAATCATTTCGGTTTGGGATTTTTATCATAACTATGGCAAGGCTAAGTGTCGCTAACCTTTGGCGACCTATCTAAAAAAAATTGCATGCAGAATTAAAATTTCACTCAGAAATTTCTAGTTAAACTTTAATATATGATTATAGAGTTTTAAAAAATGATTATTAATACATAATACATTTTTTTACCAATATTTGAACTTTATAATACTCTATACAATTTTGATGTTACCGTAAAATACCGATAAAACGCCCCAACTCGATAAAGCGCCCCTCTGTATTTTCACACAAATACAGATTGCCAATCATTACCAAACACCCGCCCCCTTCTCTGCAACACAATTTAAAAAAGTTCTTAGTTTAAGAATAAATTCATAAAATTTATTTCTAAATAATAATTTTATGTCCTTAGCTAGGAGGAAAGGTGTGGTCCGCTACATGTAGGTCAAGGTCACCTTGAATGGCATGTGCACTCACTGTAGTGATGGGCAATACGTTCCAGCTGCTACGATACAAAATAATACCTGTTCCAAAATAACAGTTCTAAGGAAAAGTTTTGAATAAAAAGAATTTAGGAATTCCCTATAACATTCTGTTTGATGATATAACCAGAATCTTTTCATTTCTACAAGAGGGGAAAAATGGAACTTCATATATTCGCGATCGCAACGTACTATAGGGGGCGCTGTTCTATGTGCCGAATCCCTGCGATTTCCATATGAACAGTCATTCAGTTACACTGGAGACGTCTTTAATATAGCGTGTAGCATTGTAGCGTTCCATCTTTATTGTGGCTGATTAAATTTAAAAAAGAAAAATGTTTGTTTTCTTTCCTATGCAAACGTAAACAAAATGGTATCTTTTTTTTTTAGAGAAGGAACATCCAGAACACATCGGAGAAATATTTGTAAATAAAAAGAAAAAAATAGGTATATTCTTATAAGAGTTCAAACCTAATGCCTGAGAAATAGTTTTACTAAATTTAATGGTATAACATGAAAGGCCCATTTAAATTTTAACGTAAAATAAAGAATGCTTACGAAACAAAATAAAAAAAATAAATAAATAAAAAAGAACCATTTTTTTTAATTTTTAAATTTAAAAAAGAAAAATGTTTGTTTTCTTTCCTATGCCAACGAAAACAAAATGGTATCTCTTTTTTTTTAGAGAAGGAACATCCAGAACACATCGGAAAAATATTTGTAAATAAAAAGAAAAAAATAGGTATATTCTTATAAGAGTTCAAACCTAATGCCTGAGAAATAGTTTTACTAAATTTAATGCTATAACATGAAAGGCCCATTTAAATTTTAACGTAAAATAAAGAATGCTTACGAAACAAAATAAAAAAAAAATGAAAAAATAAATAAATAAATAAAAAAGAATCATTCTTTTTTTGTCGCCATTTTTTAGTGTTACGAAAATGCGTCTTTGGTACTTGCCAAAAACAAAACAAGATGCAATTTTATTTTTTTAGAAGCGAAATATTTTATGGAGTAAAATATAACGAAAATGTACCAATGTCCATAACATGAAACTTTATCTTAGTAAACGTCCGTTTTGGAAATGTTATTTCATTTTGAATCTTATTTATTAGAGTTCATAATGGCTATAGAATCAGGTGAGAGAAAAGTTTGTTTTGAATCTATGCTAAACTCTATATCGGCCCATTTTCCACCGAAATCCGATTGACTACTTTGATTTTAAACAAAGTGTTTCATTTTAAGACTTTTTCCAAAAATTTTAAGTGTAGATTGGCGGCACTTAAAAATCTGCCAAATCTGTAGCTGTGGTTAATACGTAAGTACCGAATTTTTCTTCCATACTTTTCTGAATCATATTACTTCAAATATTAGAATATGCAAGAAGTAATTAGAATATGAAGAAGACATAAACACAAAATTTAATACCATTTAATTTTTAAAAAAATGTATTTTGACAACAATTTTATCAAAAAATTATAAACTAAAAAACGTAAAATAAAGAATTCTTAGGATAAAAACGATTTTAAAAATTCCTCATTTTTCAATAAAAACTTTCGTATTGTTTCTTTTTTTTTAATTCTTATAGTATTTAATCAGACGTAAAAAAACCATTTTGTAGAGAACGATCATCAAGTAAGAAAAAAAATTATTTACAAGCAAATTTTTTATTATAAAAATCATAACACTTACCTGATCTATAAGTCCGGAGAATTCTAAAATGATATGTTCTTTGTTTGAAAACTTTTTTCTCAAATAATATATACATAGTTTATCCCTTCATTACTTTTAGGTAACATACCACACATCAAAATTTTATAATTGTAAGATCTCGATATGAATTTTAATATGTAGCTTAAAAAAAAGAATAGCTGAATTCTAGTTGAAATTCTTTCAAAACTAAAAAACACTTACCAAGAAAACGATAAAAAATTTATTTATAATCAGCACAAAAGATACTTTTTCAAGTAATTCGGATTATTCTTTATTGTTGTTTTCTGAATTAAGTAGATGCAGAAATATATACTATTCTATGAAGAAGAAGAATATTCTATAACTATTACAGTTCTGTATGGAATTCATTGGAACACATTTATTCATTGGAATGACGAAAGCAATGTTGACTTCATTTTAACTTGTAATGAATTGAAGACAGAAAAATTATTTTACCGCAATACACACATCTGTAACAGCTGTCATGTTATGTTGTTGGTAATAGAAAGGTAAAAATTATTGAGAAGTTGTTCTTCAAATGCTTGGCATGTTCTGCTTCAATGTTTGGCATGTTCTGATTAGTTTTTTCAAGAAGTTTGACCTTTTCTTTAGGGAAATTTTGCTTTTTTTTGATGCTAAGAAAATGGCGTCCGTCATTGCCAATGGTTATGTGGGAACTAATGCCTGATATTTACAGTCTCCCTCTAGATGGCGTACTCGAGCGTTGCGATCGCGAATTATTTCTTCATTGTTGCCAATTTATTTTTTTTAAAATAATTAATTTTAATTTTTCTTATCTTCTAATAAATAAAAACAGTTGAAACTTTAGATTTTTCAACTGAAAAATATGTAGATTAGTATGGTATAAAAATATCCAAACCTTATAATTCAACATTTTTTCATCCTCAATTTAATTAAATATTAGAAAATAATAAATGATTATTAAAAATTATTTTTTTCATGAAATTATCTTTGGGTAAATGAGTTTTATGAGTGTGTGTAATTTTTTATTCGAATTGCTTCATTACTTTTTGAAATATGACTGAAAACGCAAAAAGCGAAATTAATTAAGGGGTCCAAACTTTGAATCGCTCTCCTAACCAAACTATGGGGACCATATTTCCCAGATAGCGGCTACCCCCTATATTTTGAAGATAAGGAATCCAAATATGTAAAAAAAAAAAAAAAAAAAAATTATGTTTATTCAGAGAAAGGACGTTTTTGTGTCTGATTTCGTAATTTAATCAATAGTTGGCACTAACTAATTAGCATATTTGAGGTCACCCCCAGGAACCATTAAGATTGACACTTAGTTCGTGAAAATCCGATCATTAGAATGAAAATTATTCAGGGTGATATCTTTTTTTTTTTTTTTTTTTGCGGACTGTACACGGTATTTGCTACATTTTAGATTTTCAAATCACTGACTTTCCATGAATAATTCCAATAATTTTTCATGACTTACCGAAGTTACTATTTTCTCCTACAAAAACACAACAATAAATTTAAAAAAGCATTATAATAACATTAATTGAAATCATAGGTTTTTAGTAAGGTTGCGCAGCAATATTCGCACTGGAGACACTAAAGCGAACTACTCACGTTCAGACGCTCTCCTCTTTCGGAATCTTTGCGAAAAATATATTAGTGATAAAAAATATTTTTTTGTTCTATTATATTTATTTCTTGGCCATTCTATTTTTGCATTACTTCATAAAGTATATATATTTCTAGACTTTTAAAACTGTTTTATACAATAAAGCAAAATATTATACGCCTGCTGCATGATTAGTTCCAGTTTATCTTATTTATTTTTAAAATTTAAAAGTAAAACTTCTGTCGTATTGAGTGGGGGTGACAGGAAGGAATTTGCCATGTAATGAATCAATGATATGCATTTGCTTTGCATTTAAATTGCCCCAACACAATATTTATTTCAGAGATCAAAAATAATGGCTCATATTAATAAACTAGTTTTAGTGTCCCGCCTTCACGAATTCGCGATCGCAACGAACTATAGTGGGCGTTGTTGTATGAGACGAATACCTGCGATTTCTATATGAACAGTCATTCAGTTACTCTAGAGACGTCTTTAATGCAACGTGTTAGCATTGCAACGTTCCTTCTTTATTGTGGCTTATTAAAATTAAAAAAGAAAAATGTTTGATATTCTTTCTTATGCAAACGAAAACAAGATGGTATTTCTTCTTTTTAGAGAAGGAACATCCAATACACATCGGAAAAATATTTATACATTAACAGAAAAAAATATATATTCTTATAAGAGTTAAAACCGAATTCGCAATTCTAGAGCTCGAATACGCCACCTTGCGGTCATTCAAGCTAATAACTCAGCAATTAAATTGAACACTTTTCAACAGCCTAATTATGTATAAATAGGCTGGTTATATCTGCTTAATAAATATGTTTTAAAGCATAACTTCACAAAAAAACTATAAAGAATAAAAAGATACAATCAACCTGGCATTTTCCATCCATTCATTTTTAATCCCTAACAATCTGGGTACTAATTTTACTGAGGCCGTAATTAGATGATTATGTTGATCAAATTATTTTATTTTATAGCCGTCGTTGAACAGCCGACCCAATTTCATGGGTTTACGACTACTAATGTTCAACTTCGTAGCCTTGTAATTTTGAACCAATCCAGAAGACAAGGAAACTCCTGGATCAGTACCCCCAGAGGTATTGATTTGTTATGGGAACATGGAGGACTTTGAGACTCGACAGATTTAACGTGCATCAGTCACCATTTACTACACGGGGAGTCTTCGGCCGGCGAGGATCGAACCCACGACCTCTTGGACATGAGCCCAGCGCCCTACCGACCAGGCTATCCCGGCCCTGATCAAATTATTGAAAAAAAGTCTACATTCTGAATTTCTAAGCATGATTACACAGTATAATCCAGATACTAATACGAGGGTTGCTATTTATATTTCTGGCCTTGGCAACAGTAAGTGTTGCTAGACGACCGCAGACGATTTTAATCGAAAGTTTGATATTTTTTAAACATAAATTCAGCAAACGATTTACCATTATAGCTTCATTTGTGTTGTTGACAGTAAATTGAAAAGTTCTTCTCTTTCAAAAAAATGGAATTGAATCGTGAACATTTTCGTGCCATTATTTTTCATAACTTTCGACGTGGATTGTCAAGACAAGAGTGCTTCGATGAACTTAATTCTTTATTCAGCGATAAAGCGCCATCCTACAGCACTGTAAAAAATTGGGATAACGAATTTAATCGTGGTCGATGTTCAATTCAGGACGAATCCCGTGCAGGTCGTCCAAAATCCGTTGTTGTGCCAGAAAAGATCGATGCTGTGCGTGAACTGATAAAGCAAGATCGTCATGTGACATAGCGTGAGATAGAGGCGTCTTTGGACATTAGTATGACTAGCATCAATAAAATATTGCATGAACATTTGAGCGTAAAAAAAAAAAATTGTTCGCGTTGGATCCCGTATAATCTGACAAACGCTAAAAAAAAAGGCTCGTGTCGATTGGTGCAAGGAAATGTTGGAAAAATACGTTCAAGGTACATCAAAGGCTGTGTATAACATCTGCACAGGTGACGAATCATGGATCTATGCATATGAGCCGGAAACAAAACAGCAATCAACTGTATGGGTCTTCCAAGACGAGGCAAAACAAACAAAAGTTGTTCGAGGAAGAAGCACATCGATACAAATGATTACCTGTTTCTTCGGCATTAACGGTCATGTGGAAACAGTGGCGTTAGAGCAACGCAGGATGGTCAATTCTGAATGATACACGACCATTTGTTTGCCAGAAGTCATCGGAGAAATTCGAAAAAAGCAGAAGAACAGGTGAATCATTCTTCATCATGACAATGCGAGCTCTCACACATCGACTCAAACAAAGGCATTTCTGACGGAGCGAAAGATCGAACTGATGGGTCATCCGCCGTACAGCCCTGATTTGGCACCCAATGACTTCTTCTTATTCCCACACATCAAAAATAAATTACGCGGACAACGACTTTCTACCTCCGAAGAAGCGGTTGATGCATTCAAAACGCATGTTTTGGAGTTACCTCAATCGGACTGGAAAAAGTGCTTTGAAAATTGGTTCAAACGCATGCAAAAGTGTATTGATCATCATGGAGAATATTTTGAAAAACAATAAAACCAATTTCGATCCTACATATTTGTTTTTTCATTATTAGGCCAGTAATATAAATAGCAACCCTCGTATTACCGAGATCGTTATTAGAGATTCTGTTGATCACGTTTATAAAACGTGTCTACACTCTGAATATCAAAACATTATATAGAGGTTCTGCCACATTGTTCTGCAAACTAATAGAAACAAAATTGAATTTCATGAAATTGAAGTTTTAAGAAACGATAAACTATACATAAAAGAAAATACCTAATTACCTGTTACAATACAACAACACTGCAGCCACATGTTTGCAGACTCCACCAGCACCAGCAGGACAACTGCAATTAAATTGTGATATGCCGTATCCATTTCCAGACATTCTTTTAAATAAAGCACCTTCAATTATGTACGGAGAAGAATTTAACTTCGTAGAACGAAGGCGAACCGCATAAATAATTCTTTTCCGCGGCAATGGCTGCTTTACAACACCACATGTTATAATGTGGTTTGAATTAATAATTTTTTTCACCTTCAGTGATGCTCCTGGATTTCTCGTCCCTTTCCAGATATGCTAAAATATCTAATAATGTAATAAAATCCATCACTGGACAATAAAATTAAGCTAGCTAGTAAAAAAATTGCTAATGTATCACAGAGTTATACAATAGAAAACAGATACAACATCAGATTGTATTACCTTTTTCTGACGCCATTTGCCCGAGACTGCAGCGCCACCTATAGTTTAATTGAATTGCGAATACCCGAGAAATTGTTTTACTAAATTTAATGATATAACATGAAAGGCTTATTTAAATTTTACATTCCATAGTTTTACGAATCATATTACTTCAAAAATTAAAATGAACAAAAAGTATACATAACCTAGATAGCAAAGTAAGATTTATTTTCACTAGACAAAAACCTTTTCATGTAAACCTAAAAAGGTTTTTTATGCGATTTGCGTGTAAACCGTCTAACCTTAAAACGAGGTCTGTGACAACCTGCTCTATTCTACGCACATTACCCTAATCCAAAACCTTGGGAAACAACCTTTTTCTTAACAATAATAATTTGAGGTCGTCTTAAGGTTTTCAAGCTTGAAAAAAATCCTTAAATAAGGTCTATCTTAAGGTGAATATTACCTTAATTTTAGGTAATTATAAGGTTTCCTTTTGCAACGTTTTGTATGCCCACCCAAGTCAAAATTCTTGATGGTACCATCAAAGAATTATGATGGTTTATGTTGGTTTAAGTAAGATTCTTGATGGTCCAACATGTGTTGATGCTCACCATCATACAACAATTTCCATCTAGTTTTGATGGTTTTTGATGGCCCAACAAATTTCCATCATTACAAAATGGAAAATGTTGCTTTATGTTATGATGGTAAACCATCAAGCAATGTTTGATTTTTGATGGACCAACATAAACCTTCATATTTTGATGGCAGATGCTGTTTTATCATTATGATGGTCAACCAACAAGTTATGTTATTTTAATGTTCGACAAACAACAACCATCGAAATATGATGGAAGATGCTGTTATTTTGAAAGTCCACCAACAAGATGTGTTTATTAATGTTGGACCAACAACAACCATTAAAATATGATGGAAGATATTGTTTTACTATTATAATGGTTCAACCATCAAGTTATCTTTTGTATTGCTGGACCAACAGCAATCATCAAATTAAGATGGAACATGTTGTTTTAGTACTTGGATGGTTCAACCATCATGTTATGTTTGTTGTAGTTGGACCAATAACAACCATCAAAATAAGTTGGAAGATGTTATTTACCTTTATTATGGTTAACCAGCAAGTTGTGTTTTTATTGTTGGACCAACAACAACCAACAAAATATGATGGAAGATGCTGTATGGCTATTTTGATGGTCCACCAACAAGATGTGTTTATTAATGTTGGACCAACAACAACCATTAAAATATGATGGAAGATATTGTTTTACTATTATAATGGTTGAACCGTCGTGTTATGTTTAGTATTGCTGGAGCAACAGCAACCATCAAATTAAGATGGAACATGTTGTTTTAGCACCATGATGGTTCAATCACCATGTTATGTTTGTTGTAGTTGGACCAATAACAACCATCAAAATAAGTTGGAAGATGTTGCTCACCTTCATGATGGTCAACCAGCAAGTTGCGTTTTAATTGCTGGACCAACAGCAACCAACAAAATATAATGGAAGATGCTGTTTATCTATTTTGATGGTTCAACCATCATGCTATGTTTTTTATTGTTGGACCAGCAACGACCATCAAAATAAGATGAGAGATGTCAGTTAATCATTATGATGGTAAACCAGCAAGTTACGTTTTTATTGTTGGGCCAACAACAACCAACAAAATATAATGAAAGATGTTGTTTATCCATTAAGGTGGCTCAAGCATCATGCTATGTTTATTATAGTTGGACCAACAACAACCATCAAAATTTAATGGAAGATGCTGTATGTCCAATTTTTATGGTTTACCAATAAGTTGTGTTCACTAATGTTGGACCAACAACAGCCATTAAAATATGATTGAAGATGTTGTTTATCTATTATGATGGTTAAACCATCATGTAATGTTTATTAACGTTGGACCAACAACAGCCATTAAAATAAGATGGAATATGTTGTTTTAGTACTATGAGGGTTCAACCATCATGCTATGTTTTTTATTGTTCGATCAACAACAACCCTCAGAATAAGATGAGAGGTGTTTTATTATTATGATGGTAAACCAGCAAGTTATGTTTTTATTGTTCGACCAAACACAACCATCAAAATATAATGGAAGATGTTGTATGGCCATTTTGATGGTATACCAACAAGTTGTGTTCACTAATGTTGGACCAACAACAGCCATTAAAATATGATTGAAGATGTTGTTTATCTATTATGATGGTTAAACCATCATGTAATGTTTATTAACGTTGGACCAACAACAGCCATTAAAATAAGATGGAATATGTTGTTTTAGTACTATGAGGGTTCAACCATCATGCTATGTTTTTTATTGTTCGATCAACAACAACCCTCAGAATAAGATGAGAGGTGTTTTATTATTATGATGGTAAACCAGCAAGTTATGTTTTTATTGTTCGACCAAACACAACCATCAAAATATAATGGAAGATGTTGTATGGCCATTTTGATGGTATACCAACAAGTTGTGTTCACTAATGTTGGACCGACAACAGCCATTAAAATATGATTGAAGATGTTGTTCATCTATTATGATGGTTTAACCATCATGCTATGTTTTTTAATGTTGGACCAACAACAGCCATAAAAATAAGTTGGAATATGTTGTTTAACTAGTATGATGGTTCAACCATCATGCTATGTTTTTTATTGTTGGACCAACAACAACCATCAAAATAAGTTGGAACATGTTGTTTAACTAGTATGATGGTTCAACCATCATGCTATGTTTTTTATTGTTGGACCAACAACAGCCATCAAAATAAGACGGAAGATGTTATATGGCCATTTTGATGGTTTACCAACAAATTATGGTTATTAATATTGGACCAACAACAGCCTTAAAAGTATGTTGGAAGATGTTATTTTACAATTATTACTGTCCAACTATCAGGTTATGTTTATTGTTGTTGAACTAGCACCAACCATTAAAATTTGCTGGAAACAGATGTTTTGCTGTGATGATGGTCAACCAGTATATTATGTTTAATTTTAGAGCAAAAAGCAAACATATCTATATATCGTGAAATATGCTGTTTTACTATTATGTGCACATGCATCATACATTAGTCTGGAGAAGTTTTTTCTAAAATTTTCAAAGCTTTAAATTAGAAGTATATGGTAAAAATTACAATAAGAGTCTAAAAATAAATAGTTTTTGTAAATAATGGGAATAAAACAATAGACTGCTTATTACGATTGAAACAAAAAATTAAGAAAAATTCATTTTAAGTACCCAAGTGATAACATTCGAAGAAGATAAAATTATTATGCGCACGTACACTATGCTCGAGCTTTTAATTATTAAACACGAAGTGAAATTACAATAGAACATTAAAAAAAAAAATAGTTGTTGTAAATATTGACATTAAGATGAATTTGACAAATATAGAACAATTAGGCTTTATATCAGAACTAATAAAGTTAAAAAAGATTAATTCAAAGATTAATATGAGAGAGATATTACATTTTTATGTGCACGTGCATTGATTGAGCATTGTCTCGTGACATTTTACTGAAATGTTTAAAGTTATTATCTAAAGTATTAAATATGTGCTGAAATTATTATGAAAGTTAAAAAATAAATGGTTATTGCAATTAATACATTTAGGGGAATTTTAGAAACACAAAACAACTAAGCACACATCAGTATTTATTTAATTAAGAAAGATTTAAGTTAAATAAAAATTTTATTCGTATTCGCTACAGTCGAATATATTCTTATGATATTAAACTATGGTGTAACTAACTACCACTACAAATAATAAATACGAATTCACGTCCGGAGGTCACCAATGTGGGGATTTTAATTATCGACAATGTCAACCTTCATCTATCAAAAGGTACCTCAAGATAGAATCAAGTTAACATGTCTTATATACTATTGAATTCGTATTTATTATTTGTAGTGATAGTTAGTTACGCCACAAAACAATCGGGAAGAAATTTGTGCTTTTAATCGCAAAAATTATTGTTTTTTTTCTCCCAATTCCCGCCTGGAGAATGACCTTTCGTCATATTGCCATCTGAAGGGCAGATTTGTTGGCCACTTTTTCAGGGGCACCGTATTAGGTGAACCAACGTTGCTCCCACATTAAAGACAGATAGTACAGGGAATTGAAGAACATCCATGCCTTGTCCGGGGTTTCTGGCGCAAGGCCAGTTTTCTGACCCCTACACAGGTCATTCCACGCAAAAAAAATATAGTAATATGTTTTAAATGGTTAAAAATTAATAGCAACCGCAATTCATATCATTCAAAGGAATTTTAAATTCAGACAAACAATGAAGCTACATATCAGTATTAATGTGATTAAAAAAGATCATATGGATTATGGGTACATCATTCATATGGGTACACGACTGAGAAATTAAAATATGAGCACGTGCAGTACTTAAACATCGTTTCGCGACTTTTTTTTGAAAGCTCAAAGGTTGGCATTTAAATTATCAAACATGTGGTGAAATTATAACTAATGGTTTAAAATAAATGGTTATTGCAATTCATTACATAATGGTGAATTTTAGAATCACAAAACAATGAGGTTACAAAGCAGGATTACTTAAATCAAAAAGGATTTAAATAAGATTGGGGATGAAAGTTGCACTTTTAAATGCAAAATGTGTAATAATATGTTATTAAAGGTTAAAAATTAATAGTTACTGCAATTAATATCACAAAGGTAAATTTTTAATTCACAAAACAATTTTGCTACATATCAGGATTAATAAAATTAAGAAAGATTCATTCATATAGGTACACGAGTGATAGACTTCATTTTTATGTGCACCTGCACTACTTCAGCATTGCCTGGTTACTGAAAGGTTAAGACTTGCTTTTTAAATTATTAAACATTTGGTCATAACATTATTTTGTTTTTTAAAAATACAAAGCAATATAGCAACATATCAAGATTATTTAGATTAATTAGAGGTAGAATTTAAGTAAAAAAAAAATTATAGATTTTGCAATATTTATAAAAGGACTATTAAAGGTTAAAATATAAATAGTTATTAAATATAATAACATTGAGGTAGGTTTTCAATTTACAAAATATTGTACATATTCAGATTAATGAAATTTGAAAGATTCGTGGATTTAGGTAAACGAGAGATAGATTAAATGACAGGGGGAAAAAAGTATTTTCCTTACACATTTATTTAAGTCGGGCATATTCTAATAACATTTTATAATGGCGTAGAAATATGAGAAATTCAAAATTATTATATATATTGTTTTTGTTGTCATGGGTCCTTAGGACGGGGGGCTGTGATTGTATTTTTTCAGTCGCACCATCCGTGGCCAAGAATTCTACCTCAAATATTTTTTTTTAAACAAAACTATTTATAAATTATGATGAGATAGTGGTTAGAAACAAAAGGGTGAGTAGATACTTTAATGTAGGTAGGTACTTTTATTTATGTCGCACTAGAACTGTACAATGGGCTATTGGCAACGGTCTGGGAAACATCTCTGAGAATGATCCGAAAAAGTTTGCCATCACAGATTTTGTCACGCCACCTCCTCAATTTATATATAGATATGAAGGGAAAAGAAATTTTCACCGGTTCCCTGTACCCATGGTACTAAGCGACTGACCACAGGACTTTCCATTCCAGAGATTTTACGAGCACGTATATTGCATGTCATTCTCGGTGAAAGGTTAGCAGAGTCAAGGATCGAATCCTGCAATTTTAATAATAATAAAAAAAATAATAATAACTGTTTATATTGCGTAATTTAAAATTCTAGATTATGCTTTCATTTCTCACAAAAAGTATAGCATTTTTTTTTCATATATAAGGTAGCAATCGGTATGAATGCTCCTTGATATACGTTGCTTCCATACATTCGACCCCGCGTCAAGGGCAATCAGAGATGCAGTGTGAATTGTGCTTGAGTGTTCTTTTCAAACTTCACGCTTGGGTCGAGTAGCAAAATATCAGCTCAACTTCTTATTGTCTGTTGTTATTCCACAGGCCGGCGTGGATTTGTCATGTAAGTTTATGTAAAATTATTTATTCTTTCAATAATTATAATTTTTTTCATTGACTTTTCCTTCTATATGTATTATTTGCAATGTTTATTGAAATTTGATCGCCCTATTAATTGGTTGTGGCAAATCAGAAATTCCATTATTCTTCCATCAGTGTTTTCCCTAATCGTTTTTCCATGCTTTGCTTGCCATTTGATCCCAATAAATGCACCCTTTTTGTAAAAATAAAACGAGATCTCTTAAAAATTTATTCAGATTCCATTTTAAAGAAAATTAATTCACTGTTAAAAAATTAAATATTGATACGCAATAGAAGGATTTATACATAAACGGTGAAGTTCGAAAGTATAAAAAAAAATTTTTTGTTGATGTTATCTAGAAGATATTTGTATCAAAGAAAAAGATTGATAAAACAATTGTTATTAATATTGTTAAAAGTCTTTTGAATTTAGTCTTACTTTTGAGACTAAATTTTAAGACTAGTATCCTACAACACTAGTGATGCTTTATATATTAATTAGCAATTTTGTTTTTCTTTCATTTTATTGTTATGATCTTCTGTTTTTCTAATCTTTTTCGACAGTTATTTTTGATGTGAGCTTTTTTGTTATCCATGTTCAAAAAGTATTCCCAGCTAGATTTAATTTAATTTTTGTCAATTTTGATTCACCATTAAAGGATTTATGCATAAACGGTAGGGATCAAGATTATAATATTTTTATTTTTAATGTTATCTAGGAGATTTTTGTAGCAAAGAAAGTGTTTGATAAAACAATTGTTATTAATATTGTTGAAAGACTTTTGAATTTAGTCTCTGGCGTAAGATCGTAATTCAGAAGTGGATGCATATATGTCGTACGCAAACACTCGGTGCATATGGCAAAGTACCAAAATCCTGAACCTCCGTCACATGGAGGACAAATATCTGTGTGGCTGACTGAGTCTCACGAGGTAATCTTTTCTGAGATTAAGATTCGAAAGGGGTTCAGGTAGCCCAAAGTGTTGCAATAAGACTTTGTGTCCCGGATCTTAGAATTAAGTCGCTGAGCACGTAACTTTTGAGACTGAATTTTAAGACTAGTATCCTACAACACTAGTGATGCTTTATATATTAATTAACAATTTTTGTTTTTCTTTCATTTTATTGTTATGATCTTCTGTTTTTCTAATCTTTTTCGACAGTTATTTTTGATGTGAGCTTTTTTGTTATCCACTATGATCATGTCCATGCTCAAAAAGTATTCCCAGCTAGGTTTAATTTAATTTTTGTCAATTTTGATTCACCATTAAAGGATTTATGCATAAGCGGTGGGGATCAAAATTATAAAAGAAATTTTTTTTTTGTTGATGTTATCTAGAAGATATTTGTAGCAAAGAAAGTGATTGATAAAACAATTGTTATTAATATTGTTAAAAGTCTTTTGAATTTAGTCTCTGGTGTAAGATCGTAATTCAGAAGTGGATGCATATATGTCGTACGCAAACACTCGGTGCATATGGCAAAGTACCAAAATCCTGAACCTCCGTCACATGGAGGACAAATATCTGTGTGGCTGACTGAATCTCACGAGATAATCTTTTCTGAGATTAAGATTCGAAAGGGGTTCAGGTAGCCCAAAGTGTTGCAATAAGGCTTTGTGTCCCGGATCTTAGAATTAAGTCGCTGAGCACGTAACTTTTGAGACTGAATTTTAAGACTAGTATCCTACAACACTAGTGATGCTTCATATATTAATAAGCAATTTTGTTTTTCTTTCAATTTATTGTTATGATCTTCTGTTTTCCCAATCTTTTTCAATAGTTATTATTTGACGTGAGCTTTTTTGTTATTCACTATGTTCACGTCCATGTTCATGAAGTATTCCCTGCTAAGTTTAATTTTTGTTAATTTTGCTGCGCAATAGAAGGATTTATTGGTGGGTAGAAGGTGGGCATTAAAATTATTTAAAAAAATTTGTAATCTCTTAAAGTGACTGAAAATATACTACATTTTTAACATTATTTATTCCCGTTACATGAGCGCAATTAGCTTAACGCTGTTGTAAACATAAATATTATTTCCTTTAAAATGTTAATCCCTTTCTAAACAATGTATTTCTATTAAAGGGAATAAAATGCAATTTATTATTTTTTCTATTGGCTTACTTTTCAGTGCATTAGTTTGGAGGAGTTGAAATGAAAATTGGAGGCTCTGAAGGTAGAGTTGATTATTTGGATGAGAATTGATTCAGATGCCTTTGAGAGGATGAGTAAGTATTCTAATATTTTTTTTTTCTTTTCTTGGATTCTAAATCCTGATGGTTTTGTTAGTGCAAAAGACAATCCTAATTCTACCTTTTAAAAAAATTTTTTTTTTTTCAATTGAAGATGTAAACCTTTTATAATGTCTGATTTTTATTTCCTAAATATATTTACTTCAATGTCTAGAGTGATGGCGCAAAGTGTCATTTTGCCAAAGCTTCGACTGCTAGTATATATAGCTTTCATATTGAGGGCATAATGTTTGTATATTCAATATATATTCCAATTTACTTTGCATTTTTGCTTTATTAGGACCAATTGAGGTAAAATCGTCTACGCTCATTATTATGACCCCCATTTGTGCGCTTCTTCTATTATAATGTCCGTTACATAAAGTCCCATTTGCTGTTCCATTGGTGCAATGTCCATTAGATCGTCCAAGCTGAGCAAATCATTCCAGTATAATAATAAAAGAATCTTTTGTTTTTTAATTTTCGGAAAATCTTTAACACAACCAGATGGTAAGACATATTTATACATTCGGAACTACCATTTTTGTGGATCGAAAAGTATTAAAATCAAAACTTGCTGAAATATACAAAATCCTGAAAAGCATTTTGTTTATAATAATTAAAAAACCTAATGTAATTAAGGTTTAAAAATAGGGTGTTCCAATTTTATGCCATCGTGCTTGTGAAGCGAAATTTCGATATCTAATATAAGTATTGACTGAGTTTTCGCACAATAGTAAAAGATGTTTTTAGAAAAAATTTCAATATTCGAAAAGTTCCCAAATCACAGTTCTTCGGTGAAAAGGCCAAAGCTTCAGCCTTACTAAAGGCTTGTTCCATTTATAATGTTCTTGTTTCTTAATTTTCCAAATAATTTTGAAAATAAGGCAATAAAAAAAATGTGTGTTTTGTGTAGAATTAGATAGAAACAAAAGGAAAATTCTGTTAAAGAAATTATAAGCTGGGTCAAACACTTGACATTTCTTTTGAAAATAAATGCGGTAACATTAGGGTTAAAGACAATGCTATTTTTTTTTTAAGTATAATTTACTAGTGATTATTATTAATTTTTTTATTTTTTCGATAAAAATGTTAAAACTTAAGTTTGTGATGGTTATTTTTAATGTGTAATATGTTTTTCTTACAGTTGCCAGTTTCACTGCTTTAGTTTTTTTTTTACTTATATTCATACAAGCAATAGCAATAATTATACCTATTATTTTCCTACATTCAACAACTATTAAAAAATGGGTTGAAGATTATATTTTGTCTGTTAAAATTCTATCGTTTTTGAAATTGATAATTGATTTTAAATTTTTATATTAATTATTTTTAAATGATAAACTGAACTGTTTAAGTACAGTTTTAAATTCTTCCTTATTTAGTTAATTTTATTTACTTTTTTTATTTTAGCATATATAGTTTTAAACTGCATACAAGTGTAAAATATTGAACGGTTTTGCACAGTTTTAAAATTCCTATTTCAGTTGTTTAAATCAGTTCGCATCCTGTAGCTATAGGTGTAATTTATTTCTGATATTATTAACCTTTATTTAATATTACATACTTATAAAAGTCTATGTGTGGGTCATTTTTTATGTCGCATACTAGCTAGCTTATATTTTCCAATGCATAAAATCAATTTTCCTGCCTTTTTCTTTTGGAAACTATGAGCATTTATTTTCTAATCAAACACAAGTTTCTGACATAGTTAAACAATAAAACTACAATTAAAATACACTCACTGGAGCTAGAATTTTTTCGAAACTATTTTTTTAAGTTTATAAGAAAAGAAGCTGCATTTTATTTGTTTAATTTTTTATATTTTTGCCCATCAGCATAAACTGATGTATTCAATATTTTGTTAATGAATTATAAACAAGTCCTCCTGCTTAACTTTTGAAGAGTTGTGGGAATGTAGCAGTGTTTGCAAAAACCTGTATTATATGTCCTTATAATCAGGGTTTGTTGATTGAACTGATTTTTTTAAATAAAAAAAATCATTGATTTAAATCAACTGATTTTATATATATATATAATATTGATTTAAAAAGTTGAAAAACTGCATTTTAAAGTATTGATACTTTTACTATTTCTTTTCTTGGTTTTAAAATTTATTAACGAAATTACTTTCTTTCTTGGTATTTGTTAATTTCCAACGAATTTGAAATTACATTTTTCAAAATCTTTTGATTCTTGAGAATGAAAGTACAGATTAAAGTATTTTTTTTCTCATAATATGTTTACAGTATCTTTGACATTATCAGATTTTCTATTTAGAAATTTTGTGAAAAAAAATTTTTTTAATTCAACTAATATATTTTAATATGGAATTAAAAATTTTTATTTTAATATAAAAAATATATAGATTAAATATTTATTTTTTGATGAATGACTACATTTATAAATGCAATTTGTTACATTTATTTTGTCATTTTAAAACTCAGGGGGAAAAAGAAAGAAATCACAATTTTAAATTAGGAACTTTGGTAATTGAAACTTTGTTTTAATTGTTAAAGCATTCTTTAAATTCTCTATTTCATCTAGTCTTTGAATTTCAGTCATGGATTTGTTTCAAAATGGTTGCTATGCATTCATATCTATGTATTATAATGAAAAATTGTTTTAGGTAGCCAGAGCTTCTAAAATATTATAATATAAATTCTTATAATATAGTTTTAATATTAATTTAATTTTGATTAAGCATTTATGATGCTTTTTTAGACATAAATCAAAGTTCTTAGTATTTGAATTAAAAAAAAATCAGATTTAAATAATAAAAAAATCATATTTTTTTAAAATATTTTTTTTAAAAAATCTCAAGCCCTGCTTTAATATAAGCATTAGATATAATTATTTACATATCTAATGTTTATATTAGAAAAATATATCTAATGTTATATTACAACTCAAATTATAAATAAAATATAATTATTATATTAGGTGTAATATATTATAGAATAATTATATCAGTCATGTTTTTGTCGCCTTCTAAATGTACAATAAATCTCATAATGATGAAGTTATTGTAAATAATGAAGTGTAAAATATGAAGCATAATAAGTTAAAACTTAATTAATGAATGGAATTTTTAGAAGCGTTGTTAACATCCGTGACGTGAAATGCGCTATTATGGCCATTGTACATTATTTGTTTTATGGATCTCAGAATTTAGTAATGTGTTTTTATAATTTGGTAATTTATATTAATAAAATATAATGTATTTTTTCGTGTATTTAGCTAATTTTAATTTGTTCATCATAATTTTGTTTGCGAAAAAGGTTGTAAAAAGGCATAAAATAGAGATTGGCATAAAAGTTTATAGAACAATATGCTCATAGATTATTTCAAAGAGCAACTTAATTAGATAATTTCAAAGAATATTGATTGGAAATAATGAAATGTTAAGAAACTCATTCGGTGTGTAAAAAGATGGGTTTTATCTGACTGAGCCCACCTTTGGGAACCCTGGAATGATTCAGATCACAAGTAAAGAGTACTTAATTTATATTGTTAAATGTGATTGCCCGAACTTCATTAAAACTGTAAATTCATAATGCGTTTTTCTTTCGTAAAAAAATCACTGTGTACATGGAATTGTTTTCCCTGTCAATAATTGACCAAACAGCATAACAATTGACTAGCTAAATAGCAAAAAATATTTATGAATTTGGTATTCGTTTAAAAAAAATATTTTTGAAGAAACTAGAGTATTTACATAAAATTTTATATTAACATCAAGTAGTTCCGACAAAATTTAATATTTGGTCTATACAAATTGTGCTAAGATGCAAAATTGTCCAAATATTTCAAACACCTTTATAATTTTATAACTGCCAATTTTTCTGCATTTACGTCCTTTTGTGTAAACATATGCTTTAATTTTATTTACTTCAGGTCTTGTTTGAATTTCACTTTATACTGAGTTGTAGTAAAAGTTATTATTAATTATTTAAAGAAGCTGTTAATTTGATTGCTCTTTCTTATTTTTTCTTCTAGTTGTAATACGAGGACATGTATGGAATGAATTCAGTGGTATTATAGTAAAGCTAGTATAAAAGAAGTTTGTCTATATGAAGAAGTTTGTAAATGAAGACTGACCATTATAATTGTGAATTATGTGTGCTTGTTGTTGGAAAGAAGTTGCTTGAATAATATGCTCTGTTTAAATAAAAGATTTTAAATAAAAATGCTTGCTTTTATTTTGGCATTAAATATAAATATTTTTAAACATTTGTTTAATTTTTTAAATGTGTCACAAGCTTACATTTTTTAGTATTTCTTACTAATTAGCCTGGATTGTAATTATTTTGATACTGGATTATCTGCTATATATGGGAATAATTGCCGCTATAGTATAATGTTTCAGTGTTTAATTTAAAATACTTCTGATATAAATTGTTCTTGGTCATACAAAATTATTTTTATAAATAATATTCTAATCAAAATTCACGCACGATTTGAGTTTTTCATTCTGAAATTTGCTTAACGTTTTACCCAATGAAACCCGTCATGGAGATTACGGTTCGAACAGCAAGATGTGATGATAGTAAATCTTAAAGATCCATTCATCAAATCAAGCTACTTTACATGTGGTGGAACGTCATAAATCTGATTAAAATCATGTATGAAGTGATTGTTTCAACAAATTATTGTTGGAGCAGCAGGAATAAACCATCAAAACGATTTGCCTGTTTTATGTTGGACGATAAGAAGTCAGACAAAATTCCTAAATTGGGATGATGGTTCCAACATTTGAGCAGTAAGAAAATATGATGGAAATTTCTGATGGTCCAACGTGAACAAAACATGTTGCTATTCTAATGTTGGACCAACATAAATCTGTCCGAGTTTTTATAATGGGATGATGGTAGCTAATGTTGGTTCCAACATTTCATTTCTAAGATAATATGATGGAAATTTCTGATGGTCCAACATGGATGAACCATCAAAACAAGTTGCTATTCTTACGTTGGACCATCATAAATCTGTTCGAATTCCTATATTGGGATGATGGTATCTCATGTTGGTTGCAACATTTCATTTCTAAGATAATATGATGGAAATTTCTGATGGTCCAACATGGATGAACCATCAAAACAAGTTACTATTCTTACGTTGGACCATCATAAATCTGTCCGAATTTCTATATTGGGATGATGGTATCTCATGTTGGTTCCAACATTTCATTTCTAAGATAATATGATGGAAATTTCTGATGGTCCAACATGGATGAACCATCAAAACAAGTTGCTATTCTTACGTTGGACCATCATGAATCTGTCCTAATTTCTATATTGGGATGATGGTAGCTAATGTTGGTTCCAACATTTCATTTCTAACATAATATGATGGAAATTTCTGATGGTCCAACATGAGCAAACCATCAAAACAAGTAGCTACTCTTATGTTGGACCATCATAAATCTGTCCGAATTCCTATATTCGGATGATGGTATCTCATGTTGGTTCCAACATTTGATTTCTAAGAAAATATGATGGAAATTTCTGATGGTCCAACATGAATAAACCATCAAAATAAGTTGCTACTCTTATGTTGGACCAACATAAATCTGTCCGAATTCCTATATTGGGATGATGGTAGCTAATGTTGGTTCCAACATTTACTTTTTAAGATAATATGATGGAAATTTCTGATGGTCCAACATGAGCAAACCATCAAAACAAGATGCTAATCTTATGTTGGACCATCATAAATCTGTCCGAATTCCTACCTTGGGGTGATGGTTACTTATGTTGGTTACCATCAAAGATTATGTTGGTCCATCAATGGAAAACCATCAAAAATTTTGACTCAGCTAAAATAAACCTTTTCATGTGATTTTTGTGCCAATGCAATTTGATCCTATTGCTAGTGTGACGTCACTCCCAGAGGTCAGGGCTGCCAAAAGTTAGCTAAAATTTTTAAAATGGTAGCAAAATTTATATTGAAGATATATTTTCTGTTTTTAAAAAATTATCATTAACTTTTCTTGATCACCACAAAGATTTAAAAGCCTATAGAAATCCGATTCATACGAAGTAAGGAAAGCATCAAATTCCTTTGATGAATAGTTTGCTACCACTTTACTATTTTTGGCGGATCTTTAAAAGCTCTGATAATTTGCAACTATATGTCACATTACGTATATTTCTCTTATATGGATTTTTATTCTGCAATAAATGAGATATTTTAGTGGGTATAGCAGAAAAAGTAGTTTGCATTCTCTTTTACACATATTTATGCGATAACTTAACATTGACTTTATTCTCTTTAATGTAAAAAAGAAAGAATTTAAGTGATTTATCGCTTGAACTACAGAGAAGTGTTAATATTTGATTTTTTTCCTGTTATAGTAAGAAATTAACCACTAAGAAAAAGTGAAAATTTCAAATATTTCTTTTTTGAGCTAAAAAAAAAATCTTTGCATATTTCCTTGTGTATTAGAAATTTCTTTGTTCGTGAAATTTATAAATAAAGCTTTTATATTTAAATTTAAACACATTTCTTTCTTAGTGAATTTAATTTTAATTTCCTATAAAAATTTATAACTACCAGGAAGTCATTAAAAATGATGAAAATTAAGATTTATATGCTAAAATAGTTCAAATTTTTGTTCATCAAAATGAGAATGTTTAAAAATTTTCTTTGAAACGCTTATATTTTAAATCAATAAATTGGACACACAGAAAAATTACCTTAAATTTTAAGCATATAACAGGATAAAACAAAAATTAAACATTTAATTCATAGCGCTAACAACTGGCATCAATATTGTTTTCGTTGATATTATGGAAAAGAACTTTTTTTGTCTAGGTAAATGGGACATTTCTTAATTCGCGATCGCAACGAACTATAGGGGGCGTTGTTGTATGTGCCGAATCCCTGCGATTTCCATATGAACAGTCATTCAGTTACACTGGAGACGTCTTTAATGTAGCATGTAGCATTGTAACGTTCCATCTTTATTGTGGCTGATTAAATTTAAAAAAGAAAAATGTTTGTTTTCTTTCTTATGCAAACGAAAACAAAATGGTATCTCTTTTTTTTTAGAGAAGGAACATTCAGAACACATCGAAAAAATATTCGTAAATAAAGAGAAAAAAATAGGTATATTCTTATAAGAGTTCAAACCTAATGCCTGAGAAATAATTTTATTAAATTTAATGGTATAACATGAAAGGCACATTTAAATTTTAACGTAAAATAAAGAATGCTTACGAAACAAGAAGAAAAAAAAAAGAACCATTCTTTTTTTTGTCGCCATTTTTTAGTGTTACGAAAATGCGTCTTTGGGACATGCCAAAAACAAAACAAGATGCAATTTTATTTTTTTAGAAGCGAAATATTTTTTGGAGTGAAATATAACGAAAATGTACCGAAGTCCATAACATGAAACTTTATCTTAGTAAACGTCCGTTTTGGAAATGTTATTTAATTTTTAATCTTATTTATTAGAGTTAATAATGGCTATAGAATCAGGTGAGAGAAAAATTTGTTTTGAATCTATGCTAAACTCTATATCAACCCATTTTCCACCGAAATCCGATTGACTACCTTGATTTTAAACAAAGTGTTTCATTTTAAGATTTTTTCCAAAAAGTTTAAGTGTAGATTGGCGGCACTTAAAAATCTGCCAAATCTGTAGCTGTGGTTAATACGTAAGTACCGAATTTTTCTTCCATACTTTTCTGAATCATATTACTTCAAATATTAGAATATGCAAAGAGTATACATAAACACATAATTTAATACCATTTAATTTCTCAAAAAAGGTATTTTGACAACAATTTTATCAAAAAATTATAAACTAAAGAACGTAAAATAAAGAATTCTTAGGATAAAAACGATTTTAAAAATTCCTCATTTTTCAATAAAAACTTTCGTATTGTTTCTTTTTTTTAATTCTTATAGTATTTTAACAGACGTAAAAAAAACCATTCTGAAGAGAACTATCATCAAGTAAGAAAAAAAATTATTTACAAGCAAATTTTTTATTATAAAAATCATAACACTTACCTGATTTATAAGTCCGGAGAATTCCAAAATGATATGTTCTTTGTTTGAAAACTTTATTCTCAAATAATATACACATAGTTTATCCCTTCATTACTTTTAGGTAACATACCACACATCAAAATTTTATAATTGTAAGATCTCGATATGAATTTTAATATGTAGCTTAAAAACAGAATAGCTGAATTCTAGTTGATATTCTTTCCGAATAAAACTGAAAAACACTTACCAAGAAAACGATAAAAAATTTATTTATAATCAGCACAAAAGATACTTTTTCAAGTAATTCGGATTATTCTTTATTGTTGTTTTCTGAATTATGTAGATACAGAAATATATACTATTCTATGAAGAAGAAAAATATTCTATAACTATTACAGTTCTGTATGGAATTCATTGGAACACATTTATTCATTGGAATGACGAAAGCAATGTTGACTTCGTTTTAACTTGTAATGAATTGAAGACAGAAAAAATATTTTACCGCAATACACACATCTATAACAGCAAGTGATCATGAAATCATTTTATGTTGTTGGTAATAGAAAGGTAAAAATTATTGAGAAGTTGTTCTTCAAATGCTTTGCATGTTCTGCTTCAATGTTTGGCATGTTCTGGTTAGTTTTTTTCCAAGTTCTTCTACCTTTTCCTTAGGGAAATTTTGCTTCCAAGAAAATGGCGTCCGTCATTGCCAAAAGTTATGAGGGAACTAATGGTTACAGGTTCTCGCTAGAGGGCGTATCGACCGTTGCGATCGCGAATATTTTATCTATAGATAATAAAAACCAGTTTTTATATTTTGTAGCTCAATTAGGTTAAAAATTTGTCAAAACAATTGGATTTCAAATGTAGAAAATACAATTCGTGATCGCAACACTCGAGTACGCCATCTAGCGGGAGACTGTAAATATCGGGTATTAGTTCCCACATAACCATTGGCAATGACGCCATTTTCTTAGCAGCAAATAGGAACCAAAAATTCCCTAAGGAAAAGGTAAAACTTCTTGAAAAAACTAATCAGAACATGCCAAACATTGAAGCAGAACGCGCCAAGCATTTGAAGAACAACTTCTCAATAATTTTTACTTTTCTATTACCAACAACATAACATGATTTCATGATCACTTGCTGTTACAGATGTGTGTATTGCGGTAAAATAATTTTTCTGTCTTCAATTCATTACAAGTTAAAATGAAGTCAACATTGCTTTCGTCATTCAAAGGAATAAATGTGTTCCAATGAATTCCATACTGAACTGTAATAGTTATAGAATATTCTTCTTCTTCATAGAATAGTATATATTTCTGTATCTACATAATTCAGAAAACAATAATAAAGAATAATCCGAATTACTTGAAAAAGTATCTTTTGTGCTGATTATAAATAAATGTTTTTATCGTTTTCTTGGTAAGTGTTTTTTAGTTTTGAAAGAATTTCAACTAGAATTCAGCTATTCTGTTTTTAAGTTACATATTAAAATTCATATCGAGATCTTACAATTATAAAATTTTGATGTGTGGTATGTTACCTAAAAGTAATGAAGGGATAAACTATGTATATATTATTTGAGAAAAAAGTTTTCAAACAAAGAACATATCATTTTGGAATTCTCCGGACTTATAGATCAGGTAAGTGTTATGATTTTTATAATAAAAAATTTGCTTATAAATAATTTTTTTTCTTACTTGATGATCGTTCTCTACAAAATGGTTTTTTTACGTCTGATTAAATACTATAAGAATTAAAAAAAGAAACAATACGAAAGTTTTTATTGAAGAATGAGAAATTTTTAAAATCGTTTTTATCCTAAGAATTCTTTATTTTACGTTTTTTAGTCTATAATTTTTTGATAAAATTGTTGTCAAAATACTTTTTTTGAAAAATTAAATGGTATTAAATTACGTGTTTAAGTATACTTCTTGCATATTCTAATATTTGAAGTAATATGATTCAGAAAAGTATGGAAGAAAAATTCGGTACTTACGTATTAACCACAGCTACAGATTTGGCAGATTTTTAAGTGCCGCCAATCTACACTTAAAATTTTTGGAAAAAATCTTAAAATGAAACACTTTGTTTAAAATCAAAGTAGTCAATCAGATTTCGGTGGAAAATGGGCCGATATAGAGTTTAGCATAGATTCAAAACAAACTTTTCTCTCACCTGATTCTATAGCCATTATGAACTCTAATAAATAAGATTCAAAATGAAATAACATTTCCAAAACGGACGTTTACTAAGATAAAGTTTCATGTTATGGACATTGGTACATTTTCGTTATATTTCACTCCATAAAATATTTCGCTCCTAAAAAAATAAAATTGCATCTTATTTTGTTTTTGGCAAGTCCCTAAGACGCAGTTTCGTAACACTAAAAAATGGCGACAAAAAAAAAGAATGGTTCTTTTTTTTTTTTTTTTTGTTTCGTAAGCATTCTTTATTTCACGTTAAAATTTAAATGGGCCTTTCATGTTATACCATTAAATTTAGTAAAACTATTTCTCAGGCATTAGGTTTGAACTCTTATAAGAATATACCTATTTTTTTCTCTTTATTTACAAATATTTTTCCGATGTGTTCTGGATGTTCCTTCTCTTAAAAAAAAAAGAAATACCATTTTGTTTTCGTTTGCATAAGAAAGAAAACAAACATTTTTCTTTTTTAAATTTAATCAGCCACAATAAAGATGGTACGTTACAATGCTACATGCTACATTAAAGACGTCTCCAGTGTAACTGAATGACTGTTCATATGGAAATCGCAGGGATTCGGCACATACAACAACGCCCCCTATAATTTGCTGAGATCGCGAATAGCATTAAATAGATTTTTAAGAAAATATTTATTCCATAAATAATTGTTGTATCAAATAAAAAATTATGCATCTATATAAAAATAAAAAATATGTCAAAACAAAAATAAAAAATGAAGTTGTTAAACATTCAGGTCCTATTCAGTACATTCAGCAACTGATGTTACTCCAGCTCTCGTTTTGTTATAAAATAAAATGGAAAAATTTACATCACTGGAATTGAAACTACACGGTAAAAACAAACAAGCAAAAATCCTGTATTATTATAGAAGATCACTGATGACCAGAAAATTTCTTCGTGCTACTGGAAAAAAAAATAGTAACTGAATTTTCTGAAACAAAACTATTAAGAAAATCTTCGTAAATAATATTTTTTTCTTCCTGCATATCAGATTATACACAGTTCGGTAAAATAAGTCTGTACAGTTGATGTCTAAAATTTAATTTTGATTGTGGATCAAGAGATGGTGTTTACCATAGAAAATAGAATCGTGGTAGTCTTGTCATCTGATGAAAAGAGAGAGATTTTCATGTTCATTATGTGCGTTCATCATTGTAAAGGCTTGTGGAAAACAGGTTTTGTTGTTCACTGGCTTGAGCTGAACTTGTTGAATATCCTGTTTGTTGTTATTTTGATATCAAAGTTTTTAGTCGTCGAAGAAAAAACTCTGATTTAAACAAATAAATATGCATAATAGTTTAGATCGAAACATTTTAAAGTAATTTTCTGTAGAAATGTCTGTAGGAAAACAACAAATATCTTTTTTAATAGATTTTTTTAGTCAAATACGAGGGGAAAAAAAACAATTGCAAAAGAATCTGTGTGTGAAATTGTACTGTGACTCCGTTAATAATTTAAACATGAAACCAATCAATAAAAATAAATAAAAGTTTTCGCGCATCCTGTCCACATACAATAAAATAATAAATCTACTTCTGAGTTTGTTCGCGTGCCTACTTGTGAGCATTTCCGAGCTACAGAATTTAGTTTGATTTTAAATTTCTACACGAATTCCTTAACTTCATAGGGCAATTTTTAAAAATTTTGATCGGATTTCATTTAACAGTAATTTTTAGATTTTCAAATATTTTTATAAGATTATCAAACTGTTATTAGAATTTTTATTTTAATTTAAATGTTATCTCACACCTAATTAATAAATAATAGCAGGTACTTTTATTACCATTAATGAATTATTAACAATGAAAAAATTTTTCTTAAAAGTATATGATATTTTTAAGCTTCACTGTAAAAAGATTTTGCACAAGTAAAACTTAATCTTTTTTCATAATTTATAGTTGCCAATAATTTAAAATATCAACTTGAAGTATCTTTTTGTATATAATGAAAAATATATATTAATGAACTAATCTATTCAATTGACCTGCTCAATAATATTTTAAAAGCAAAATAGAACATACCTTCTCCTTTTTCTAAATTTGGCTTGTAAAAGACAGTCACTTAAAGCTTTTCTAAATGAGTTTTCTTTAAATGTATCAAAAGACTGGATAACATCTAAAAAAAGTGAATAAATGTAAATGAAATTTTATAATTCTTCTGTGTGTGTGTGTGTATATATATATATATATATATATATATATATATATATATATATATATATATATGTGTGTGTGTGTGTGTGTGTAGAGCTGTTGTTTCAACATCATCACGTAATACTTCAAGATAGTTGCATCATCCTCTTCGTCATTGAGAGGCGCCAGCCAGACCTGTCGGGGAAGTCCCGATGGAAAACTCCCGAATTTATAATTAACTCTGAACTTCTTCCATAGAACAATTTAATTTTTTATTCACATGCGATTCGGAGACCACTGCGAGTAGGCAGCTCTCCCGTATCATGTCATTCACCGTTAAACACTTATTTCTTTTTATTTCTATTAAATGTTAAGTTTAAATGTTATATTATCGTCGTTATTTTACCCTCATGCTGCACAAACCCCTACAAATAATGTGGGCTTGCGTCCGGGATCTGAATATCGAACTGTAATTTTTTTTTTCGAACTTTGAAATCCCGAGTAGGGGAAGTGAACTAAATTTATGATCCAAATAACTTTTGAAATCCCGCGAAGGGGATAATCTACGCATTGTGCAGCTGAGGAAAAAAAAAAAAGTGAAATTCTACGCTCGTGTGGGAGCCGTAGATTTTGTTCCTGTTTTAAATCCCGAGAAGGGAAATCACCGAAATTCTACTCTCGTGAAGGAGCAGAATCTTAAATTCACATTCACTCGAATTTTGTTCCTGTTTGAATCTGCCGAGTAGGGCAGTTGGGATCCATAAATTTTCCTAGAAGTGCTGCGAAAAATCAGCAAATGGACAAAAGCAGCAGCAGAAACCTGTGAACATTCCGAAATCAGCAAATACTGAATCTGTCGAGAGGGGCAGTCAGCTTTTCCGTGAAGTGCAGAAAACTTTCCTGAAACTTTCGAACCATCCTGAAAGATCCTGAAACTTTCTGAAATCTGAATCACCTGGATACATCACCGAAATAATTGGATTATTCTGTGCAAATCAGAAGGGCAGTAGTGATCAAGAGCGGAGAAGTGCAGTTGTGAAATCATTGGATACGAAAGGGATACGAATCTGGTTTGAATCAACGAAACATTGGATTACCATTGGACACGGAGTTTCTTCAATCAAGGTAGGAAATTATCAATTTTAAAAATGTATAAAAATTCAAAGAAAGAAGACCTAGTAAACGTATTAGAGGAAATAGGAGGCATCGCAGACAGCAGTGATAATATCGTTAAATTAAAAGAAAAAATTGAATGTACCGAAATATTTCAAAATGATTCAGAATTTGTCAAAAATTTAATAACTAACGCCGTGGAAGAAAGAGTACAAACAGCGGACAGGGAACTTAAACAAAACGAAATTCAAATAGAGTTAGAAAAATTAAAATTAGAAAGACTCGAGAAAGAAATGCTTTTATTAGAGGCGAAAAACAAAGCATTTGAAATTAACCTTCCCAAAACAATAAATGATACGCCCGAAACAAACATTGAGAATCTAATTCATAGTATTAAAACTCTGTCTCTTCCAGTTCCATCGAAACCAGAAAATTTTAATCAATTTTTTTCATCGTTGGAAAGAGTTTTTGCTACGAAAAACATAAATGAGGGGCTTAAAGCCGAAATCTTAATCAATATACTAGGTGAAAAAGCAAACAGTGTCTTGTTATACATTGAAGATAATGATTTAAAAAACTATGAAAAATTAAAAGCTTTAATATTGCGCGATTTTCAACAAACTCCCCAAGAATGTTTGAATAACTTTAAAAATGCCTCAAAATTTAAAGAAGAAACTTATATTCAATTTGCTACTTGCTTAAATTCACATTTCGAGTATTATTGTAAATTACGTGAAGTTGAAACATTTAAATCATTATGCAACTTAATTATATCCGATAAAATAATTGAGACATTAAATAAAGAGATGGCGAGTCATATTTTAATCCGTCAAAGAGAACATGGGTTTAATCCCGTCGAGTTAGCTCGAGAATTAGACATTTACATTACGTCGAAAAATATGCCACACAGAGAGGCACATAAAAATGGGAGGAACACTTTTTTTCGGAATGAAAACAGAGATTTCAGAAAAAATCACCCGGATCGTTTTTCTCAAGCGATGGATAAACAAAATAGAGCGGAGAGACAATGCTATATTTGCGGGGAAATTAATCATTTTGCACGTCACTGTCCAAAAAGAACGAATAAAACATATGATTCCAGAAGCGATAAATCAGAAAGAAAAAATACCTCTCCCAGTGAAAACTTAAAAAATAAAAACTTTAGTGTAAATTCTTGCAAACCATCTGGAGAAAATAATTTTAAGCACGAATTGAAGTATGCTGATATTTATTTGAATGGAAATCAGCCGGCGAAAGCCATTATAGATTCTGGGGCTCAAATATCGGTGATTAATTCAAATAAAATAAAAATAAGAAATCTGCCGTTTTCTAATATAATGCTGACGTCATGTTTTGGGGATAAACAAAAAGCAAAGCTTGTAGAGATCCAAATGTCTTTAAATCCTAATGAGTCAGGGTTGAAGGTCAGCGCCGCTGTTACCGATAATCTTGAAGTAGAAGCGATCCTAACCCCAACGATTTACGACCAATTAATAAAACTAGGTCAGCTTTCTTCAAGTGTAAATTCTCAAATCGTAACTTCTAAGAGTGAAGATTTTTATAAGTGTTCTTGTTTGAATATTAATGACTCTTACTCCTGTGAATATTTTTTATTTAGTATCAACAATGTGTATAGTAATGATGAACTTGATTTATCACATGTTAATGACTCTTGTATCAGAAATGAATTGTCAGTGTTGATTAATAATTACAAACCAAACAAAATTAAAGACACTAAGTTAAACATGAAAATTATTTTAGAAGATGAAATACCAGTATGTCAAAGGGCTAGACGTTTATCTTTTTCTGAGAAACAAAAAGTAAATGATCAAATATCAGAATGGTTAAAAACAGAAATAATTAGAGAGAGTTGCTCTAATTATTGTTCCCCAATAGTTCTTTGCAAAAAGAAAGATAAGAGTCTAAGATTATGCATAGATTACCGAAAGTTAAATTCAAAAACAATTAAAGATAGATACCCCTTACCTCTTATTGAAGATGTGTTAGACCAATTACAGGGTTCTAAAGTCTGTAGCAAAATTGATCTCCGAAATGGGTTTTTCCATATAGACGTAGACGAGGATAGTAAAAAGTATACCTCATTTGTGACACCTGATGGGCAATATGAGTTTAGTAAAGTGCCATTTGGGTTGTGTAATAGCCTTAGTACATTCCAGAGGTACATTAACTATGTGTTCCGTGATCTTCTTAGAGAAGGTGTTGTTGTCATCTTTATGGATGATATTTTTATACCAGCAGAAAGTGAAATAGACGCACTGAACAGATTAACGAGAGTGTTACAAACTGCATCCGAGTATGGACTAGAACTTAATTTAAAGAAATGCCAATTTTTGATGTCTAAAATTAACTTTTTGGGTTATATTATTGAGAACAGTACCATTAAACCTTCTTCCGAAAAAACATTAGCTGTTCAAAATTTTCCTGAACCTAAATCTACTAAACAGGTGCAGAGCTTTCTTGGATTAACTGGATATTTTAGGAAGTTTATTCTTAACTATGCTTTAATTGCTAAACCATTAAGTGATTTACTTCGGGATAACAGTGTATTTTATTTTGGCCCAGAACAACAAACAGCATTTCAAACTTTAAAACAAAACTATTATTTTCCAGATATGAAGAAATGTGTTGAAAATGTTGTAAATAATTGTGTTGAATGTATATTAGTTAATAGGAAGGCAGGAAAAAAAAGAAGGGTTTTTGAACCCGATTCCTAAAAATAATATTCCCTTAGATACTTACCATATCGATTTCATTGGCCCCATGCCTTCAAATAATAAAAACTATAAACATATTTTCACCGTGGTAGATGCGTTTACCAAGTTTGTGTGGTTCTACCCAACCAAATCAACGTCAAGTCTAGAGGCAATTGACAAGTTAAAAGCTCAACAGATAACTTTTGGGAATCCTTCACGAATAATTACTGACAGAGGTACTGCGTTTACATCAACAGATTTTGAGACTTATTGCCAAGATGAAGGTATCGAACATGTGAAAATAACAACTGGCATTCCTCGAGGTAATGGACAAGTGGAAATAAAGCATAAGATCCCTATACCTATACTAGCAAAACTTGCGATAAAAGATCCTACTAAGTGGTACAAATTTGTTCCAGCAGTACAGCGTACCATTAATTCTACAGTTTCTCGAAGCACTCAGAGAACACTCTTTCAACTGGAGTGAAAATGAGAACAAAAGAGGACTTACAAATTCTGCAAATTTTGGAGGAAGAGCACATAGAATCATTTATCCAAGATAGAGAGAACATTCGAGAAGAAGCCAAAAAGAATATTTTGAAGATACAAGAAGAGAACAGCAGGCAATACAATAAAAGAAGGAAGAAAGCTAAAGAATACCGAGAAGGAGACTTAGTTGCAATCCAAAGAACTCAGTTTGGATCTGGTCTCAAATTAAGACCCAAGTTCTTCGGTCCATACAAAAGTGAAGAAGAATGACAGATATGATGTGCTAAAAGTCGGGAATCATGATGGTCCAATAAATACTTCATCTTCAGCTGACCACATGAAACCGTGGTCAGTAAATTAAAAAAATGTTTTTATATTTTTATACTTTGCTTTCTCGTTTTTTTTTTCTTTTTTTCAGGTAACTGTTTTGAAGCTGTTCTGTTGAAAAATGAGGACATTTTGCTGCAGGATGGCCGAATTATGTAGAGCTGTTGTTTCAACATCATCACGTAATACTTTAAGATAGTTGCATCATCCTCTTTGTCATTGAGAGGCACCAGCCAGACCTGACGGGGAAGTCCCGATGGGAAACTCCCGAATTTATAATTAACTCTGAACTTCTTCCATAGAACAATTTAATTTCTTATTCACATGCGATTCGGAGACCACTGCGAGTAGGCAGCTCTCCGTATCATGTCATTTACCGTTAAACACTTATTTCTTTTTATTTCTATTAAATGTTAAGTTTCAATGTTATACTATCGTCGTTATTTTACCCTTATGCTGCACAAACCCCTATATATATATATATATATATATATATATAGGGGTTTGTGTCAGTCAGGTTATATGTCAGTCTTTTCAAAAGAGTTTTTGAATTGTCTACTTTTACTTTTTCCAGTTAATAACCATCTAAGAAGATTTGCCACAAAGGCCTTACAGTCTCTACCATGGAAGATAAACATGAAATCTTTCTAAAAAAATATAAAACATTTTCAATTCTTTCGTTTTCTGATGGAAATCCAATTTTTTTTTTCTTGTTTAATGAAAAAGTTGTGTATTGAGTCGAAATTTCAGTACGAAATTACAAAAGTGTGAAACGCTCAGTCGGATTAAGAAAGTTTTTAAAGTATTTAATTAATTTTTAAAGTATTTAACTGATATAGAAAACCAAACAATTTTTCAAACAAAATTACTTTAGTGAATAGGGTTGGGTAGAGGAAAAGTGTGAAATAGGCAGAAATAGGCCAAAAATAATTCTGGTAAAAATTAATTTTAATAATTATTATTTTTTAATTAATAATGGTCGAAAAGTTTCTGAATTGTTAGTTATGCAATCTTAATACCCATTTAATAAACGTAATTAAATAATTTAAGAGACGGGATTGTATCCCGATAAGACGTCTGAATTCGCGCACTAGCTAGTCGGGAAGGGGTAACATTTCGATTTATGATAACTTCCTATTAGCCAATAATATGGTAATAAATTGTGCTTATAGTGGACAGAAAGTGATTAAAACATATATTGACATATAGCACAGAGTTCCAATTTTAAATTAAGCATTCCAGCCGCTAGGGGAAAAAAAATCACATTTTCGATAGAAGATTATTCCTATAAGCAATAAATTCTACTTATAGTGAATAAAACGCATATTATCCTGCCTAGAAATTAATGAGCATAAGCTAATTGGAAAGTTACCGAAATTCAAATTACAATCTTCTAGCCTTAAACTCGAAAGTGAGTTAAGAAAACATTATAAATGCTACGTTTGACAAAACTCAGATTCAAACTATAGTAATACACAGTTTAGATTTTAAAATCCTCATAATAAGTAGTCTGGAGCGTCATAGAAATTTTAATATGGATAAATCTCCAATTTGGGAAATACAATTTTTATTTGTTGAGTAAAAGAATACAAAATATTTAATTCTAAATTGACAAAACTATCTTGATCTTGTTTCATGACTTTGTTTTATTTCCATTGTTTTCTCTATTGCTTCATTTTATTTGTTGAGCTACATTTTTATATTAATGTAAGTTTAATTAACGCTAGTATTAATTTCATTTTTTAATAGTTATGTAAAGTGTACATTTTGCTTTTTTTTGCAATGTCTCTGGAATTATTTACATGAATCTTCAGGCAACTCGTACATCCAAAAAATAGTAATAACATTAATAAATTAAAATATTGATAATTAAATTTAAATTATAGTTTCAGTGTTTACTTAAAATTTATTGAAATTAAGAAGAGACCATGATAATCATTCAATGTGTCTTAGGTTGTGTCGTCCCGAGCATAAATTTAAGTTTTATACTCCTAAGTTAAATGTTAATTGATAATCTTAAAAAAAATAACAATACTTAAATTAAATACTTAATAATGAAAATGAAATACAATCAAACGGTGTACCTACTTTTTTTGTTGCAAAGAAAAGCAAATATCTTTCACTGGAAACAAAATAACAGAACATCAATAAAACTGAAACTCCAATTTCAAACTCCGAGAGTGCAAATGATCACCAGCAGTAATATTAGTGCTATGTTGAGCATGACGTAACAGCAGTTTTTAAGACAGTATTATGGGATGGAGGGGAATCAGGTTTACAATAATTTTCTTAAGTTAAATTTAGTGAGATTATTTTTTTTTCTTTCCTTTTATTTTTATTATTATTTTTAATCGAATGAGAATTTTGAACATTAAGCATTGCCTTAAAGTTTCAGTACTGTAAGGTTAATAGAAATTTTTCTAATTTTTCAAAGAACTTTTTTTCAAATTTTATTTATTGCTTTTCCATTTTAATTTTATGTATTATAGATGTAGTATAGTTGTTAGCTAATACAAATAAGACGTTAAAAGGAAGAGTAGAGATTTAAAAGAATATCTTCAGATTTTTTAAACGACTTGAGTAAAATTTAATTAAACAGACTTTTAGCCTCCTTCCCTCCCTTTAGAAAAACGTGTTTTTCTTTATAGCACTTCCTTTTACATTTTTTTTATAAATTTTTTTTTATTTTCAACAGTGTTTTGTTGAAAATGTATAGAATTTTTTTTTCACTCTAAACAACTGATGCAAATTATCAGCAATGGTTAAACATTTACGTACCTGCTAACTCATAAAACTTTTTAGAGAAAACATTTTACATTGAAAATTTTTTGATTGTTAGTTTGACAAATTTATTTTAAAATTATTTGTCTAATCTCTACGTTCAAATAATATATTTACAAGACCTGATTGTAATTGAATAATACCAAAACTAAACATTCAAACAATTATTTATTTACATCTCATATAAATGATATTATAATACAGTTTTCCATGCCTAAACCTTTTAATTTTGAATCCAATCTAGGAGACAATAGAATACATTGGTTAAGTATTAAGACCATCTTGTGCTTTGATGAAAAATTGCTTAAATAAAATTTCACCACATTTACGTTCATGAGATCTCTCACTGTTAACCCGACGTCAAAGGGATCTCTCACACCAGGATGAGTTGGCCACTTGCGTCATTTTTTGTCGCTGCTGGTAGACTGAGGCAGACCGTCAGTTATAAAAAAATCAACTAGTCGCCGTCCAGAATTAGGTGGCGATTACAGTAGTAATTCATTCCAAATAATGATTGAACAAAAATAAATTACTAGTAATCATAAACGATTACAAGCATTAATTACGTCAGAAAAATGTTAATACAATTTAATTAGCTATTTTTTTTCGATAAAGAAAAATAAATTCTTGATAATAATTTTATAAATAAAAATTTTTTATTCTTCTAAAATAAAATAATCAGCATTTATAACTTTTTAATTTTAAGGTTAATTGTAAATAAAGTTCCAAAAATAAATACACTATATGAATAAAAAATAAGATATATAAACATACAGATACATCCACTAATGCACTGCAAAAAATAAACGGACAACCCTAAATAACTTTTGATCTTATGATTAGATCCTCACGTCCTAGGACTCAATCTAAATATTTCGAGGGAATAAACTCAAAAATGCTAATTACTTAGTGCAGACGATATTTTAAGGTATGAAATCAGACACAAAATCGTACTTTCTCTGAATAAATTTTCTTCCCCCAACAGATTTGGATTTCTGACCCCCAAAATCTAGAGGGTAGCCGCAATCAAGGAAATATATGGTCTACATAGTTTGGCCAGGAGTGCGGTCCAACGGTTGATCCCCATAATGCTAATTTTATATTTTGCGTATTTCACCATATTTCAAGAACTTTTTAAGCGAATTGAAAAATATTTGGACACAATTATGATATTCGTTTATCCATTATGTTATGGAAAAAGTATATTTTAGTAAATATTTTTATTATTATTTTATTAAGTAATAGTCGGAAAAAATTTAAATTGTGAGGTATTTATTTTTTAAATCCTTTTAAAATAAGTAATTTTACATGGCAAAATACCAAATTTGAGCAAAATCGGTTAAATAATTTCTGAGAAATCGAATTTTAAATACACGCAGGAACAATTCGACCGATTTAACTCAATTTTGTATTTTGCCATGTAAAATTACATACATTTAAATTTAATAAAAAGTTGTATGCCTTACAATTCAAAACTTTTCCAGCTATTATTTAATAACATAATAAAAAATAATAAATGTCTACAAAAAATTATTTTTTGCGTGCAATTATCTTTAGATAAACGAATTTTAAAATTAAGTTAAAAAAGTTTTCAACTTGTTTGAAAAGATCTCGATATATGGCGAAATACGCAAAAAGAAAATTAAGGTATCCAAACTTTGGATCGCTCTCCTGATCAAACTATGTGAACCATATTCCCCAGATTGAGGCTTATTTTGGGGGTTCAAAAGCTAAATACGTCTGAAAAAAGGTATATTTATTCAGAGAAAGTAAATTTTTGCGTCTGATTTCGTAAGTTAAAATATCGTCTCCACTAATTAATTAGCATATTTGAGGTCATCCCTTCGAACCATTAAGATTGAGTCATAAAGGTATTCGCGATCGCAACGAACTATAGGGGGCGTTGTTGTGTGTGCCGAATCCCTGCGATTTCCATATGAACAGTCATTCAGTTACACTGGAGACGTCTTTAATGTCGCATGTAGCATAGTAACGTTCCATCTTTATTGTGGCTGATTAAATTTAAAAAAGAAAAATGCTTGTTTTCTTTCTTATGCAAACGAAAACAAAATGGTATCTCCTTTTTTTTAGAGAAGGAACATCCATAACACATCGGAAAAATATTTGTAAATAAAGAGAAAAAAATAGGTATATTCCTATAAAAGTTCAAACCTAATGCCTGAGAAATAGTTTTACTAAATTTAATGGTATAACATGAAATGCCCATTTAAATTTTAACGTAAAATAAAGAATGCTTACGAAACATAAAAAGAACTATTCTTTTTTTGTCGCCATTTTTAGTGTTACGAAAATGCGTCTTTGGGACTTGCCAAAAACAAAACAAGATGCAATTTTATTTTTTTAAGAGCGAAATATTTTATAGAGTGAAATATAACGAAAATGTACCAATGTCCATAACATGAAACTTTATCTTAGTAAAAGTCCGTTTTGGAAATGTTATTTCATTTTGAATCTTATTTATTAGAGTTCATAATGGCTATAGAATCAGGTGAGAGAAAAGTTTGTTTTGAATCTATGATAAACTCTATATCGGCCCATTTTCCACCGAAATCCGATTGACTACTTTGATTTTAAACAAAGTGTTTCATTTTAAGATTTTTTCCAAAAATTTTAAGTGTAGATTGGCGGCACTTTAAAATCTGCCAAATCTGTAGCTGTGGTTAATACGTAAGTACCGAATTTTTCTTCCATACTTTTCTGAATCATATTACTTCAAATATTAGAAAATGCAAGAAGTATGCATAAACACATAATTTAATACCATTTAATTTTTCAAAAAAAGTATTTTGACAACAATTTTATCAAAAAATTATAAACTAAAAAACGTAAAATAAAGAATTCTTAGGATAAAAACGATTTTAAAAATTCCTCATTTTTCAATAAAAACTTTCGTATTGTTTTTTTTTTTTTTTTTAATTCTTATAGTATTTAATCAGACGTAAAAAAAACATTTTGTAGAGAACGATCATCAAGTACGAAAAAAAATTATTTACAAGCAAATTTTTTATTATAAAAATCATAACACTTACCTGATTTATAAGTCCGGAGAATTCCAAAATGATATGTTCTTTGTTTGAAAACTTTATTCTCAAATAACATATACATAGTTTATCCCTTCATTACTTTTAGGTAACATACCACACATCAAAATCTTATAATTGTAAGATCTCGATATGAATTTTAATATGTAGCTTAAAAACAGAATAGCTGAATTCTAGTTGAAATTCTTTCAAAACTAAAAAACACTTACCAAGAAAACGATAAAAAATTTATTTATAATCAGCACAAAAGATACTTTTTCAAGTAATTCGGATTATTCTTTACTGTTGTTTTCTGAATTATGTAGATACAGAAATATATACATTTCTATGAAGAAGAAGAATATTCTATAACTATTACAGTTCTGTATGGAATTCATTGGAACACATTTATTCATTGGAATGACGAAAGCAATGTTGACTTCATTTTAACTTGTAATGAATTGAAGACAGAAAAATTATTTTACCGCAATAAACACATCTGTAACAGCAAGTGATCATGAAATCATTTTATGTTGTTGGTAATAGAAAGGTAAAAATTATTGAGAAGTTGTTCTTCAAATGCTTGGCGTGTTCTTCTTCAATGTTTGGCATGTTCTGATTAGTTTTTTCAAGAAGTTTTACCTTTTCTTTGGGGAAATTTTGCTTCCTATTTGCTGCTAAGAAAATGGCGTCCGTCATTGCCAATGGTTATGTGGGAACTAATGCCCGATATTTACAGTCTCCCGCTAGATGGCGTATCGAGTGTTGCGATCGCGAATTGTTTTTCTTGAAATATTTTTGTATCCCTAATTTAAACTTATTTTCCAGTACTGCTATTATTAGCGAGAATATTAAATTATGGTTGTGAACTCATCAAATTTGTTTGAACAATATAATGTTATAAGAATATAAATGTTATTTTAAAAAATGATTACTTCGAAAAATCACTTCCGTTCATCAGGAGATCCAAATGTTTATAATACCAATAAATAGTAATATTTGGACTTGGGAAGTAGAGGCACAAGAGTAAGCAAACAGAATTCCTTTTAGTACACATATGTTAAGTGAATAATTTTAACTTATGTAGAAAAACTGTTTTCTGCCAAGAAAAGACAATTATTGCGAAGCAATCATCGGGGTTGGTGAGCGGCAGCGAACAGGGGGTTTAGCCCCCTAGTATGATTATAATAACTACTTACTGATAAAAAATGAATATTAATCTTGAACATAAGCTTATAAAGTATCTGGCTCTCCCTTACATATAAAATAAACTGTGTTTTTAAGTTCCACCTTTGAAAATTTGATTTCCGGAAACAATTGTGATCAATGATTTTTTGAAACGTCTGAACCTTCGATCTCCGGATCACGGTTAGCGAAAAATCCGGATTTTTTCCGGAGCACAATCAGCCCTGTGAATGACGATGCCTCTTTTAACGAAATTTAACTGTTATTCGGAGCAGCAAGGAACCCGTTTGCTTTATATTTGGTTTAAAATATGTGGAATAAATATTTTGAAAAATAATGAATCGAAAATATTTCCCTTCATATTGTATTTTGCGCAGTTTTATCTCATTTATGTCTGCATCTATGCTGTAGTTTTGAGGACACTACAAATAGAAATAGTGTCTTCGTACGTGATGAATTCTTTTCTAGTTTTGCTGATTAGGCATTGCTTGCATCAGAAAAGAAATCTAACCAAGGACTTTCTGATGCGTTATGATATTGCTCAATTATTGGGAAAAGAAGTATCAGGTCGTTCAATAATTATTTATATCTTCACAATATTTATCGTAATAGATGCCTGCTTAATTATTCTTCCGTGTTTTGTTTTTGGAGAAAATGCCCCTACCGCTTTCAAGACTTTTTTCACTTTTCAAAAATTTTTTCCTCGAAATAGTAAAATTTCTTTATTAATGAGAGTCTTCACATCTACATTGCTTAACTTATTGTTTTATTTGCTTCCATCTTTGGTAGATAATTTTTATTTATCATTTCCAATCACTACAGTCAACTAATGCAAGCATTTTTAGAGAAAGTGCAAAACCTGAAGACTAAGAAGCTGTTTAATGAAATGTTGATTTACTTTTTGCAAATACGAGTACATACCAGTTTTTTCCGTGTTACTCACGACATTAATTCGGCAGTGTCTTGACTCTGTTTTCTCATTCTCTGCGATCAAACTACAACGATATTGGATTAGCCAAATTGCTTATTGTTAGAAGAGAGAACCTCTTAATTTGCTTTAATACTGCTTTGTGCACCTAGAGCAACAATGGTGCCATTGTGCATAGTTGCAATGACATTATACGGAGCTAAAATATTGTCACTTGGCAAAGAGTTAGGCTTTCATTTGCAACAGCTGCGTGATCGTTTGGTTATGGATTCTAATGCTGATGCTAGAAGCATCCAGATTGTGGAAATAATGTTGCAAAGAAAGTTTCCCGCGTCCACATAGTATGATGTTGAGGAACTTACTTCTGGTTTAATCCTTTCAATGTTTGATTACGTATAGTCTTTTGCTTACGAATATAGATTAAAAAAAAATAGTATTATTTACTTATCACAGTCTGTGATAATCATATGGCAAAGAATTGAGCTTTTATTTGCAGCTGCTACTTGATTGTTCAATCATGGATCCTATTGCTGTTAATAATCCTGATGAAAGAAATATTAAAGGAAATATCGCTAAGAAAGTTTCTACCAATTATAGTTAGGGCTGCAAGTTTCTCGCGGGAAAAGACCCGAAATTCGCGGAAAATTTTGATAATTACGCAGATACTAAACATAAAAAAATTTACTATATAGATGATGCAAAAGACAGAAATTGCGCAAATAATAAAAAAGAGCTTAAAAAATACACAACAAAAATATTTGTTTTAGTTTCAAGCAATATTAATATTTTTATTTGAATTAACAGAATTTTGGTACAAAGTATTGTACATTGTCAGACTATTCTCATTTATGCTTCGTCTTTCATCATTTAATAAATTTTTATACTTAGAAAACGATCTTTCTGCTTCCACGCTGTAGGCACCGACAAACATCGAATTGCCAATTTTGGATAGCGTTCCATCTTTGAATTCCAAAACTCGATCAATTTTCCTTCATCAACGCGCAATTCCTTGACCGTTGCTTTGTAAGAAGTAATTGTTGTGAAAACTCAAACATTCTATTTTCAAACTAGTAGTTACAAAAGCCTTATCTCCCTCTCATTTAAGAAATCACAAGAAGCCGCCCAGGAAAAATTGCCTGGATTTGTAGAAAAGCAGTAGAAATTTTATTGCCCAGTGAAATAGCCTGTGTTACAATTTTTCTGTCAAAGATTTGATTTATAACATTTTCCTTCTTTTGTACTCTTATTAACTTCAGGAAGGTAATCCTATCAGTCTATTACCCTCCCTAAGTGTAGAAAGACCACCATACATGACAAGATTGTGATTATCTCTTCTCTCTCAACTATTTTCTTGTCATTTTGCTATTGATTTACTCCCCTAAATATCTAATCAATTTTACATGTTCAATTTAAGGCTTCAGGAAAGTAAAAAATTCTGTTTAATAAAAATAATAAGTTAAAAAAGAAGAGAAAAATTCAAATTTTAAGCAATTTTCGCGCAAATCAAAACATATTGAGAAATTCGCGGATTTTAGAAAAAAATGAGGACAATTTCGCGGAAATTGCCCTGATTATAGTGTATGATGTATTAAGCCCTAATTATAGTGTATGATGTATTAAAACTGACTCTAGGTTTAATCTCTTGATGTTTGAAAGTTGCATTACATACGATAAGGAATCTAGGTTATGAACGTAGATATTAAGAAATAAGACAAAAAAAAAAAAAAAAAAACTACTAGAGAGATTTAGCATTCTCACACAAGTGCACAGCAGTTACAATTTAACAATTTGTTATCTAGAGCTTGCGCAGAACACACGCAAAATATGTCACACGACAGCCAATAAGGTTCGACACATACACTCGACGTCTCTTACTGGTATCCAATTAAACTAAGCCTAATAGTTGTTTGTAACATTAACTTGATCATGAGATTTCAGCGGTATTCTTCTCGAATTGCAAGCAGTCAATTATAGTTTTCGTTCAATAGTCCAACAATAAATTTTGAGGCATATTCAAATTATATTTTTTTATTTTATCAGAAAATAAAATACAGATTTAGTAATTTTAAGTTTTTTTGCTGAACATTTTTTAAATACTTTATTTATCTATTTGCAAATAGATAAATATGCTAACTTTAAGAGAAAAATGTGAGCATGGAAGATTGAGGGCTAATTTGTAAAAATGAATAGGTAGACAGTTTTGAGTGCAAGAAAATAAAAGCATAAAAATTGTCATTAAATTTATTCCAAGTAACATTATTTACAGACAAAGCTTTTATGAAAAATGGAAGTTTGAAGCATTGACGATTCTTTCTTTATTCATCAGAACAAAATACAAAACGGAAATGTTCATGAGCTTGAAACAGTAGTCAGTGACAACATCAGAGCTAGCTAAAATGAAACAAAACACAAAAACACACACAACCTAGATTCATTTCCTTTAAAGAGTTTCATTTTAAATCCCTTATTTAAACTAGATTGCTCGCAAAAATGTTGATGCATCTTTTTCCCTTTTGTGAAAGCAGCATTAATTTAAAATTATAAAACTTATCATCTATACACTCATACTCGTTTTAAAGTGATCCTTATTCATCTCTATCAATTTTAGTATAAATATTTTATTTATGCACAGCATTCCATGAATACTTAGAGCAGGGTCCTGATTCATTACTTTCATGGATTTTCACTTCCTTTTTCTTTTTAGTTTCTTCCTACAAAATTAGGAATAGTTTTAATGAAAAAGCTAAAAAACCTACCTATCATTCATAATACACAAGAAACTATTCAAGCAAAAGCAGTTTTTCATGGATTTCATTTACGAGCATTATTATTTTTTAAATTGTCTCGAGATTCTAATTTTTTCTTTTAACTTGTTTTATAACGTTTTTTGAATATTACACAATAAAGATAATTCATTCTGACTAAAATGTATTGGAAATGAAGTATTTTAGGAAAACCTTTCTTATACTACACTAGCTCCAAAACCCATTTGCACAAATTTGTTAGGGCATAAGAAAGAATAAAAGGCTATGTTTAGTAAAGGGGAAAAAAAAAGAGAGAGAGAGAGATCTTGTTGAAGATACTAAGTTACTAGTTAAAGCATTAATAAAAGTAATGCCTATCTTTGTGGTTCATTGTATTTATATACAGTTTAAATTAAAAAAACAAAAAAAACTTACATATGTAATGTTTAGATAGACATTTAAGTTAACAAAATGCAAAAAATTATTTACTTATTACATTTACAATTAATTAACATTAACTTAAAATTATAAATTTAATTAATTTATAAATTTTTGCTGAATCTCGACATTCTAAATTTTTGCTGAATCTTGATTTCTAAATTTTTGCTGAATCTTTTACAAATAAAAATTATTTCAAAGATGCTAATTTAAAAATTCTCTAAAGAAAGGCTTTATAAGTCTTTAGAAATTATCTCTCAATGAATAAAATTGAAGATAATTAAAACAATTATTTTAAAAAATTAAATATTCATTTTTTAATTATTAATATTTTCTTTAAAGGTTTCATGTAACAAAGGGTTTATCTTAATATGAATAAAGCATTTTAAGACATACTTTTATTAATGTAAAACTTATTTTTTGGAAAGGAAATTTTTTTTTTTTTGAGAAGTAAAATTGTTGAAGATAACCAAAGCAAATACTTTCAAGAACTTAAGCTATATTTTAATTTATATTCAATAAATATATTTAAAAAAATAAATAAACATTTAACAGAAGACATACGATAGAGATCAGAAGTCCATGAAAAAAACGATGGGCAAAACCACAGTAATTTAGTCCAAACTATTCTTTCAGCGAAACTGAAAAAATATTTTTTATGAACTTCCAAGTTATCTTCTGTTTTAATTTAGACATAAAAGTCTTTTTTAATTTAAGAAGAAATTTTTAAAATTTATTTCACATAAATTATCAAGTGTTCCATCAGTAACAACAACTTATTATGGTTTTGCCCTAGGAATAAATCATTTTTAATCTGATAAAAATAACTAAAATTTGAAAATGAAATTATAAGTTTTTTTTTATTAAAAAACTTAAATAAAAAAATTTTTTTAAATGGAAAATAACATTAGAGCATTTCGCCAAACCTTTGTAAAAAGGTTGGGGACACAAATTGTCCAACAACACACAGAATGTGTTGTGAAATGCTGGCTAAATAAAAAAAAGTAGCCACTTAGCTTGCCTACAAACTGGAAGAGAGGAATTTTCCCCTTCAACCACCACATCTTAGCTTTATGTGTCCAGGATCAACATCTCTTTGTTTATACCAACTGCATAAAATTAAAAGTGTTACCGACAAGAAAACATACATAAAACATATGTAAATTACAGAATAATGAAATATATTAAGCATCCAACCAATGTTACATAAAAAAAAAAAAAAAATCTATAGAATTTATGCACAAAATGGATTAAGATTCCCACATTTTGCATTTTGTTTTGTAGCTAAATATATTTATTTTCTAACTAAATTAAAAATACATTTGTTTCTAAATACTTTAACATAATTTCTCCTCAGCGTGATACCAATACAAGTTTAGCTTCAAGGTAATTAAAACACATATTATGAATGTTATTTAAAATAAGTTGTGATTGTTGTTTTGAAGGAACTTTATTTAAGTTATTAAGCAATGCCACAGTATTTATTTAAAATCCCTGAACATAACAGAAACCCTTAAAAAAGAGTCTGCCTCTCCCCCCCCCCAAAAAAAAACAAACAAACATTGAAAAGCCGAGTCAGTAGCTCATTCTAGAAAAAAAAAGAAGTATATTTTCACCTTTTATTGTCCTTACTCATTAATACATACAACTGCATCTGATTTTAGGTAAAACAAGTTCATTATAGATTAGATTTAACAAATAGGAGTTTTTTTTTTTATAAAACTTTCTACTTTTTTTATGACTAAGTTGAATGTCAAATAAGGAAATGCAAAATCAAAACAAAAAATAAATAAATAAAATGATTCAACATATTTGAGTATGGCTCTTATTTAGAGAGCTCTTTTCGACGATCTCTGAAAGAGATTGATTAACCATGTAGCAGTCAAAGAGCACTAAAGACGCTTCACGTATATCTCTGATAACATGCTCAAGTCAATGAAGGGAACCCCTAAGAATGACCATTGGAATGAAGAGAATGGTCACTCCCAAGAGGATTCACCATAATTGTGTAGGAATTTTTTCCTTTCTTTTTTATCTATGCGTTAAACTACACAAAATTTTTTAATCATTTTTTTAAGAAGAAATTATGTACCCTTTCATTACACATTTGTATTTTTCAGACTTTTGTAGGGGATTTTATCAAAATATTTTTTTTCGAATATGTCATCTGCTGAAAAGTAAAAATTTTTCAGCTTCAAGAATCACTCCTGTACAGGGGTGCCCATATGAATGAATTTAGGGGGGGGGGGGGGGGGCTCATGAAAGAAAACGACAAATAGCTTAATGAATTAAAAAATTAATGAAAAGAAATTTTATCTATTTAAATATTTTTAACATAATTAGCTGAATAACTAATTAGTTTAAATTAATTTCACTTTTAATTATACATGATTAATCAAATACGCCTATGTTTCACTACGCATATATTTTCTGGGGGGGGGGGGCATGCTCCCGTATGATCATGAGAAAAATTACGCCAGATTAATGCTGCAATACCACATGAACCTGTTTTGAAAACTTTTCCACAGAATTAGTTAACTTTTGAAAATTCTTCTTTATAAATTTTTTTTACAGTCTGGCACCTTTTTTTCCAGTCTAATAAACAAGAGATAATTGTCATAAGAAGTACAATTATTTTCCATTATATTTGATAGAGGGAATTAATATTGTATTGACAGAGATGATTGATGACAAAGTTATTCGTAACTAAATTTCCAACTATGACATAAAAGGACAATCAATGTAAGTTAAATAAAGCTTTTGGATTTATAGGTATTTCAATGATTTGGGGGCATAAATTTTTCTTTTATGTACAGCTCAGTAAAGACAAAACTGCAACAAGCATCTCAGACATGTTGACGTATACCTAACTTGATTCAAACAATATTAAAAGCCTTAATAACTAAGATAAAAAAATTTACTATTGGGACATCTACAGCAATAGAATTTAGCTACCTATCCAGAGCCTGACTAAGGCAGGGGCATACGGGGCAGCCGCCCCGGGCCCCCACATCTAAGGGGGTCCCCAAACCGAAGAGTTTATATTACAATTCCTTCTTTAATGAACTTTTTTTTAAACAAAATATCAGTACAGTGTAAAATCCGTCAGTTTTATGTTAGCTTCTTCATTAATCTATCGTATGAACACAATCTATATTTCGTAAATCCATGGCTTTCTAGGGCAGAACGCAGCTTAAATTTCACAACTATGATAGACAAATTTGACCCATCAAAAGCCTGTATTCTTACATTTCGCAAAATGCAATATTTTTTCTTATAAAGTATAGGTAGGCATAAGAAAAGTGTCAATATTATTAAAAATGTTATTTTTAATAAATCGAAATAAATATTAAAAATGTTGTTTTTAATATAGCACATTAAATAGATGGGGAGAAAATAATACATTTAGCTTGGAGAATATATTATTTTTAATGAACAAAAAATGTTTTTAAGTGTTAAATAGTTTTTGTTGAAAATGTACTAAATAGAAAAAAATAAAATAATACAGAGTGATCCAAAAAAAAAATTGAATAAGTACTGTTTAATATATTTTCATTAAGCAAAAGAAAATAATTCCAGGTCATTACACATCAGTAAATTATTATATTTATTTAGATTTCAATATAGGTTTGCTATGAATTAGCACTATTATTTTAAGAGATATTCAGCATTCGCAGAGGCAAAATTGTCAAATTTCTCGGTGCATATTCCATAGAAAAACATTAGATAAAATTCTTTAAATTTTATTTATTTTTTCCTTTTTAGAAATTAGAATATTTAAAGAATTCCGATATTTAAAGAATTGCAATCTAACCACATGGTTTATTTGTTTAGATTATTTAATTGTTTTTGTTCTTACAACTGGGCAATTTCATGGTGTCTGACATAAAAAATTAACATGAATTTTTCAGAAAAACTATCTTATAAAATATAAGTTATAATTTTATATTAAATATTATTACATCATAACCAATCAAAAAACAATTTATTTTATAAAAACTGATTATAATAAGTTCAAATTAAATGGATTAAATTGTGGGTGTCGGATGTAAATCGCACGAAAGCAAAAAACAATTACTCATTTAATTGTTTAATAGTTGTCTGAACTATGAGAATTTGTAATTTAAATGTAAACATGACTGAATTTTAAAGCTGATACTATAAACATTATTTTTCAATCAAATAGTTTCTTTAAATTTGTGTAATATTTCCTGTTGGAATGAATGGATCAATGGGTTTTATAACAATTTCCATCTTGAAAAAGTTAGTTGAAATATTAATAATTTTAATTTTAACTGTGCAACAGATATTAACAACAATGGAAATAAAAATGATATTTAAGCAATATTTCCTTAAAACTTTGGAGTTTTAAAAACCTTGAAATAAAAAAAGTTGTTGCTAATTTTTTTTTTAATAATATGGGAAAGAATGCCGAAAAGATACAATAAAAAAATACTATTGAAAAAAATTTCACTGTACATTAAAAGGAAAAAAACAAACAAAAAAAATTATTATTATTTTTTTTTTTTTACTGTATTAGCATATAGAAATTTTTTTGGGGAAAAAAAGATTGCGTAAGAAAAATAATTTAATAGCTTTATTTATTTCCAGAATAAAATTAAATAATCGTTTTGTACAGCTCTTACTATCTATTCTATTTGATGTTTCAAAGCATAGGATATTAACCAATATAACTTTTACTTGTATTTAGTGGTGAATAAGAGTATATGTCCCCGGTTGTAGTCCAAGAGATGCGCCATATTTATGGAAAAAAAATTCTATCAATTCTAGAACAAATTTTAATATTTTTTTAATACCCCTTCTCCAGTTTCATTTGTCAATTACAGGTCCATTAATTGCATCAATTTTTATCCCATTTACCTAAAAACTGAATAGGATGAGTGTTATTGTTGTAGTTTGCTATGCACGTAGGTTTATTACTTTTTTTAAAAAAAGTATTTTTTCCTTTACTCAAAAAAAAAAAAAAAAATAAATAAATAAAAAAAAATAAATAAATTTTTTTTCTTTCTCTAAATACATACATTTTTCAGTCTCTAAGCAAAATGATTGATTTTAAATGTTCCAAATGAAGTTAAATTGTTTCTCAAAAATTTGAAACTGAGTTGCTTAGCTCAAATAAATTTTAAACAAATTATTAAAATAAAAAATATATATAAAAACTTCATTGATCCAGGGCTGCCATTGGATAAAAACAAGAAAAATAGTTGCATTATATATGAAAAATAGTCTCCTAAATAGTCTGCAAGATATATATAATAGTTGCCAAAATTGTATCATCCTCTAACATAATTTTAATTATTTGTGCTGTAATAGTATAAAATCCAGATAATATTCAGTTTAATTTTCATATTTTATAAAAAATGTACATTTATTTGTGTATATAAACAGAGCACTGCTGAAGGAACTGCTATAAAAATACAGAAAAACTAAAAAAATGGAAATAGATTTTTCAATATCCTGAAAAAATATCACAGATCTAGATTTTTTTAACACTTCTAAATAAATTACTAATATATAAAAGAATATCTAACATCTACACTAACATATACATCAAAGACAAAAGCATTAACAGGACACAGTAGAGAGATCCTTGAAATTCTGAAAAAACTATAGCGAGCTTGGAAGAGGGCAAATTCTGAACTGTACAACATGCTTAAAGAACCTGCCCATACATTAACTATGCAGTCACTCCAATGGGTCTTTACAAGGTTAGAATGCAAGTAAATAGTGCACGTAAAAGAATTTTTTATTTGATCTTCCTATAGGTTAAAATCCATAAGGAAAAGAAATTCAAGCAGGAAGACCCTGATAAAAAGGTTGATCGACTACCCCAAAAAACGGATCTAAAGATCTTTGAAGTAAATATTTAGAAAAATGTTGCCAAAAGTAAATACGTCTAGAGAAAACTGCAAGGGTCATCTAGGGCTATCAAGCTACTGAGAAAAGACAAAATATTTCAGTACTTTTGGGAAAAAAATATTGAACTTCAGAGAATCTTTTTGTATATATGAAACAAACTTAAAGTGAGAATATGACTTAAATAAGAACGAGCTTTAAAAATGACCTTATATATTTCCTTAAATCTAATTACCCATATTGCATTAACTGATCACAATATAAATGAAGACCTGAAAATGCATTTAAACACTAATCATAGGTTATGTTACTTTGGTACACCATTTAATCATGACTGTCATAAAATTATTAACACAGACACTTTCCACATTTCGCCGAACCTCCTAATGAGGTTGGGGACAAAAACGTCCAACAGCATTAACATGCTGTGAAATGTTGGAGTATTAATGTATTAAGAGCGAAACAGCCTACTCACTGGTTTATTGAGAGATTAAGAGGCTTATAACTCAGCATCCAAATTGCTCATTAATTCAATTCCACATTCGGCACAAAAGTAGAAGAAACACTGTGCAAATTTTTAAAATATTAGTTAGAATGGTGAATTTCAAAAATTAATCAATACTGAAATGCTACAGGTTATCAAGTAATTAATAAAAAATGATAAAATCTGTTGTCAAAGAAAACTTATTACAAAGAATAAATGAATAAAATAAAAAAAAGAAAATGACAGTTAAAATATTTAAATAAGCGAAGTACATATTCTGATGCAGCTAAAACAAAGAACGATATGATTTTTAAAGAAATGAAAACAAGATGAAACACAAACGCAAAATTTTTTAAAAATTCTTTTAATCTAAATTATTTTATGTAACAATTTGGCTATTAACAGATCTATAAATAAAGCTATCCAGGCAAATTATTTATATTGTATTCAGCAGGACCAATCTACAGGGTTCCCACTCTTTTATGAAAGAAAAAATTAAGCACTTTTAAGGACTTTTATCAAAAAATTAAGGGCTTTTTTCCTAGAAATTAAGGACCTTAAAAATGGCATAATGATGATTTATCATCAAATAAAACATCATAGATTAATAATAATAGATTAAAAAAATGGAATAGTTTTTCTTCAAATCAGTCATCCTTTAAGAAATTAAAAAAAAAAAAAAACTAAATAAAGAAATGCTTAATACAAATAATCTGTATTTAATTTAAATTAAATTGCATGTAATCACCTCACGTAAGCTTTTAAGAATATAAAGAAAAAAAGAAAAAAACTGAGTAAACAGATAGAAATATATAAATTAAGAAGGTAAATTCATTAAATTAATAAAAATATTATTTTGAGTGACTAATACTAAATCAAGAGAAAAAGAAACTAACAAATATAAGTTTATTGAAGTTAAGACAATTATTTTAGACTAAGTAAAACCTAATTACAATAAACTAAAGATTTATTAAAATCACAAAATATAAAAAATTTAATTACTAAAATCGGAATATATTTAGTACCTAACAATCAGGAAAAAAGAAATAAATAAACTACAAAGAAAACTTATTAATTAAAATTAAGAACTGAGAAACAGAATTGATTGTTAAAATAAGTGCTAACATAAATATTGAAACACAGGACAAGGCAGGATGAAATGATCAATTGAAATAAAAATGAAAAAATTCCATATCTAAAAATTGAAAACGAAATGAAATAATTAATTAAGTAAAAAATTTATTGTGAATGAAGGGAAAAAAACAACAAAACGTAGTGAAATCAGAAACATATCATTTATAAAAAGAGATAAAAATCTTTATAAAGTAGTCTGCTTTTAGTTATAAAAAATTGTATGCTTACATTGATGGGTAATACTGCACCTCTGAGGAATTAGAATTTATTCTATTACAAAGTATTGTGTCTCATATAGATACTAAAGGAACTAAAATAATAGACCATAAAAAATTTTGTTTCTAATAATTTAAGTATTGTCTGAAATTATAAAACAATAATTTGTCACATAAATCAAAGGTAATAAAAATTGGATGCAAATATGGATTTATATATATATATTATTATTATAAAATAGGGAATAATGAATAGTGATTTTGTCGAATAGTCAAATATCTGGAAAAATAAATCGGCTGCCTACCCAGTGATCAAACATTTAAAAAAAAAAATCCTCGAGAATTATTGCTGTTTATGTAAAAATAGGCATGTGCGTTGTAAGAAATTTTATATCGTAATAAATCGTCAGTCAGACATCGCGATTTAACATATGCTTGAAATTTATCAATCATAAATCTTTAAATAAATCAAAAATAAATAAAATAAATAAATCTAAGACAAAAGAAAATGTTAATTAAAAAAAAAAAAAATTGTTCTATAACATCAATAGCATTGCTTAATTTTTTGAATTAAAATAAAGATGGATTGACTTAAAACTGTCTTAAAGATTGACTTGTCTTAAAGTAAAAACAAACACAAGCTTTATTTTAACTTTTTTTTAAAATTAAAAATGACTTAGATTTTTTAAAAATAATAATAAAACTGTTACAAAATATTTTACATACATTAAAAATTAAAAAAAAAAAAAAAGAAATATCCACTTAAATAAAACATTTTTTAAATTATTTGTTGAAAAAAATGTGCTTTTGAAACACCGTTAGGCTTTTGTTAATTACTTATTTAAAATAATAAAGTTGACTAATGGTCAAAAGGTTTTAATGTAAAAATAAATGTAAATTTATTTAGTATTTATTTATTATTATTTTCCTTTTTGAAAATGAAATACACTAAATATTTAAATGTTTAAAAATAATACATACTGACTATCTAACAAATTATTAAACGAACACATATTGAAGGAATTTTTTAAAAAATATTCTATACTTAAGAGTACTAGTGTTAAATTATTGAAAAGCGTTAAAATATTGCTTAACTTTTTATTTAACTTAAAAAAATTTAGTAATTTTAACTAACAGCTAAATTTTTTTTTTAAAAAAAAGAAAGAACGCAAACTTTGTTTTAATTTCCTCAAAAATAAAAGCAAATCATTTAAATGTAGGCTTTGTTTTAATTTCTTAAAAACTAAAAGCGAGTGAAAATTTATTGGTTTAAAAACTAATCAAATTCTATCAAATTATTATATTTACGTGAATTAAACAAATTAAAAAAAAAAAAACTAACTTTTTATGACAAAGTATAAATTACCTAAATACAAAATATATAAAATATTAAATTGTATCCCTTTTTAAAAAAATTAATAAAGAATCTTTTTTTTAATTTATGATTTCTTTTCATTAATATATTAACGAAAATTTAAGATAACAGCGTTTCCACAGCGATCGCCAAGTAACGGTAGGTCTGCTGAAAATAATTCACAACGTTAAATCTTGACAAAAAAAAAAAAAAATAGGGACGATGATTGAGTTTACAACTAACCCAACCAGCAAAAAATTTCTAGTTGCGCTACAGTCTTAAAGGAAAGAAACAACCTTTTCACTCCCACCATTTTGCAATGTCCGCCATGTTTGCGGACTTTGCTTCACCGCATATTATTCCAAAAGTTATGCCATGTCTAACTTTAAAACGATCAATCCATTCATTCGAACACACGAACTCAGAATATCCAAATTGTTCAGCAAATTTTTCGGCTTGCACTTTTATAATAGGTCCACTCACAGGTAAATCAGCACTACGTTGCACCTTCATCCATTTAAAAAACGCTTCGTCCAAATCCTCTTTCGAACACTTCTTCAGTCGTTTACAGTCTGTTTTATTTTGGTCGTATGCATCCATTAGCTTGCCTTTGTTTTCAGCAGTGTGGAAACAGTAGATGAAGACAATCCGTACCTTTTGCAGATTTTGACATTATTAACAACGTCATCAAACTCCCATAAATTTTGTTTTTATTTTATTTCGCGCGCATTTCTTATCATTTGGAGAAAAAAAAAAAAAAAAAAAAAAAACAGAAAGACTAGAAAGATGAGGAAAAAGATAGCAAGACAGAAAAATATTGCTCGCTAAAACCGGGTCTTGCTCGTTAAAAGCGACTTCTGTTCCATAGACTTAACATTGATCCAACCAAATATTCTCGTTTTCCTTGGTAAATCTGGGTTCTCGTTAAATCCGAGCTCGACTGTACAATGAAAAAATCCACTTTGCCTTGTGACGATCACTAGATGCTGTTAGCCATTCCTTATATTAAGTGTCCATAAATTATTAAAAACACACTTTCCTGGCATTTCTAACAATTGAAGTATCAAAGCTACAACGTGTGCTATCAGAAGAATTGAATTTCTTTAATCCTAAGGATGTAAAAGGTGATAGAGTACCTAAGTACTGTCTAAAAATAAGTAAGACCTCTACCCACCTGTAGTATCACGCTCCCCTCTCCCCACACAAATTTTTTTTCTTTAAGAATGATCCAGAAAGGAAGAATATTTTAATGAAAAAAATTTGTAATAAAATAAATAAAAAATCAATAATGGCACGTTTTCTTCCACTTGCTTGTAACCCCTACTCTCACACGCATTTAAAATGTTCTACCCTCAATGCAGGGTCTCATTCTAGGCGATAGACGTACTTTTCAACAGTGGATATTTTCCTAAGATAAAAAAATTGTTCCAACCAACTAGCGATACTAAAAATTAAGGACTTTTAAGAACCTTGAATCAAAATTAAGTACTTTTAAGGGCCCTTAATTTTCAAAATAAAAACTAAGCAGTTTTTAAGGACTTTTAAGGACCGTGGGAACCCTGATCTAGTATGCCTTATTTTGATGTAATTTTTTTATGCACTAATATAAATAGATATATATTTTAACTTTATGCAAAAAATAACCTACAAATGCAAATTTAAAATTATATTCATCAATTCTCTTTACCTTAAAAAAGTCCACAATTTTTTAGCTATTATAATTTATATAATAAGCTTTTTAAGAAATGTAATTTCTCTTAAAAGATCATTTGCTATAATTAATTTTAAACAGAATAATTTACTCAAATATCAAGTAAATTCAGAACAAAGATTGATTGAGATGGTTTTTGCTAACCCCTTAACGATCGGTTAATTTTAGAGAAAACGGTCATAAAAGTGTCTATTTTGCCAAATACACGTATTTGATTAGTGCTAGTATTTAGTTTAAAATAAACTAACTATTTGCAATTACCTTAAAAATATCCTTGTACTGCTATATGGTGTATAAAATGAGAAATAAAATGTTTTCCGGGCAAAAGAAATGAATTAGTTATATTCTTATTGGTGCTTTACTACTGAACACTCCAGCCGTCAATATCACGGGAGCGAGAAATAGCGAGCGAAAACTCACCCCGTCATTTTCACGGGAGCGAGAAGGAAGGGGTTAAAAGAAAAATAGATATTCAGAATAAGGATAAGCCAGTTCTTATTTTCAGTAAATTTTCATTTTTAGAACACAAAAAAATAATAAATTACTATTAAATGATAAAATTTTTTTTAAATTAATGCATCATAATAAAAATATTTTTAAACTTATTTGTATGCACGACTTACAAATACAAATTTTTACACTTATAAATTTCCAAAAATGATATCAATTAAAAAAGTTAAGATAAAAAAAGGCCTAAGTTTATAATAGTAAATAAAATTTAATATTATATTTCAGCATTTAAATAAACATTTTCAGCGTCTAAGTTACTTTGATACTTTTTAAAATCAACAAATGTTATCACAATGACAGAACATATAGCATAGAAAATTAGTTTAGAGACAAAAAAATTAGTTTCATTTTTTAGTTTTAATAACTAAAACATAAAATTCTAGACAAAAAAGATAAAAAAGGAAATTTTATTGTATATTTGTAATAGCATAGATTCTTTCATAACATACTAATACAGAAATAGGATTTTAAACAGAAAAATTATCATTTACATGTTATGATTACTGTATCAACTTTGTACACTTTGCAAAAAAGTAGATTCGAATATTAAAAATGAAAACACATTTGCAAACTTAGAGTAAGCAGGACAGATTTCATGCTTTGTACTTTATAATAATAAAAAAACAGGGTCAGCTTTTTGACTTGAAAAACTAGTTTTTGATATGGGAAGCATCAAAAACTGGTTTAAACTGTTAGAAACATAAAGAGATGTCGTAACAAATGGAAAATGTATGCAGTTTCATAGCATATAATTAAAATTACACTTAACTGAGACATAATTAAATCCATTTTTGTTAAAAATTGTAGATTTCAAATATTAATATGGTTGCATTTAATGTTTTAAGACAGACTTCTGACATGAGAGTTTTAAGTCACAAGTCAACTCATGCCAACCCTTATTTGCCTGCCCGCAAAGAAATCTCCAAACAAAAATAAATAATAAAAAAAACAATAGATTTATAAAACATTTTTATAAACTTTAGAGCTTTGTACAAGTCCCTGAAAATTCAGCTATGGGAAAAGTTTTTAAATAATGTACTCTTATGAGAAAAATCCAAGTTGAATGAGTTGAAATAGTGCTTTTATGTAGGAAACCAGTTCCATTGATTTTAAAAAAAGTGTTTCTTTTCAATGAAAAGTAGAAGACACTTATCTTTGTAAAATCATGCCACACACACTAAAAAGGGCGAGATCCACCTTGACCCATCATGGGAAACGATCCTCCCAGTGGAAACATAGACTGACCACTGTAGGGTGAACCCATTCGAGGCATGCCTCCACCAGACATATCTGAAACAAAGGATAATTTATGAATAGAATTTGATGTGAGAAGTCTAACAACTTTTTAGGAACAAATATGTTACAAGTCGGCAATTTTCTATCAAACTTGGTGTAATAATATCGTTGATAAAGAACATTAAGAGAGTAAAAATTTAAACGGTGCAGTAAAATGTTGTGAAGTAAAAAGAAATGAGAAATCAGAGTAACAAAAAAAGGAAGCATCACATGGAAAAACAACGCACTTTCATTGTTGTTATTGATATTTCATTTTTTTTTATCATGCAACTTTTGATTTTGGTAATTCGAATGGGAGACGCAGATCATGTGATTTAAAGAGAGTTTGTACACTCTAAATCAGTTATGTTGAAAGGCCAAATTTCATGCATCTTTTCAGAAAACTAATTATGATGGAAATCTGAAATCTTGTATGCACATTAAAGACATATTTGCATTTATTTTAATAAAAATGTGTTGGCTTGTATCATAGTTCTTTTTTAAATTATTTTTAAATAAGATGATTTCTTTAATTGGTAAAATTATATGATTTTTTAAATGCATATAAAAAAAAGTGTTATAGATATCAATAAAATTACACCTGAAAATAAACACATACCCATGTTAAACATGTGATAAAATTAGACATATTTACTGCATATATTTTAAGAAAATAGCACATAAGTGGTAAAAATACTACACATATACATATGTAACTTATCACATATCTCGTAATTGCTGTTAACTTTTTAAATTAAAAACATCTTGCAGAGTTACAAAAATTAAAATTTTATAAAATGTCTCCTACAATAGATTTATATTCAGTAAAAAAAAATAGAATGAAAAAGTAAATAAAAAAGTAAATGTAATTTAATGAAAAAGAAGCATAAAAACACAAGTAAATGAAATAGTCTAGTTAAACTAATAAGTATATTTATTTATTTTTTTAATTTTAATTCCATAAGCAAAAATTTTTTTACACATTAGAGAATCACAAGCTCTACTTATTGCTATAAAATAATTTACATACTAGGTGGCATTCCCATTGATGGCCTCATCATCTGCATGCCATTCATCATTACATGATTTGGTAAGCCTTTGCCACCCATCATTGTTGGCATTCCCGGTAAATGCATTATATATTTAGGCATAATGGATCGCTTTTCTTCCTGAAAATGAGGAAAAAAATACTTTTTATTAAAAAGTATTTTTATAAGTAAAAATTAATCCCAAAATGAGATAAATAGATCTTGTAGGAACATGAATAGCCACCTTTTAAGATCAGTTTATATTAAGGACACATTCTTTGAAGCATGAAGAAAATCTTAACCAATAAAATTTTCTAACACTTCAGACAGGTTGCTTTTTCTTTTTACTCCCCTTCATCAAAACGTTTCAGTCTTATTACAACAATATTATTTTTCCTTAAGTTTTGTCAAAACGTATAACCAATATTAGTTGGTTATAGGTTTGGGTATAGTAAAGATATACAACAAGGATAGAGACTTCAAAGAAAAGGGATTATATATTACAGAAATACACAACACAAACAGGGTGGAGCCTCAGAACAATTTTGTTTTGAACGTTTGTTTGCCAAACAGGCCTCATAAGTAAGATGATCTTCAAAGAAAGGGGTTCAACAGGTTCTATTACGTAATAAGCTATGCTTTGTGTATTTATGAGGAAAGATAAACTTTTTTTTGCATGCTTTAGAATCAGTTTTTGTGTATATTTAGAGCAAAAGACTGGCTTTTATGAGAAAAATATTTACATTTTGGCTTTTAAACTTAGCAGAGAACTAAATGAAAATTTGATTAGTTGTCTATTATTGTCTACAACAGGACATTTATGAAAATTTATGATGACACAGAGTGAATAGGTAAATGAATGTAACAAGGAAATTATTAACGAATAAGTGAATTTGAGAAAAATAAATAAAAAACCTTTTAACTTTTTGTACTCTGATGTGGCCTCTAACTGGACATCAAATGTCACTACTACCCAAAAATTTATAGTTTTTATAAGTTAATATTTAGTAGGCATAATATTTTATGACGTATTTGATACATAAAATTATTGTTTTATGTATTTTAGATGATCTAGACCAGGGGTTTCCAACTTACATGAGGCCGGGGGCCACAATTAAAAACACAAATCAAATGGCGGGCTGCAACTTTATCAAGATTTTATGTATGACTCTTTTATGATTGTAGGAACATTAAATATTACAGTCAAATTTTTACCAAGTTGTACAAAACAAAAGTATTGAATTACAAATTAAAATAAGAAGTAGATTTTTAAAAATATTCAAGTGCATATTAAAAAATTCAGACTACAATAACTTTAATGTGTATTAAACAATTAATGTGCAACAGGTATCTAATTGTTAAGATATAAAACTTTAAAAAGGTTGGTATTAAAACTTACACAGTAGCACACAAAATGTTCAATGACAAAATTGAGGTTTGTCTGCTGCAACCACCAGAGAATAGATATTTACATTTAAAATTTAAAATGTGTGTGTAAATATTTTCGTCCAAAATGAGTGGTTTCAAAAAGTTAAATCGGAGAATTTCTTCGAGAAAATTTCTGATACACACATGCTAAATTATATTCACAGAATACAAAAAAATGAAATAAAAAAGAGCAACATAAACAATTATTTTTGTATTTGAATAAATATTTTTTTGGATGCAAAACCTGAGAAATATTTTTTTTGTTGTTGCACCGCTGGTATGTTAAATTTCACAGAAGCGAAGAAATTAGGTTTTTACTAACGAGAAAAGTATTTTAAACTCATATAGATTTTTTTATGAAAATTGTCCGCAGTAGAATTACAACTAATATATTTAAGTCGGCGGGCCACAAAAAAATCTTTGCGGGCCGGATGCAGCCACCGGGCCGCCAGTTGGAAACCACTGATCAAGACCAAGTTTGGTGGGCCGAGTAAAAACTTCTTAAAAAAAAAAAAAAAAACAATGTACAAGTTTTGCTATTTAAATTTTAAAAGTTTCTTATATTGAGGTTCGAAGTGAGATGTGCTTATTTTAAGGAACGAGAATAAATGCTTGTCTGATAGTCTATTACAGAAATGATTTTTTCTATGGTTTATAGTTGAAAACACTTGTGCACATATATAAGATGAAGCAAACATAGCCCTGATTTTCTGGGTTTTACAATGACATTATATGGGTGCAATCTTTCCATACGCAATAAATATTGTTAAAACTCATGCCGGCAGAAAAACCCGCTCCTTGGGGCTGAAAATGCGCAGTCTGCCACATGCGAAGTACAATTCACCTATATTAGTTTCCATATGTGTGCTACTTGAGACAGACAAACGCTCGTTGGAGATAATCTACGGCTATTCTATAAAGAACTTCAGCTTTCAACATTTTACCTATTGAAGCTTTCTGTATTAACTATTTCCATCAATTTATGTTTTGTAGAACAAAAATAGGGAAGTAAAAAGATCATCAGTACTTTGTTAAAAAAAAGAACAAAAATAGCTTTAAATATAAAACATAAGAAAATCGATGTATGATGTATCTTGTTTATATTCGCCACGTATCGCCAAGTTAAAATTCTATCCACGGGCCACAGTTGGCCCATCCCTGATCTAGACCTTATATTAGTTTACATAGAATTTTAAAGTACTCGGAAGGCAAAGGGTTAAACCTATAAAGAGTTGAGAACATTTTTTTTAATAATTCCAATATATCATCTATGTAAAGGCAAACTAACAACTGAATTGTAGCTTGTACAAATTGTTACTGACCCATAACATTCGTTGATTAAAAAATTAGATATTATTTATGCACAATAATTAAGTACAATAATACCCAGGAAAATGCTTACCAGAGAAACATCTTCATCTGGATGCATTATTTTACTTGATGCAGTATTAGTTTGGCTTGGAGGAGCAGTACACAGGCGTTTTGCATCTGGGTTGGTTTGAGGACTCAACGAAGCTTCTAACAAAACAAAATGTATTTTTATTATCAAAATATGTTAAGTAATAATACTATATATCAAAGAGTTTTCCATATTGTAGCTTAATGAAATTATATCTAAAAAAACAAACAAACATTATATTGAACTGTGCTTACACACCTTTAATATATATTCTTTTCATGTAGTTCTAGCTTTTCATATTTCAATATAAATACAGCTTGGTTGTATATGGAAAGGCTTTTTTAACAATTCAAATTTAGCTTTAATTTTTACATGAACAACAAAACAGTGGCCAGGTAATAAAAACTTAAAAACAAAGAAAATAATTTTATTCCTGTATAAGAGACTAGAATTACACAAAGACATTAAAAAAATCTGCTTAGAATCTGATATGATTAAAGAGTTGAAATATTATAAAAATTTCTTAATGTTAGAAAATGAAACCACATGCCATATCATTTTAATAAAAAAGAAACACCCTCTATTACTCTCATACTAATTGTGAAATATAGATTTGGGTGCAGTGCAGTAAATATTGTTTAATAGCTATACATGAGGAAGGAAAACAACTAAATTACACCCACAGCTTACAAAAAAATCTATGCGTTCGAAAAAGTTATTTTAACTTATATAAAAGGATCTGATTGTTAATGGCTACAATGAAAAAGTTCACAATGAAGAAAAACAAAAAACCTCAAAAAAAAATGTAGTTTTAATGACATTGAAATATAAAACTTAAAATATTCCTACTTACCTGCACTGTAAGATACTGGCACTCCAGAATGAGATTTCATAGAAGCTATAAAAGGTAGCAATATAAAAAGTCAATGTAAAAAATAAGCGCAAACAATAATTAATTATATTACTATATATCTAATAGTAGGATTGATCCAGATTATGTTATTAGAGTTACTTTATAGTGCAAAACTGTCTACTTTATTGTCTTAATATTGTTCAATATTGATTTAATATTTTATCTTCATTCTGAATCCTTTTAATTGCTTATAGCAATGAAATAATCTTCTTCTAAAACTAATTGCATGTATGTGTTAATAATTTAGTTTCTACATTGTTTTACCATGTAGAAACTTAATTACCATCTAGTTTTTGAAATAGACAAATTAAATGCACATAATAGTTCTCTAACTTTCATGAGTGTAAAAAGTAAAAATAATTTTTCCATCTGTTAGTATAGGCTAAAAGATTAATCTTTTCAATTTATTGAATTAATCTAAAATAATTTGAATCAAGGAAAAATTAAGAAATTTTCTCTATTTGTCTGAAATATTTAGGGGGACTTCGAGAGATTTCCAATTATTGAGGAAGACATATACTCACTACAGGTGGCTAATCAAACCAGATTTCAAATTCCCCTGATTTTTCCAGTAAAAATCTTGAAATTTCCAGGTCAGTGTGCTATTTATTTATTTTTAAAATCATAAAGTGTAGGTGGGACCCAGAAAAGTGTCAATATTGTGAAGTATTTATTAAAAATGTTATTTTTAATATATCATATTGAATAGATGTGTAGAAAATACGTTTAGCTTATAGAATATATTGCTTTTAATGAATAAAAAACCTTTTAAAGTGTTAAGTAATTTTTGCACAAAATGTACCAAATAGCAAATAAAGAAAAAACCTTGGATAATACTGTTTAATAAAATATTTTCATTAACTAACAGAAAAAAATTCCAGGTGATTATACATCAAAAAATTTTTATATTTATTTACCTTTCAATATAGAGCCATTTTATACTGTATTTTTCCCAAACAGTGCTTTTTAAACAATTCATTGATATAATTTTCTTTAAACCAATTTCCAAAGTCAAATGTTTAAATAATGTTGTTTGTTTTGAATTAGCATTATTATTTTAAGAGATATCCAGTATTTGCAAAGGCAAAATTGTCAAATTTCTTGTTGCATATTCTATAGCAAAATTATTTTTTCTAATTAGAATATTTAAAGGATTTCAATCTAACCACATGGTTTCTTAGTTAAGATTAGTTAATTGTTTTTGTTTTTACAACTGGGTAATTTCATGGTGTCGGACATAAAAAATGAACATGTATTTCTTAGAAAAACTATCTTATGAAACATAAGTTTATTATCATCAAATTTTTATATTAAATATCATTACACCATAACCTAACGAAAAATATTGGTAAAAACTTATTATAAGTTCAAATTAAATGGGCTAAACTAAGGGTTCCCAGTCAATTTGCTAAAAAAAAATTCACAGACTTTTCCAGGTATACCAGGTAAATTTCAATGAAAATTGAGACCATATTTTCATCAGAAAACTTTAATTCCTTTATATGTTTTGTGAAAGATTAGGTTTTTTGTGCAAAAAATAAATAAAAATTAAATGACTAAAATGGGAAATTTTTATAAAAAATAATTGTAATAGACGTAAGACTTATTTAACTCGTATCTCAGTAACTGACTGACAATTTTAAGACTGGTTATTTTCCAGGTATGTTAAAGGAATATTCCAGGTTTTTGTCAAAAAATTGCAACTTTCCCTGATTTTTGGAGTTAAAATAAAATTCCCTGACAATTCCAGGTATTCCCTGTTCTCCCTGACCCGTGGGAACCCTGGTTAAATTGTTGGTGTTGGATGTAAATTGCCCAAAAGCAAAAAATGATTACTCATTTACAAATTGTCTGAACTCGGTGAATTTATAATTTAAATATAAACTTGACTGAAATTTGAAGCTGACATTTGAATAAAAAATTTTATGCAGTTAAAATTGTAAAATATGATAGATAATTAATTTGAAATTTTTTACTTCAGTGTCAGACGTAAATTTTTTAAGTTGGATATAAATTTCAGTTAAAGATAGCCATTATAATGACTGAAAACTACTTTAATTTTAATTTCAATACTATAAAAATTATTTTTCAATTTAATAGCTTCTTTAAATTTTCTTCTATTTCCTGTTGGAAGGGATGGATCAATTTGTTATAAAGCGTCTTCCGTCTTGTGAAAGTTTGTTGAAAATCACTAATTTTAACTATGCAAAGTATATGTATATCAACAACAATGTAAATAAAAATCATATTTAAGCAATATTTCCTTAAATATTATAATTTTAAAAATCTTGGAATAAAAAAAACTGCAACTGAATTTTCTTTCTTTTTTCAAAAAAAAAAAAATTATACAGAAGAATGTCGACCGGTTTCATTATTTTTACATGCAATAAAAAAAAACTCTTTTATAAAAATGTCACTGTACATTAAAAGGAAAAAAACAACAAAAATTTTTTACTGTATTATTAGCCCATAACATTTTTTTCTGGGAAAAAAAGATTGCATCGGAAAAATGATACTATAATAGCTTTATTTCTGGCCAGCATAAAATTAAATAATTGTTTCGTTGAGTTCACACAATCTATTTTGTATTTCATGTTTCAAAGCAGACAATATAAACCAAAATACCTTTTACTTGTATTTAATGGCATACCTACTGGTGAACAAAAAAGAGCATATGTACCCGGTTGTAGCAGTAGCATTAGAGAAGAGCCAAACTGATGAGAGAAAAATTTTTTCACATGTATTCTAGAATAAATTTTCATCTCTTTTTAACACTCCCTCATCAGTTTCATTTGTCAATTACAAGCCCAATAATCACGAACAATTTTCATCCCATTTACTTAAAAATTGAATAAGATGTGTATTATTGTTGTAGTTTGCTATGCAAGTAGGTTTATTATTTTTTTCTTTACAAAATATATATAAATTTAAAAAAAAAAAAAAAATTTCTTAGTTCCTCCCTCCCCCTCTAAATACATACATTTTTCAAGCTTTAAGCAAAATGATTGATTTAAAATGTTAAAATGTTCTAAATGAAGTTCAATTGTTTCTCAAAAAATTAAAACTGAGTTGCTTACATCAAATAAATTAATAAAATAAAAAAATATATAAAAACTTGATTGAACAATTTTAAGTTATAATAAAAATAACTTAAAGTGCTGCATAGTTAAACAAATTTTATTAGGTTACTGAGGGGAAATATATTATTGTAAATATATGAATAACCTGAAAGAATATTTAGATGGTTTCTATTCATATTTCCCTTCATTTAAAGAAAAAAGAGATGGAAATAAATAAAAATATTTATTATTATTAAAATCTTGCTTTTAAGCAGAATTTTTTTAAAATTATGTTATACCCTAGGGGCACAGTACAATTAATTATGTATTTAGGTGTCGCACGTAATATATCAAAAGTGTATGTTGAGAATTTTTTTTGTAAATCAAAATGTGAAATGCTTCTACACATTTGTGCAAGATAGCCTGTTTTCTTACAGTTCACTTTAATTATTATTTTTTTCCCTTTTCTATTATTCATGTGAATTTTAAAAAAAAAATTCTGTACTTTGCAAAAGATTTACTTACCATGGTAAAAATTTTTAAATGATGTAACCTTTCATTTAACAACCTATAACTTATTGAAAACTGATATTTATAAACCATTATTTTGAAATCTTCCTTTTTTCACCTTGGAAATACCTTGTTGGCTTAATATTAAAAATATAAATTTTGTTCACTTGGATACCTAACTTGAAACATGTACAGTGCAGAACAAAAAAAATAATTTTTTTTTTTTTTTTTTTTTACCTTTTTTCTAATAAACAAATATAAGTATTTTTTTTAAAAAATATATATTCTAAGTTTATACATCATTTAACATGTTTTCCATCCATTCAATGGTTTTGCCAGCTTTTTAAGGTAAAAGGAGGAACAGTTTCAGAAATATCATCTTTGGAATGTAAACACATTTACGAACTTATGACATTGTGAGTAATACACAATTATAATTTTGAATAAAAAATCTAATATTTACCAACAAAACAGTAAAATTTAATGTAGACATATAGGTTTGTAAAAGAACCTTTTTTTTAAAAATAAAATATGTTATAAAAGGTTAAAATGAAATCCAGAAAATTAGAATCAATGCAACAATTATTGCAATACAATGATTTTACTGTCAGAGATTCAAGAAAAGGAATGATTGGTTTGCTTTGCTGAGAAAAAATAATTCATCGAAACAAAAGCTTTCAGAAAAAGAGCGCAAGATAAAATCTATTATTAAATTATAATCAATTATATTTTAGAGAATTTTATCAAGTATACTGAAATATTTTTTTACAAGAAAAAAAAAAAAAAAAAAAAAAAACAAATACCCCCAAAGCATCAGAACAAACTTAAACAGAAAATGAATTCAGCCCGCAGACAGAAAAAACAAACAAACTATTCTTATAAAAAGAAGCAAATATACTAACCCCTTCTTCCACCTCAGCCAAAATATTTGCCTTTCCTAAACTGCATAGTTCCATAATCTCCAAACAGGTCAAAGATTTCTCCATTCATTTAGCAACATGGGAGAGTTTCACGTGGCATTCAAGTTTAGCACGGTAATAATGGAGAGAAATTTAATGCAAGCAAAGTATTGCTAAGTTGATGATATTTCAACTGTTTGATGATAAATTTCTACCCGAATAAAGTGGATATAACAGATGGTAAAAGAATTAAAAGTAAGAAAAAAACATTTCAGTTTTTCTTTCAAATTCCCTGATCTTTCCAGTATATATATAAAAAAAATTTCCTGATAATTTAAGGTTTTCAAGGTGGGTGGCCATCCTGTATTATCCCCTGTGCCAACAACACCCATGTTTTACTAACAAAAAGAGAACTCCACTTCTTTTGGATACTTCATGACCATTAAAAATTTAAAAAACTTTGATTTCTTCTTTTAGAAATGACTTATTGTCAAAAATAAGCATAGACCAGAACAAATTGTAAAAAAAAATTAAAAAGTACCTGACACATTAGGTGAGGAACTTCCACTATAAGCAGGAAATGTAGATCTCGAAGATGTCGTCATCAGAGGTTTAAAATCTGTGCCCACAGGGGATTGTGAAGATGATGTTGATGTCTAAAAGAGAAAGGGACAGTACATTCAATAGCATTAGGTTTAGTCATTTTAAAGTAATTGGATAGAAAAAAAAAGTGAAAAGGTACAAATCCTTCTCAACTGATCTGTAACACCATAGACAAATTTTGAAATTTGTCTTTATAGCGTAAACTATGAGCATAAAATGTTATCCATTGTAGTTCTTAATTTTAAAAAGAAGGAAATTTGTTAGAAAAAAATAATTCTGCAACAGTAAAAAAAAAAGATTATATTGTGATTATATTTTGTACATTCATACAAATTAACATCTAAAATTCAATTTTTAATAAATAAACTGAATGCTAGTTAAACTGAGAAAGTTAATAAAATTAACAATAAAAAACATTTGCATTTTAAGAGCAAAACTAAATTTAACTTAAATTATAATATAGATTTGAGCAGTGCAAAATTTGACAGCAATGGTAATTTTTTACTCTTGATAAATCCACATATAAACTTACCGGAGGCATAGCTGAAGGAAATAATGGTTTTGATGGTACTTGGGTGCTACCTGACACAGTTGACGGTGGCATTATAGGTGCACGAGGCATTCCTGGCATCATTGGCATACCACTGTCAATAAGCATGCAATTAAAAATTAGTAACTTTTTTAAAACTAGATTATCCATTTAAATACACACACACACAATATATATATATATATATATATATATATATATATATATATATATATATATGCAAAAAAAAAAAATCAGCTAAGTTTTTTAAAAAAAATCTAAATGCTTAAATGCATTAATTCTTGCATTTAAGATAAATACTATATACCGTATATTCCGGCGTATAACGCGCACTTTTAATACAAAAAATAATATTGGAATTTACGGGTGCGCGGTATACACCGAATATAAAAAATTATTGATTAAAAAAAATTTAATATAGAAAAAAACTTTATTTTAAAGAAATAACATACCTTTACCTATATACTTTATTCATTTTCGTTATTACATAAATAGTTCATTATATTCGTCTTCCGTTATTTCTTCAGGCACGTCATCACAATCTGTTTCGTCTTCATCATCTGTGTTACCCTCATCCATAAATAAACAGTCATCTTCTGATCCGTCCAGATTATTTGAAATGCTGCATTTTTTGAATGATTTTCTAACAATCTCAGGCTTAATTTCATCCCATGCTTTTAATATCCATTCGCACACTGTTTCCAAACTTGCATGACGCATATGTCCTCCTTTCGTAAAGGTTTTCTCGCCCTCCAACATCCAAGTGTTCCACTGTTTTTTTAAATTGGCTTTAAATGGTTTGTTTAAGCAGACGTCTAATGGCTGAACTAATGGTGTCAATCCACCCGGAATAACTGCCATATCGGTGTTACATTCTTTCAACAATTTTTTTTGTATTATCTGTAAGGTGGGACCTACACATGTCCCACACTAAAAGGCTTTCTGGTTTTCTTACGCAACCAGGACGGATTTGCCAGACATTTTTTACCCACAATTTAACACCATTTTCGTCCATCCAGCCTTTTTCGTGGACATGAACAAAAATACCGTTTGGAAAATTACATTTGGGAAAAGTTTTTCTCTTAAAAATAACCATTGGTTTTAGTTTCGTTCCATCCGCTAAGCAAGAAAGGGCTACGGTGAAATGAGATTTCTCATGTCCCGTTGTTGTTACGTTGACAGATTTTACTCCCTTTAAATCAATTGTTTTATTACCGATCATGTCAAACATGACTGGGGTCTCATCCATATTTCCTATTTGCGAAAGTAAATATTCCTTTTTTTTTCGCAGTTCTATAATATATTTTTGAAAACTTAACAATTTACTATCCAAGTCTTTTGGTAGTTTTTGTGATACTTTGGTTTTTTCACGTAGAACTAAATTTTTTCGAGCCATAAATCGGCTACACCAACTCACAGTAGCCTTGAAATTTTCACTCTCGTGTGGATTAATCTTTGCCCATTTTAGAGCAAACAAGCGAACACAGTTTCTTGTTACAATCAAGCCATTTTGCCGATTTTCCAAAATCCAGTTTTCTACATTTTCCTCTAACACCGGCCATTTTGCTAGTCCTGTACGCAATGCACACTTATCCTTAGGCATATCCATTATTTTTTGTTCATTTTTCTTCCATTCACGCACCGAGCTTTCCCCAATACCAAAATGTCTCGCCGCAGCCCGATTTCCACTTTCTTTCGCAAACTGAATTACTTTGCATTTAAATCCAGTGCTGTGTTTGCTTCGTTTGATAGGAGCCATGTCTACTACTAAAAACTACGCTGAATTCTTGAAGTTTACAATGTTTACTTTTCAAAGGCAGGACATCAAATGGTGCGATTGGCCGAAGAGGAATTACGTTTTGTCTCCTGATTCGTGGTATGCTTTTGAGACATACACAATAGACAGCATTCCAGATAACCCTCCCCCCCTTACTTCTAGAATGTGGGGAACAACATTCTTTCACACATCTGCACTGCTGAATACGACTACATCTCTTTTCTCAGAATCACATTATTACTCTTTCAACTCTACCCTCACATACATGTCAAATTCAGTTCTTTTATTTTTGCAAAAGATAGGGAAAAAAACTTTTTATTTACGATCTTGAAAGACGAAATATTGCACATGTACAATCCTAATTTTCGTGAGCGTTATACGAAGAGTATATCTTAAAATTTAAAAAAAGTATTAGAAATTACGGGTGCGCGTTATGCGCCGGAATATACGGTAAACAGTTTCATGTTAAAAAAATATATGCCCAACAGTATTTGCCACCAGCAATGATTAATAAATTGTGGTATAAAGCATTACTGGTTATTGAGGTAATAGGTATCTAATATACTAATATGAAACCAACACTAAAAGATTCAATATACTAGTACTGTGGTATGCTGAGTATAAAGCAGCCAGTTTTTAATTTGCAAATTTTCTATTTTGTTACATTTGACTTTAGGCATTTCTAAATAAATTGTACAATTTATGTTAATCTTAATGGTTATAGTAACCATTGATATTATTTGAGTCAAAATCATGCTTCAGAATTTTTTTATATAAATAATTAGTTTATTTATTTATTGTTTTTCTGTGAAACATATTGAATATTAAGTATTTCAAAACAAAATTAAACCCTGATCCCAGAATTTTGGTATTAAAGAAAATTCTTGATTTCTTTTTAGATTGATAAAATTTTAAGCTTTTTAGCCATTGTGAAACTTTAAGCCGAAAAAGGTCTTTTTCACCTTAATAAGCAACGGATATAGTTTGCTTTTTTCGTTAAAAAAAAAAAAAAAAAAAAAAATCAAATATTAAATGCACATTCACTGCATTACGATTTTAAAAAGTTCACAATAGCAAGATGATATAATAATGTAAAAAAAAAGAAAAAGATATAAGAAAATAATAAAGCTTACCCAGGGGGCATAAATCCTGGAGGCATGCCTAAAGGAAAGATACAGAAAGAGTATGAAAATTTAAAATCATTACATTGCACAAGAACAGACACATTAAAAAATTTGTTTTTTTTTTAAAAATAAAATAAAATGAGATGTGCAATTGCCCTGTTGACACCTATGAATTAGATATCTGTTTTATATAAAATTGCCTTAACTATATATCATATTTACCAACATATACCCATAAAAGAAAAATTATTAACGAATTAATAAATAAGTCACCTAATAGTGACTTATTTATTAATAGTGACTTATTATTTATTAACATTAAAAGTTAATCATTAAGAATAAAAAAAGTAAGTATTATAAAAGTATTATGCTTAAAATAGAAAGATAATCTAAATTAAATAATTCAACACCTTAAATGGTAAGAAATGTGATTACTGAGCAGATGTTGCTACCAAAGAAAAAACTTAAAAGAACGCTTTTCTCTTTGTGGTTTAAAAGTATCTTTTTGAAATACAATTAAGAACATAAAGAAAGATTTTAATTATTAGAGTATTAAAAACAGAGAAATAATTGTACCTAAGGTAACATTTTATCTAACCAAAATCAAGATTTATAAAATACTAGCAGAATATCCGTTGTTCCTACAGGATGAATAAAATAAAGAAAATCATTAATAAATTAGTACTGAAAACACTACCAAATCATGCATAAAACCGAAAAGCATAAACCAACACAACTTATAAAGCTAAAATAATTTCAATTATTTCTTTATTATTACTGATTGCCATTCTCAGTGGCTTTACGCTATCAAATTAGGTAAAACACACTTTTTGTAGTTCATAGTAATAAAATCAGGGTTATAACTTCACTAAACTCAAAAAATACCCAGAAAAGGTGGGTTTTGAAAGTAACCTAGACCGGTTTTTTCAGATTCGCATTTTATTATTAACAAATGAGTCATAGTAACCATTTCTTATATTAAGATATTTTTATTCAAAAGGGAAGACTTTGAGAAAATTCAAATAAGTATTTAAAATACTTATTTTTTAAAATACAAACATTAAAAGTACTTTTTCAGATAATATATTTACAATAATATATTTAATCTCTGGCGAAGTACTAATCAAGCCTACAGGATATTTTTAGAAATAGGTAGTTTGTAAATATTTTTGTCAAAATAAACAAATATTTTTTGCTTTTCATTTTTTTTTTTTTACTCTCCTGATTTGTTAGGGAATAAAAAAGAATTCCAGATTTTGGTTTCCAAATTTTGGTAGCCATGGAATACCACAACTTAAAGAACAATCCAAAATTGCAAATAATTAATTTTCCCCATTAGGGTTGCCTAATTTTTAAAATTTTGTGGAGAATAATAGGATACTAATCTTATTTGTTAAACTACAATATGATCACTACTTTTTTACATCATCAATTATTGATATTATTAATGATAAAAAATCGTAAAAAATGAAATATTACCCTTTATTTTTATAATTTTATTTTACCTTTTTAAAGTTCGTAATATGGCCATTAAAGAGTAAAACAGATTCTGCATGAATCATCAAAAAAAGAAAAAAAGATGAGAAACAGAAAGTAATTATATGAATAAAAGCCCACCTTTATTTAAGCCAGAAGATGGTAAGTCTTAAAAGAAAAAGAAAGCACAGTTAAAAGAGTTATTTATAATAAAATGAGAAGTAATTATAGAATAGAGAGCCTAAAATACACATAAAAAACAGTACTTGTTGGTAATCTAGAGTTAGATTTTGATTGTAAATATTAATTGATAACAAGAGTAGAATCTTTATTTTCACTTTACTTCAGCAGACCTTTTTCTCTAGTAATTAATAAATTTTACTTTTACATTTAGTATATATTTTAAAGCAATAAGATACATTAGGATAATAAATTAAGACAGTAAAAATTTATTTTGAAAAAAAATTAAATAAATAAATAAAAGTATAATTTCGATATTCTAGCAACAGCATGATACTATCAATTAATGTTACGTTTCTATAAATTTATCATAATTTGTTTTTTAATCTAATATAAGTTTAAATTTATTAATATTATTTTTATTGTCTAAAAGGAATGAAGAAATTTAAACAATATTCGTAATTTTATAATAACAGAATTACGTTAATGTTGGTTCTCAATACTATATTCTGTAGCTCACTTGCCTGCCCAAAAACGGTTGAACATTCTTGTTATAGGTAGTGCCTTAATAGTATTACTCTAAAGATAAACAACATAAAACTAGAATTTGATATTTAAAATACCTTAAATCTCTATTTATATATAGATTTTAATTTTTTTTAAAAAATAAAATTTAAAATGGTACAAACTAGAACACTGTGTTACCTATAACTTGTAATGAAATTTTAAACAAATTCCTCACCCATTGACATTGGCCCCATAGGTCCAAGTGGAGACTGTCCTGGCATCATGGGAAATCCCATACCAGGCATTCCTGGCATCATTCCAGGAATAGGTGGCATGCCAGGCATCATACTGGGCATGGATGGCATAGTTGGTCCTGAAGATTTATTGTCTGGAAGCCCAGAGGAATCTTCATCATCTGAATTTCTAACCTCTACTGCGAATAGAAAAGTTTACAACAATACTTATTTAGAAAAAAATTAAAATAAGAAAAAGGTTTTATAAACATTATTGCAATATATAATTGGAGCAAAAATGCATTAACACAATAAATTAATTTTGTTTAACCTACTTCAAGTGAAACAAGCCTGCTTAAATCTAAGTGTTTCCACCTTACACGAGCAAAAATATATAACTACAGAAATTGCCGGTAGAAAGGCCGTACTATCGCACATGGGATACCCATATAAAAATTGCTGAACTTTTCGTTTTTCACGGCATGAGACATTATAAATACTACACTTCCATTTTTGGACACTATTAACAAGGCCTTCAAAATACTTTAGCCAAAGAAAAGAAAAAAAAAGGAAAGAGAACAGTTTGCAGTTGAAAAGATTTCTTGAAAAGAAGACCAATTAAAAAGGGAACTTAGGAAGAACATTTATTTATAGAAACCACAATAAATTATTAATAGTTAGTCTTCTTGACAAAAATATTAAAAAATAATGGACAATTACAGCATACCATAATTTTTTTTATTTTCATATCTAACTTATTGGAAATTCTCTTCTAAAACCGAAAATTTGATTGCTTTTTCTTCGGCAAATTTTAATGTATTTAGTTATTAAACATTTAAATTGTCCCAAAAAAGCCTCTGTAAGTAATGCAATCAAAAACGATCCTTGATTGGTTATGACCTCACATGTGCTGAATGGAAACGTGCCGTCTTCACCTGCTAAGGCTATTTCAATGCTCTTTTTGTTTTGATATCACTTATACCGAATGAACATCCTTTGTAAATTATTAGTAAAAATTTTATGAATTAAATTTACGGTTTAAGACTGTGTGCAAAAAGAAAGATTTTAAAACTTCAAATGTTGTTATTTATCACTAAAATATCTGAAGAAATGATTGTGCAGCTCTTTACAGCGAAACAACATTTCTTTTCGGCTGAAATCAGTGGTGTTAAAGTTCATAGAAAATACCACTATTCCACTTACTTTTAAATTAAAATAATGCTCCATTAAAGCCTAATTACTTAATTAAAATAAGTCACAGAATAGATAGAAATAGTATACATTTAGATATAGGATGATTTTATAATTCATTATTGCATTAAAACAAATTAGTATTTTCATAAATAGAGCTCATTGAAAAATATCAGTCCATCATCTTTACATACTATGTGCAAATGTTTAAGAATTCAAATAATGTAATTTAATGTTGCTTCTTTTATTTATTACTAGAGTTGAAGGATTTCCTTTTTAAGTAAATATTTACTAATGCAGTTTATGTAATCTCTTTTTTACTATGTATTAAATATTTAAATACACATTAACGCTTATATTTATTATTCCTTGCGTAAATAGGAATTTTGTTACAGTTAGAAAATATTTTTTTATTTTTAAATTTTAATTCTTTTTTCTGCAATATAGTATTTACGAAGTATGGTTATTGTTCATTTCTCTCGTTATTTTTGCAAACCATTTGTCAATGAAGAATTCTAAAATAGTAAAATTGATACATTATACATTTTTAATTAAAATAGTTGAAAAAATATCAAGATAAACATTTGGTATAGCCGAAAACGTATAAACACTTTCAAGAATCTAGTCCATTGAAATATATCTAACCATCCTCATCACCATAATCTAGTCATACTTAATATTTCACTTAATTTCTCATTTATTCACATCTCATCAACTCATTTATCCACAAAATTTCAGCGAACATCATTAAGTTGGAAGTTTTTGCTTCACTAAAGCTAAAGAACAATAATAAAAAATTAACTTATGCAAAATGGAAAGAAATTCTAATGCATATTCTTTATTAAATAATTAAAAAATATACAGTAATGTTGATATATTTTCTCAATATTTTTATTCTTTGAGTAAATAGAAACTTCGCTATGGCGAAAAATTATTTTTTTATACATTTATAAAATTTAATTCCTGTTTCTGTAATAAAGAACTAAATAAATGCATATGCTGGATTTCAAATACTCTTATAACATAGATTAAGGCAATTAAAATAAGGTCAATAAAATCTACTGGAATATATAAATTTTTTTCCTTTTAACTTTAATCTTTTTTGTTGAAAGAATGACTTTAAAGTTTTGATGGGATCACAAGTTTTTTAAAAGGCTACTGCTATACTGAAGACAATTACATGCTTTGAATTCAAGCTAGAAAAAATAAATAAAAATTATCAATAACTTAAGCTTTCCTACATTTTAAAATCTAAAACTATTTATTCTACATAAAAAATTGATCCAACATTTCTTTCATTTAAGATGAAAATAAATCTTCCAAATGAATTTAAAGTATACATTAAAATTAATATAAATATGGTTAAAAAAAAATGAAAAAAAAACGAAGTTATTTTGTATTTAGAATGCATCATTTAATAAGCAATACCACACACTTTTTTTCATTGAACTAAAAATTCTTAAATATTCAGAGTTAGAAAATTTCGTAACTATTAACAATATTTCAGTGGGTACCATTGAAATTTAACATTATAAAAATATGTTACATTAAACCCACATTGTTACTAAGCACAATTTTTTATACATACATATATGGACCACCTAAAATAGTCGGATTAAATTACAAAAATTCAATTGAAAGCAAGAACGTATTGGCTTTCATAGCACAGCGATTGTAAGTGAATGGCAGATGGACATGTGTGACGTGAGTTCATGAATAATCACGTGACTCCCCGTTTCATCTGAAAACCAACATAAAAAGTAAGCGTTTTTTGATTAAAAATAACTAAATAAATGGCCTTCTTAGGAAAGAAATAAAATGTTTTTTGGAAGTTTTGAGGGATTCTGAATGCCTTAAAATTTAAAATTTTTTTTACTGTAATTGTCCATTAGCTAAGCGGAATTCATTTAGAAGCAGAATCCTACTAACAAGATATAACATGTATAATATCATGTAACAAGATATACATGTACAGTAACTTAGTAATTTTTTTTAAAAGTACATAGATTTTAAAAACTGCTTTGGAATTTTCAAAACCAAAGTTCTAATTTTTTTTTAAATAAAAAGATTCACGGAAGAAAGACTAGGTAATTAATGCATGTGCAAGTTTTCAAACTTTCAAAACTATTCACTTTATGCATAAAGATTGAAAAATGTAAAAATTACAGAAATGGAAAATTTATTAAAAAATAAACTGGTTAGGAAACCCAATTTGAAAATAAAATTTTATCTTTAATAATATAAGATTCTATAATAATAATTTCAATATTTCTTAGTGCAAAGAAATAATAAAAAAAGTTTTAATAACTCTCAGGAAAAAAAAAAGTCTCCAAACAATGGTCAAAAGTACCACTTTACCAACCACTACCACTACATTGGACCTTGTTTATGTAAGTTTTTATTTTCTGTTGATTTTTATTTTATGATGAATTTGAGTTTCTGATGAGTTGTATGAGTTTCTTTTCTGTATTAGTTTTATGTCTTGCATGTTTTTTTCTCCTGGACTTTTAAACAAAACCTTCGGGGTACTGAGGAAGGTTTTTAGGCTTTTGCCATCTTCCTCAATAGAAAAGGTTTTGTTTTTTGGCCACTGGGGCCGGTACCCCCTGAAGACGTCGGCTTCAGTGGTCATATTTTTAATTTTGTTTTATTTCCTTTGCTACATTTATTTCTATTTTTATTCTCTCTTTTTTTGAAAATTCTGCTGTTTTTTAGCGCATTTTTTTAAAAGAAGTTTTGTTCATTTTGTTTAGATATTAATTTTATTCTTTTAGCATATAACTAATAACATATTGATAATTAAATCTAGAGAGTATTTGTTTTTAAAAGTATAATATTTTATTAATATTGTTTGACTCTTCAATTTAAACATTAAACAAAGGACCAAGTAATCAATAATCAGTAATCAAGTTCAATTGGTCCTGTCCAAAACCTTTTTACACAAATTATGTCAAAATTTTATCTGAACAATATTTAAAAGGTAAAATAAATATAGAACTAATAATATATTAATAATTAAATCTACTATAAAATATTTGTTTTTAAAAGTATAATGTTTTAATTAATATTGTTTGACTCTTCAATTTAAGCATTAAAACGAAGGAAGATTAATCAGTAATCAAGTTCAATGGATCCTCTCATTCAATAGTACATAACTGAAGTTTGACCTTGCCATACAGGTTAAGCTATTAGGAACTAAGTGTTTGGTTAGTCATAAACAGGTTTATTTATCTATAGTACTATTCAAGAATACTTTTATTTTATTCATGTTCAATTCTTTTAGCGTAGTAGTGATACATCACCAGTGTCAGTAACTGAAACTGATGTTATGCCCTTCAAAACTGTTACATTTCTCAGTTATTTTGTATTTCCAATTTAAACTAATAAATTTATATTTAAAACAATTTTTTTTTAAAATAGATGTCTTTTTTATCATGCAGAAATTATAAAATTTAAAAAAAAAAAATATTGTGAAAAATAAAAGTTTAATTTTTAAACAAATTAATATTTTAAAATCATCATTATTATTTTTTAATATTGCATTAGTTATCCTTATGCAAAAACATTATTTATCAGTATTAAACCATAACCCCCTAGAGAAGAAGGCCTGCTGGCTCAACGATTTCAACTCCGTGACGGAAGAGAAGGTAATAGCGTCTGTAGCTATAACATAGGAACGCCATTTAAACCTAGTGTTTACAAGTGAATGGTGCGACAAAATTTGATTTTCTATCGAAGATTTAAAGAGACATAGAAGTAAGTAAAATGTACTATTTTTTTTTATGAATGTGTTATGTTTGATTTCAATATATTTTTCTCTAATATGTTGTAAATTAAGTTTGAAATCGGATTGAAAGCACGTATATAATTTAACTTGCATTGGTGTTATGTTGTGAGACGTTATTTGAGTATCTAATGTATTTATACGTGTTATCTGATCTATTTTCATTTGAATTATAAAATAACTTAATTTAGTTAGTATTCAAATATAAAATTACAAAAGCATTCGATTGTATTTTATATTCATACTTCATGAGCTAAAGCATTTTAAATTAATCTAAGCAATTTAAATGGACTTCTCAAGATTTTTAAATAGCCCTAGAATTGTTTATAAAATATACATTTCAATAAATCGGTTAAAATATGTTTGAATTATACATTTATATAAGGCATATTAAAATATATTAGTTACAATACAATATGTTTTACTGTTAAACTTTTTAGTGTTTGTAAGAATAAAATATGCAATTTCTTGAAATACTAATATGATGTTTCTAATGTTTTGTACATTGTTAGATTAGAGATTTGTATATATCTTTCTCAGTAAAAAATACCAAATAATTTGAAATGTAGAATTAGCAGTTGGTATAATTTTACTAATATTTTATAACTACTTTTCACTAATTATTATAAACAAGAATTACAAAGAAATTTATATTGTTTTGGTATTAAAAAATAGTTATTTTTAACTCTAATGAAATTAAATTTAAATAAATTTTAGTTAAAAAGTACCCATATGTGTTTATCTGAAGAATGCTGATAGAAGTTACATTTGTTTATATTTAGCTATTAGAATTTAATATGCCTGAGAAGAATTTTAATATTGAAGAATTTCTAAATGTACCAATGTTCGGGGATAAAAATATTAGTTTCTAATTCTTTATCAAGGTTTGGTTTCATTGTTAACTTATAATTCTTCTAATGTGCTGTTAAAATACTTTAAAAAAAATATTTTGAATAAAGAAAATTTTAGTGAATAAATTACTTAATTGAACACTTATTTTAGAGATTGATGACTACATTTAGCAGAACTTTGTTTTTACGAATCAAAACTTTAGAAAATTTATTTAAGAATCTGTAAACTAAGAAAAATATTTTTAAATATATTATTTGAAATGTTGAATTACCAGTTGGTTTAATGTTGGCAATATTTGAAAACTACCTTTCACCAATTATTATAAACAAGCATTACAAAGAAATTTTTAACTGTTTTAGTGTCGAAAAGTAGTTATTTTTAACTCTAATGGAATTAAATTTAAGTACATTTTAGTACAAAAATACCAGATGTGTTTATCTGAAGAATGTTGATACAATTTACATTTATTTATATGTACCAACATTTGGGGATAAAAATATTAGTTTCTAATGCTATTACAAGGTTTGGTGTCATTGTTAACTTATAGTTCTTCTAGTGTGTTGTTAAAATACTTTTAGAAAAGTATTTTGAATAAAGACAATTTTTGACAATAAATTATTTAATTGAACACTTATTTTAGAGATTGTTGACTACATTTATCAGTACTTTGTTTTTATTAACCAAAACTTTAGAAAATTTATTTAAGAATTAGTTAACTAGGAAATATATTTTGTAACATATTTTTTGGGAAATAAATTTTTTTTTTTTTTGATTTTCATTATTTTAATTGCAAATTAAGGTATTGATAAATACTTAAGTTACAGCCATGAGTCTTAATGTCGATTTATTTTTCAGGAATCAAGCATGGTTTATGTCTGTTGCGTCCCCATGTGTCGAGGAAACTATGATAAAAACCATAAAGTTTCAGTGTTCCGGTTCCCTCAAGACGCAGAACTGCAGCAATTGTGGTTGCGGAAAATCCCTAGGGAAAACTACAAAATAACTACTCACTCAAGGGTAAGTCTTTGATAATTTTTAAATTTAAATGTCAATTTTCATATAAATTCTTATTATTTAATACTTTTATTTTATTCAATGATGATGGGGATTATGGCATCATTCTCATCCTTATTTCCATTTTGAATTAAATTTTTTTTCCTTCGTTTTTTTTCGAGCGATAAATTATTTAAGTGCTGCAACGACTGCTAATAATAATTTGAGAAATGTATATAATATCTTGTATTAATTCAGTGAAATTTAATTTTCATTTTATTAATAAGCATTTATTTGATATAAATTAATTCTACTTGCATGTAATAAAAGAATTGATCTCATTAAACATAAAAAAAAAAAGCAATGGAACAAAGTGTTATTTAACTTTCCTTTTATTAATAGGCACTTATTTCATATAAATTAATTATAGTTACATCTAGTAAACAAATAGACATCATTAAACATAAAAAAGCAACCAAACATCAAAAGTGTTATTTTTGAAAAGATAAATAAATAAAAAACCGCCTTGTGCGCATCCGCGGTTGTTCAAACTCAAGAAATCTTCTGGTTATAAATACCAAAAAAAAAATTATAATAATAATAATAATCAAAATACAAAACAATTAAAATTTAGAAGAAAGAAAAAAACAGAAATTCAATTATATTATATTGTGAATATTCATTATGTTTTATTAATTATAGGTACGTGAAAAACATTTTCGGCCGGAGGATATAAGAAGAGAGGCCTCCCACTTTGATGAAAGTACGGGAAAGTACATATCTTACACCCTGGACCGGCCTGTGTTGGAGAGAGAGAGGCAGTCCCTTGCCTATTTGAGAATTGCCCTACCTATCTGTCCTCAGCTAGTTCTTCAAGAGAGAGTCCTGCAGCAAAGAAGCAGAAAATTGTAGAGCTGCAACTAGCTGAGGCAATAAAAGCCAGTGAAGAGGCAGCAAATTTGTATGCCCAAAAAAATTGTTTTGAGTCAATATCAAAGTTGAAAATGCTGCTAGGTGATAAAGTTCTGCTGAAAAACTGGCATGCCCTTTTTAACGGGGATAAACAGGTAAACTTTTTGAACTTTTCTGATGAAGATGTACCAAATGTTTTATATGTTGTAACTGTGTATGATAATTTATGTATGCATATAAGTTTTAAAGGCCAAAAACTGCTAAGACATGATGGTAAAAAATTACCTATAGCTGTTGGCCAAATAAATGACATTTTTGATACATTGGAATGTCTTGAGAAGCAGCAAATTGATTCGAAAGATCCAATTACTTATTATTTGGAAATTGTTGAATCTTTGTTGACTTCTTTGAAGGATATTGTTGAGGATAAACATAAGGTTTCCCTTGATTTTATTTTAGAGCAATTAAATTTTTTAATGTGTAAGCCTGAGAGGTTTAGGTATTCTTCTAATACTCTAATCCTCTCTTGCTTGTTATTTTACATTTCCCCCCAAGCGTACAAATTCTTGCGTCAGTCTGGTACTTTAACCTTACCTGATCCAAGTACTTTACGCAAAATTAGTGCTAAGTTGCACACGACACCACAATATGAGCAATGTGATTCTATGTTTTTAATGTATGCAAAACAAATGATTTCATCTCTGCAAGAAGAGCAACGATATGTTTCTCTGATGCTTGATGAAATCCACATTCAACCCTACCTTGATTACAAAGGTGGGAATATGGCAAGTATGTCATACGATAGTAAAGGTCTAGCAACTAGTGCTCATACCTTTATGATTCAAAGTAAACTTTGCTCATTTAAAATTGTTGCTCATATTGTGCCTGTCGTTACTATAACTGCAGAAAATTTGCATGCTCTGATTAATAGAGTTATTATTGGTCTAGAACATTTTGGCTACAGAATTTTTGCTGTAACGACTGATAATAACGCTATTAATCGTAGAGCTATGTCGCTTTTCTGCAGTCCTCCAAAACTGAGTTATGTTTATCCTCACCCTTTTGATAATCCACGCCCTCTTTTTTATGTAATTGATTCAGTACACGAGGTTAAGTGCCTTCGTAATAACTGGATCAATCAAAAAAATGGGTAATATATGTTTTACCCCCACTTTGATTCTGATACTGAAAAGGTACAAACTGCTAGCTTTGGCTCTATTCGTAAACTATACGAGTTAGAATCAAACAATCTATTAAAATATGGATATGGTTTGACAAGAAAAGCTTTGTGGCCATCTAACCTTGAACGCCAGAATGTAAAGTTAGCATTGAAAATTTTCAATGCTAATACTGCTATTGCGTTGCGAGAACTTGGTTCAAAGCACAATTTACTTGACTGTAAAGAAACTAGTCAATACATTGACATTATATCTACTTGGTGGGACATTGTTAATGTAAAAACCCCTTTCAAAGGTAAACACATACGCAAAACTATGTGTGAGCCTCTTACTTGTGATGAAAAATATATTTTCTTGCACAAGTTTCTAGATTGGCTAGAACGATGGGGTAAATTAGATTGAGACAGTGGTAGACTAACAAAGGAAATTCTTACTGCTTTGTTAATTACTACTGAAGGTATAATCAATCTGACACAGTATTGCATTACTGAGTTAAAAATGTCGTATGTGTTGCCCGGGAAAATCCAGACTGACAAGTTGGAGTCTAGGTTTGGGTAGTATCGCAGTATGGCTGGTTCTCAGTATCACATTTCCGTATGACAAATGTTTGAGACCGAAAATAAGCTGCGCTTATCCAAACAACTTAGACTGTCTTCTCATCATAAAGGTGATATAAGTATCACCTTTTTTGATGATAAAGAAGCCAGTTCATCTGAAAAAGAACCAATTGATGACTACTTTTTAAACATCAATGTCAATGACTCTGATATTTTTAAAGTGGAAGCATCAATGCCTGTCATAGTATATTTAGCGGGCTATTGTGCTCAAGCAGCACTAAAGCATACTACTTGTACTATGTGCAGGGATCTTTTGGTTCGAGATAAAGAAATGGATTGTGTAACTGAATTCAACCTCATCAAAATTTGTGATCGAGGTGGGTTACTATATCCAACAGAGTTTGTGATAAACGCAGTGCTTCACTCTTACATTGTTGTACAAAAATTAGTTGTAGTTATGAGGATAAATTTTTAAAATGTTGTAATCAACGTAGTATTTCTCTTAATGTTATTCTTAATGTATTGCAAAATAATGATATGGTGTCTACTACAGGTATGTGTAGTGATGGTCACAACATCGAAACATTATTAAATTTTATTTTAAAATCTGCAACAAATACTCTGCTAAACAATTATTGTAAAATGAAAGTTGATGACCATAGTAATGAAAAGCAAAAGAAAAAATTAAAAGCTGCTACTGTAAAAGAAAACAAAAAACAAATTAGGAAACTTAAAACTTTAACCTAACCTAAACCTAATTAAAACTTTAAATGGAACCTAACCTAAACCTAATTAAAACTTTAAATGGAACCTAACCTAAACCTAATTAAAACTTTATATTTAACCGAAACCTAATTAAAACTTTAACCTAACTAAAACTTAACCTAACCTGTAGTAGACATCATAGCATTATATAATCCTTTATTTCATAAAAATGCACATTTATTTTTTATTTAATTTATTCTGCAGAAATAGTCCTTTTTTTATTATTGATAATTATTTTGCTTATTTTTGTATTTTATATATTTAATTTAAATTATTTTCATATTTGTTTTGCCTAGTATATGCTAAATTAAGTTTATTTTATCGCATTCATTTATGCAAAAAAATATTTAAATTTTGTTTTTAACTTTTAACTAAATATATTTTCAAATTCACAAAGATTTATAACAAGGATTATCACTTTTAATGCCTAAAGTAGATTGTTTTACATCACCCCTTTTAAAAATAAATATTAAATTATTATTGTGAATTGTAAAATTATTGATAAGATGTCTGACATCAACACTTTTAAAAATAAAAATTTAAACTTCATTTATAATTCAACGAGGAAATTTCAAACTTCAATTTAATCTAAAATGTGTTTAAACTTTTAAAAATGCATTATAAATAATAGTCTTTTTTTTTCCCTTCATAAACTTGTTTACTTTCAAAACTTCATTTAGATTTCATTATTGGGTGATGTAAGGCAACTACTTTACATTATATTTTGTGGTACATCTCATCAGAAAGTGCAATTTTAGCAGGGTGCGTAGCGTTTTTAAAAAGTGCTTAATTTCCATTTTTGTTTTTTAGAAGCCCTTGAAGGTACTCTTTTCATTTGGTGTTTTTAAAAAGTGCTTAATTTTCCCTAATTTAAAATGAGAATTTTTCCTTTACCATGTTGATCTTCGCTGCGAATTATGCGAAAAGATACTGTTCACATTGTTTTATACAACGTTTTCACAATTAATTCAACATCAATCTGTTTCGGCTTATTGTCAGTCTGTAGCGTATGAAAACGCCATTCGTTTTACATGATTCAAAATTTCATGATTTTTGACAATTGTCAAAGACAATGCTAAAAGGTTTTCTTTTTTGACATGATGGTTTAAAACAAGATAAAATCGTCAATTGTCAAAAACTTTCCAACCCTGCCTAAATGTGTTTAAAAATATTTTTTGAGTGCTTAAAAGGTGCTTATTTTTTGTTGAATAATTTGGCTGCGCACCCTGTTTAAGAAACTACAATTTTATTTTACTTGTATATAGTTCGTATTACTTGTATATAGTTTGTATAATCTAATTTTTAAAATGGAATATCCCCCCCCCCCCAATTTAATGGTGTTCCGAATATCTGTATTTGTAACCAAATCGCCAGCCACAGGTCATATTTTAATAAAATATAAAATGTTTTATCATGTTCTTTAAAAATTATGATATTCTTTAAAAAAATGAAAGAAAAAACATCATTTCTAGAGTGAATTATCTTTTCAACTTCTGTGATTTCAGAATTTTTGTTATTTTATTAATTTAAAATTCTAGCTAAAGCAAACCAGGCATCCACGAATTTTTTTTATTCGGAAGCATTTAGAAAAAGATTGTTTCATGCATCCACGAATTTTTTTTATTCGGAAGCATTTATTCGGCAGCATTTTCAAAAAGATTGTTTCATTAACATTAATTTTTTATCAAATTTTTGTTTGCATTTTAAAGTTATGTTTTAAAATAATATGTAATACTATATATTTGCCTACTGTACAATTATTAGTAATTTATTGTTTTACTTTTACATGCATATTCACTATTTTATCAACGGGTAGCATTTTGTTTCATTAACATGCACAGAAAAATACACAGGGTATCCGCGCACCTGGAAAGTCATGAATTTCAGTATTGAACAAAATTTGTCATGAAACGTCATGATTTTAATTCTTTTTTTTTCTTTTAAAAATCATCGAAATAGGTCATCGAATTTTCAAAATGGATTTTACCCCTCCCCCTAATTTCATGGTGTTCAAAATATCTGAATTTTTAACAAAATCCCCACTCACAGTCATGTTTTATTAAAATATAAAATGTTTTTATCGTGTTCTTTAAAAATTATGGTGTTCTTTCAAAAAATGAAAGAAAAAACATCATTTCTAGAGCAAATGATCTTTTTAACTTCTGTGATTTCAGAATTGTTATTATTATTTTTTATTTTATCAATTTAAAATTCTAGCGGAAGCAAGCCAGTCATTGGCGGGCGAATATTTTTTATTCCGAAATTAGAACAGAAAATTCTTGCTTTAGAAGAAAAGAAATTATTTGCTTTTGTATTTTTTTTCTGCTATTTTATTGTTTCAACTTTTCTGTTTTTTTTTTTTTTTTTTTTTTTTTTTTTTTAAGTTTAAAATCTATAAATATGAAGATGCAGAGTATAAGTGTTTTAGTTATACTATTATTTCAATTAATGCTATAATGCTTTTATTCTGTTTTTGTCAGGAGAAAATAGTAACTTCGTTAAGTCATGAAAAGTTCTTGGAATCAGTCATGGAAAGTCATAAATTTGAAAATCTAAAATGTAGCTGATACCTTGAATACAGTATGCAAGCAAATTTTTCGAATTATCCATGAAATTTTTTTCGCCTTCTGGTTATGTTGGGGTTATGTTTTAAAATAAAATATAGTACTATATATTAGCCTATTGTATAATCATTGGTAATTTATTGTTTTACATGTATATTTAAAATTTTATCAATGGGCAGCATTTTTGAAAGAGATTCTTTCGCTAACATGCATGGTAAGATACACTATGTAAGCCAATATTTTGAATTATCCATGAAATTTTTTTGCCAAATTTTTGTCTGACTTATGGGGTTATGTTTTAAAATAAAATGTTTAGAAATTTGGTCATTTAAAAATATATGACAGTTACGGTATGTATTCTTCAGAAGTGTAGTAATCGTGAAATCGCAAGTATAATGATATAATTTAATCAGTAAAAATTGCATTCATTATTTATACTGGTTATGTTCCTGTTATTTTATAAAAGGAAGAGATGAACAGATTTCTTTTGTTCAGTATATAAATTTGATATATTATGGTGGAGCTTTCTTGATATTTTGCATATGTCTTGTATGTTGAAGTGGTATGTTGCAGGGGTAGAAATTTAAAAAAAAAATTACTGGTCCATAGGACCAGTAACTAAAACATTTTACTAGTCCGCACAAAACTTTACTGGTCCGTCTGCACGTTCCTATTAGCTGCAAATAAAAATAAAAAAATTAAAATTTTTGATTGAAAAAAATCATGATTTTTTTTTTTAAAAATCATAAATTTTTGATTTAAATCGCATTTTTTTTATGATCTTTCATTCTCTAAGTCTCACAAGTCTGCAGTTTGTATAGACTTGCCTTTTTGTATGTAAATGCAAAGAAGATAATAGAATAAGATATGAATTTTAGAATATTATAATTAAGTTATTAAATTCCATTAATGTTAGCATTAATATAATTCAATCGGTATTTCTATTGCTTTTTTTTTTAAAGAATAACAAGTGAATATAAGTTTGAAAATAGAAACAATTTTCAATTTATGGTATTTTTTTTATCCAAATAAATTTACTTGAACCAAATTATAAACATGTAATAATCAATTTTAAAAATTTCTATATTGCTTGAATTAAAAATAATAAAGCGAATTAATAAAAAAGTAAATCTACGATAGATCAAAATAATATTGAATGCAGCAAATCACACATGGCCCCGTTTCTTCCGTTTATCTTTCTCCTCTCCGATGCTGCTAACGCATGCGCAAAACACGGAAGAAAGAAAACCTCTGATGATCGGGAACGAAGAGAGAGCCCGAAATAACGAATCATCAGGCCGCGTCGTCGATTGACAATGACGTCATGAACCAACCCCGCTACCTCCCCCATTTCTCTCCTTCAGTGCCGACGTAACGCATGCGCAAAACAAGATTTAACTTCGACTCACGCGCGCTTGCTTCTTTTTTTTTACGGAGATCGGCTGCGAATTGACCCTAGGCTGTGACGGATAGTGCACGTCATGAACCCACCCCGCTACCTCCCCTATTTCTCTCCTTCAGCAACTCTCCATGTGACGCATGCGCGAAACAAGATTTAACTTCGCCTTCCTCAGGATCGCGCGCTAGCTTTATTTAATTTTTTTTTAAGGAGACTCGCACGCGTTTTTTTTTTTTTTTTAAACGGAGATCGGCTGCGGCGGATGGTGGTCCGGCGGACCACTGTTCATTATTTTATGCTGGTCCGACTCCGATTTTAGTGGTCACGGACCAACGGACCACCGTTAATTTCGAGCCCTGTGTTGGGAAGTTTATTAAGAAAAAATTTTCAATCTCTGCCTTTTTCCCAGCTTGCACCCATGATTATAATGAAATTATATTGATAAAATAAAATGTTTGGAAATTTGGTCATTTAAAAATATATGACAATTACGGTATGCTTTCTTCAAAAGTGTAGTAATCGTGAAATCGCAAGTGATGATATAATTTAATCAGTAAAAATTGTATTCATTATTTATACTGGTTATGTTCCTGTTATTTTATTAAAGAAAGAGATGAACAGATATATTTTGTTCAGTATATAAATTTGATATATTATGGTGGAGCTTTCTTGATATTTTGCATATGTCTTGTATGTTGAAGTGGTATGTTGGGAAGTTTATTCAGAAAAAATTTTCAATCTCTGCCTTTTTCCCAGCTTGCACCCATGATTATAATGAAATTATATTGATAAAATAAAATGTTTGGAAATTTGGCCATTTAAAAATATATGACAATTACGGTATGTTTTCTTCAAAAGTGTAGTAATCGTGAAATCGCAAGTGATGATATAATTTAATCAGTAAAAATTGCATTCATTATTTATACTGGTTATGTTCCTGTTATTTTATTAAAGGAAGAGATGAACAGATATTTTTTGTTCTGTATATAAATTTGATATATTATGGTGGAGCTTTCTTGATATTTTGCATATGTCTTGTATGTTGAAGTGGTATGTTGGGAAGTTTATTCAGAAAAAATTTTCAATCTTTGCCTTTTTACCAACTTGAACCCATGATTATATTGAAATTATACTGATAAAATAAAATGCTTGGAAGTTTGGTCATTTAAAAAAATATATGACAATTACAATGTTTTCTTCAAAAGTATAGTGATCTTGAAATTGCAAGTAATGATATAATTAATGATATATGTTTTAAAATAAAATTTTTAAAAATGTTTTTTTCTTTTTTATATATATTCTCTTCTTACTGATTTAAATAAAGATTTTGTTCTATATATATATATGTTTGTGTCATTATTAAAGCATACTTATACTTTAAGATAAAATTAATCTTCATATACTTAATTACCTCATTCATTACACACTGTTACACACAGTTCTAGTCTATATCATCAAAGTAATGATTCAGCTTATTTAATATGCCACATTAAATCATTTTTATCACATGCATGCAAAACAAAAGAACATAGAAAGAAATTAGACGGACAGGTGTTAATTTGTCAGTTTACTGCAGTAAATAAAAAAATTTCAGAATAATTATATAAATTTACTTTAAATGTTTCAAAGGTTTATAAAGGATAAATCTTTTTATGCTTTTTTTATAGAATTTTATGTTAAGTGTTCTTTCCAATTACGTTTTGTTTCCATGAATGTAATGTTAAGTACTAATTTTAAATTCTGAGGAAATTATTTTTATTTTTAATCAATTGATATATATTAAATATGATTGATTACTCTTAAAATTGTTTAAAATGGAAATTTATCCGTAAAAAAAAGGTTTGGATAAATCTTATGAAAATAACCAAAAAAAAAAAAAAATCTTTAAATACTAATCTGAAATTTCTTACTGCGTTAATTTACTTATTCTTTATCATGATTTTTTTCTTCTTTTGGTTCATTTTAAATCTATTATTTTAAGGCAAAGATTATGTATACACAATTATTCAGATCATAAAAAATTCCGATTCTTATTTTTAGCTTTTAAAAATGAAAGAAAAAACAATAAATCGAATAAAACTAATAAGGAATCGACTATCCTCATATCTTCACAACCACCTCTGATCGCTCTGAAGGGAGAAAACAGCAACGCTCTTTTCTACCTTCTGATCGTGACGTCACAAACAAGCTCCTAGGCCTTCTACTCTAGGTGGTTATGATTAAACGCATATTTATATTTAATGGCTGAGGTGTTCACTTTTGTTGTTCAATGAATTGTGGAGCTTCAAAAATTATAAACCTTTTCCTATTATATTGTATTATTTTCCTTTAAGTTAAAGTAAATTGTATAAAAAATTTCAAATATTTATTGATACATGTAATTATTATATGTACAATGGTTACACCTATAGAATTTTTATCTTTCACCAAAGTTCAAGGTTTTGGACACTTTGAGACAGTTTTACCCAGTTTAGGTCAGTTTAACCCAGTAAAACCCATATGTTCAGTCCAAAACCCCAACCCTGATTGTAACAGCAATTTTAGTTATATAAATACATATATTCGGTAATCAAATTTCACTATAAGTTACATGACATTACTTATTTAACTCTAACTGGAGCAATTTCTTTTAAGAACCCATCTGAAGGTTTAAAATTCTATTTAAAATAGTAATTTGTTTAATATTTTTCATCATAACCTAACATAATAATTAGATTAATTCCTATTCAATGATTTAAAGAGACAAATTGAACATTTTGGAACAACTAATATTAATCGTACAATTTTTTATTTTTTAAAAATTGTAAATGATAGCAAATTCAAAAAGAAGATAACTTGTATAAATAAATTTAATCAATGAAGTTTTGTTTTTCCTTTTTTATTCTAGTGGCTTTGAAATATTAAGAATACTGAAAAACTAAGCTGGTAGAACAGAGAAGATATTTCTATCACTTTTGCACACTTAATTTCCGATGATTTTTATTTTTAAGAAAATTTCTTATAACATTATATTCTATTACTACCTCTTATGAATTTTTGCATCTTGCTTTAGTAAAAAAAAATTTTTTTTCTTATTTTTTTTTCTCTCATCAAGAGTCGAAATATTTTTTCAATAACATTTACAAAAGATATACTCACGTTTATTGTCACCCTGTCTTATCATTACATGTAATCGAACATCATCTTCAGGGATGCCTTCCATTCCATATATCTCAACATCTACACTATTTCTGGAGGTTTGTGCATTAGGCACTTCTTTAATAGTTTCTTTGTGTACCTAAGCAAATTTAGAAAATTAAATTAAATAGCAATTAACAAACTAATTTAAAATGTCCTTTATAAATATATTTACCTGCATACAATGAATAGCCAAACCAGGTCCTGTGTAAAGCTTTTTGAAACATATATGACATTTAAAATGTTTTGCTTTTTGATGCTGAATTAAAATTTTTTCATCTTCAAATTCTCTATTGCAATACCTTTTAAAAAACTTAAGGAAAACACAATTTTACTAATAAATTTTGATTTATATCAATGTGGATAGTATCTCAGGGCTATGACTATTAGGTTAAAAATGAATCTTTTACAAACACTACAGAACTAATGAACTATATTAAAGTTATTTTTTCAATTTAAAATTTAACACTCTAATAGATTGAAAATTCTACATAAAATTATGTAGTTCATTTCATTTAAATAATTAAATCCCCAACCAGTTAATTATTTACAAGTACCAAGGCAGGCACTACAAGGTTTCTGTCGTTTCAAAACTTCAAAAAAAAAAAAAAAACAATTTTTTACAAAGGATACTGTTTAAGCTGGTCGGAAAGATTTCTTTTTTGTGATCTACAGTAGAATAATCGCCAAGTCAAGGCAACTAAAAAAAAAAAAAAATTACAGAAGGGAACTAACTTTATGGTATAACTTAAAGCCATCTCCAAGAACAAACCTCTACATGTCTTTTTTTTTAGTAAAAATTTTTGAAACTTTTAAGTCCATGGGTGTTTTGGCATGATAGGAAAATATCCTTAGCTCGACTTCTTCTGTAATGTTTTTTTCTTCTTTCGGGACAATATTTCCATTTTAGGTCTTGTACCAAAAAAGTCACCTTATTTTGATGGCAACTGAATAGTGGGATATAAGGAACTAAAAAAAATATAATAGAAGGGAATCAACTCGAAAGGTATAACTATAACTGAAAGCCACTCTGAGGAAAACATATTTCCTTAAAAAATATTTTGCCCTTCGACAAGCTGGCAAAGGTAGATACAGTATAAGTTTCCGTATCGTGATTTGCGGCAGAATAATCGCCATGTCTTGCTAATTGGCTAAAGAGAAACTAAAAGAAAATTACAGAGAGGGATCACATAACTCAAGCCACCAGCAGGCAAAAATTGACATATTTTTAACAAAACAATTTGCAAGTTTAAAATCCATTTGGCGCATTGGCAATTGTAATTGGTGAGACAGATCAAGGAATGGAAAGATCTTGGACGAATTATTTTTAGTGTAAAAAAAAAAGTCATAAATTTTATTTTTGAGGTAAAGCTCTATCCAATTGAAATATGTTATTAATTTAATTAAAAAAACAACCTAAGTTATACTTTAATATAAGTCATGATATTCAAAAATATGTTCAATAGGGTAGGAATATTTCATCAAAAAAAGGATACCAACACCATGGCTTTGAGGGCTTCTTTTTCTTTCGGCCCATATTTTAGTTTATAGAATAAAAATGAATAATCTAAAGGAATTAGAAACACGTAGAAAGTATTTATTTCCTAACTTTTAAATAATATTCAATAATACTGTAACTTATCCGTATTTAATATTAATTTTATTAACAAACATCGACCGATGTACAAAACAACATCAACACAACATATCGTCACTTAAAAGGGAATTGAAAGTAAAAGTTAAGTTTTTTTTTGTATCACAAATGGAAAAAACTCAATGCATTAAAACAGTTTGATAACCTTTGAAATATCCATATATTTTCGACATATCGAACAAAAACTGTTGAAACTAAACCTCTTCTAAGCGAAAATTGTTTTGTCTGTCGGATGCATGTCTGCCGGTTCTTCATCTTTTAAGAGTTTTTAAATTGAATTGAGTGTCAATGGGCACTTTTAATCATTAAATACCATATTTCCAATAAAAAAAGTTTAAGAGATTTTTAGAATGATAAATTAATCGATTAATCTATTTATCGATTTTTTTCTGTTTCCATGCGATTTAAGTATTGCCTTTTGATTAATCGAAATCAAACTAATGATTTTTGCCATGGCGGATGAAGGTACGTTACAATGTAATCATGTTAGTTTAATATAATAGTATTTGTTTTCAACTAATACGAAAATACATAAAGATTTGCTGAAGACATGCCGCTATAAATTTGTTAAATTCTAAAGAGTACTCCCAGATTCAATTTCATTTACTTCTTATTGACGGTTTTAGTAAACACAACCTCTGATGTCAAAATTGCAATATTCAAGCTATATCTTCGCTTTGCATAACAATTGTCTCTCAATAAATCTTTTAACTTTATGTTTACAAAATTTTATTTAAATTGGTTTTAGATTATTGGAATTGTTTTATTTTTAAATCCTTTAATGATTTCGAATTTTTCTTTGGGAATGATATTTAAAAATTCTGAATTTGATAAGATATTCTACAATTTTTTTAAGCTAAAAAATTGGCAGGAGAACACTTGAGTGAGCCAAATTTAATTTCAAATTGGTAGGATAACACTTGAGAGAGCCAAATTTCATTCAAAATTAGCCAAACTGACTGTTATGACTAATTCAAATTGACTTCCCAGTTCTTGGAACCTACTTTGTTGTTATTCAATCACGCTGTAATTATAAAAAGTGAATAAAAGAGGTTAATTCGTTTAATTTTATAAACTTATCCTTTTATAATTTCGTTGATTTTATTTCGCTATGTTTAATAATAATAAGAATCTTAGATTTCAATGCTTTAAATCTGGTTCTCTTTGTGCATTGGAAATGCCAAATTATTTTGTAAAAAAATTTTTTGATTAATTATATTGTTATGTTAAATTATTTATGTGGCAATGAAAATGTATATGTTAGCCCATACCTTATGATTGTGATTATTTGGAGTGGAGTTGATTATTTGGTTGTATAAGTGTTGATCATTAGGTTTCTTCAGTTTTTTTTAAATTAATTACTAACATTTAAAAAATCATTTAAATTTAAACTAAGGAATTAAATTGTTTTTATGTACTTTCTTGAACATTGAGCAGTGAACATACTTTAATAAAATTAGCCTATAAAATTACTAAAATGTGCACTTATCAGCCTGTATAATTTTTAAATATCAATCTCATCAGTTTGACTATCTCGGTTCATCATCATCAGGGGTCTGTCTAAGCCGAATTTACTACCGTTTAGCGGTACCTTCACTAATTCAACTTTAGGAAAGACGGTAGTTTCACAAAATACTTTTTCTTATAATTTAATTTTTGTATTCCTTAAGAAGCGACAAATCCATATTTTTCAATTTTTGTGTTGATTTTTTAATATAGTTTTTAATTTTTCACAAATTATGTCTAAATTTTCACAAAATAGGTACCTCCATGAAAACCCCAGACAGACCCCTGATCATAACAATTATACATTGTCTTTTGATTAGCATTTATGTTGAATTTTTTTGTTATAATTTCTTGAAATACTCTAAATAATTACATTCTTATGTTGTTAATTTAATTAATAATTATCAAATATGCAGCAATGTTATTACAATGTATTTCTTTGTACAGAGAGATTTCCGTATTATGATCTGTGGCAGAATAATCGCTAAATCTTGGCAACTTCAGAGCAGCTGCTCACGAGAAACTAAAAAAAAAGAACATCACAGAAAGGGACCATTTCGAAAGGCATAGTTCGTAGCCTTCCATGGGCAAACATCTTCATATTTTTCTTTAAAAAATTTGCTTGTCTAAAATCTATTTGTCACCTTGGTGATGAGTAATTGGCACGGCAGATCAGGATATGGAAGAAATATCCCCAATTCATGGATAATAGATTAAGCAGTTTATTAAAGTAAAATCAAAAGTTAGTAAGCTTTTCTGATGTCCCTAATTTTAAAATTATTGAAGTTTCTCAAAATTCATAGCAAAGCTCTCAGGGGTCTGTCTAGGTTTTTCTGAGAGGTACCTATTTTGTGAAAATGTAGAAATAATTTGTGAAAATTAAAAATTATATTAAAAAATCAACACAAAAATATAGATTTACTGTTTCTTACAAGACACAAAAATAAAATTTTAAGAAATGTGTATTTGGAATGTGAAACTACCATTTTTCCTAAAGTTTAATTTGAGAAGGTACCGCTAAATGGTAGTAAATTTGGCTTGGACAGACCTCTGGCTCTATATGGGACTGGACATGCCTGAACCAAAATGGTTGCTAAGGTTTGGGGTCAACTAAGTAGATGCATGCGAGAATCTACACGAAACTTGGAAAGCTCAAAGAGTAAAACTCATAGCCATTATATATTTAAAAATTTAATATTACTACGAGTGGGCTGTTTCACTTTCAGTTGACGAGATTTTTTATTTGCGATTAGTGAAATTAGGTATGGTTATACCATATCTCCAATGAGATACCTGAAATGTTCAAGTCACAATCATTCATTACAGTTTTTTATATTAACATCAAAGTTTTTATTTTATTGAAAGTATTTTATTTTAGTATTTACTTCATTTATTTTGTGATTAATTTGCCTGAAGAAAAATTAATTTCATAAGTTTAAGGATGTTATGAAAGGAGAAATGTAAAATTTGTGTGTTATTGGGCTTTAAAAAAGTTTAAATATAAATTAAAATGTCTAAAATAATAAAAAATGTTGAAAAGAACCCTGGTTATGCAACAGTTACTCTTTTGCTTTTAAGTTTAATGTATTTAATTGGATTTTTATTATTTTTCATGTTCTTTGATGATAAATCAAGTAATTTCTTGTGCTTAGCATTTAAGTTTATTTATTTTCATTTGTAGGTGCATCTTCCAGCAGTAATTCTGTGGATGAGGTAAATATAGTTTTTTTTCCCTTTAATTTTTTAAATTAATTCATTTTATTAAATAAAACTTAACTTTAATAAAAAAAAATTGTGAAAGAAAAACGATTCATAATTTGTGAATATAAAATAAGTGTTATTCTGTTCTTCAACCAGAGTCCTGCTTTTGTGAATTTGTGCAAATAGAGTCTCGTTATTTCAAAAATTACTTAAAACCTTTTCAAGAAGTTTTTAAATTGTAGATTGATAAAAGATTCTGCTCAACAATTGTTGCGACTAAATTAGAAATGCAACATACAAATATTTGGTATTTAGCCTATAGCTCAACACAGAATATTCATTTTGGACAAATAATGGAAACAAAATTACTCACATTTTTAATAATTTCACTTGACATATTTTAAATAACACAACTAAGTTATGAATCACTTTTAATGTGTTACGCATTAAGTAAATTTAAACAATTGTTAAATTTATAATATTTTATATAAAAAATTGCCGGAAATTAATTTTTATTTACATAATATTCTATCAATTAATTTTATGAATAAATATAAATTGATCAATTAATTATTTACAAAAAAAAATGATTTAATATTAATAAGAATGTGCACACGATGTTTGTGAAAGTAGAAATATTTTCTTAGAATACTATATTTGAAATTAGGGAAACTTAGTTTGTCTCAAACCGTCTTTCTTTCCCACCCCGGGAAGGGTTTATTCGATTAACAAAACAATAACGACGATAAACAAATTTGAGAAGAGTCCGATTAAAAGATAAAGTATTTTGTGAAGGGTTCGTTTTTATGAAAATATATTTTGTGGAGGGTCCGATAACGGACCCAAATTTCTTCTAAACAGACCCCTGATGTTGTAAAAATTATTACAGGTTGATGGAAGAATAGACAGCCAACCTCTTTCAAATTCGACAAGTGAGTATTGTTATGCATTCAAATCTTTTATTAACAGCATTGTTGCCTATTTTTTCTCCAATGTTTTAGCTTTGCAAACTAGGAGCTAAATTAAGATAAATATTTATTTTCTATGTGTGATATTAACAATAGGTAAAGTTAGTTAAGCTATCAATATTATGCATAAAGTTAGTTCTTAAAACTTCAAATAAAATGAGGACAGATCTCTTTAGCATAGAAATAACAGATATCTTAAGATAGTTTTACTTAAATAGATTTCAATAACTTGTCACAATGTTTTCTTGCAATTATGTTGTGATTGTTTAATATGGTAGAAGTTTAGAATAATGTCTTACGTTTTCTGCTACCGCGTGTTTACAAAAGGTACTGAAAACCATCGTCCGTACAAGGAAAACTGACACCTCCACCTTGCTAGTTATTATGAAGGGTAAAGAAATGCTAGGTTTAGGAGGAGAGTGTTTGTGTGTCGTAGAGAAAAGATCTCCATAAAAACAAAAAAGGATGGGGTGCTTTTTCTAAAACAAGGAGGCACAAATCTTGCTAAATGTATTCATTGTATCTTGTTTGAATAGTGACCTTCAAAGTAGAATTAGCAAAGTTTTCACTACAGCGCGAGAACGCGAGAATCTCACATATTTTCTCGCATTAAAAAATGATTAAAGCGAGAAGTTTGCGCACTCAATCAAGCAATTTTAAAATTCGTGAGTCTTGCGAATTTAGTCTTCCGCCACTTTGAATAAAATCCGCCATTTTGAAAAAGACTTGAAAACAGCTACAAGTGTTGAGAAAAAATGAAAAAAAAATAAAACAAAATATCGTAATAGATTGACTGATGAGCATTTGAGCAACCTAATGAGAATTGCTGATGAAAAAGTAGATATAGAACATTTTCCATATGATGATGCAGCAAAAATATTCAATGGTTTAGAAATTAGAAGATGTTAAAAATGTATTATAGTTATAGAAATATTTTTTTTCCAAGTCTATTCGTGCCTTTTTAATTTTTAGAAATCTCACTTAACTTTTTGAAATATCACCCAGTTTTTGAGAAAGAATGAGAAATTCTCTCCCATTTTTCTTTCTGTAATGAAAACACTGATTAGGAATTATTCACATAAATATGAGAAATAATAGTATTATATTACGTTTGTGCAATTTATAAAAATGTTGCAAACGTCAAAACGACATATTGACGCTTGTCATCTAATTATCAAATTGTGAAAGAATTGGGAATTGTCGTGAAGAATTGGGATAGGCTAAAACAGTGAAAGCCATAACCTGAAAATGGTAAATACATATGGGGCAAATGTATATACTAGATAGTGGCATTTAACCTTAAAAACAAAACATCAGTCTAGGGTATACCAGGGACCTGGAAGTCTATACCTGGGAGTTGTTTTATAAGAGCAAAATTAAAAAAACTAAATAAATGTCTATTATACTGGTAAGTTATATATTAAGATAATATTAAACTATAATTTTACAATACTAAACAAAAATTGTCATAAAAATAAAGTTAAGAATTGTCAGTTTATAATGTTTTAAAAAAGCTGTCTTTTACACTAATAATATAATGGCTTTTTATATTTTATTTCAGCAAGTCCTGATACTGAAAATTTTTTAGTTGTAAGTAGTTCAAGCCAGTCAGAAAGTGTCAATCAAGGTAAAGTTATTGTTTTTGATTTTTAATAAGGATATCTAATGTTAAAATTAGAAGTCAAAATTATTTTTGCAGTTAAATGAAAAATGAAAAGCTAATCATTTTTTAATTCATTATTTTATTACATACATGCTGCAAAATATTTTGATAATATTGAGCATTAGAGTAAATTATAAATGATCCCTAAGTAAAGCACAGAAAACTATATATTTTTTTTATTTAAATGAAATGAATAGCAAAAAAAACTCTTATGTTAGAATTTAATTGTATGTTTAGATTAAAATATGCTTCTATTATTTTAAATATTTATATCTTTAATTTAATTGTGTTCTGCAATTTTAAATGCTGTAGTTTTCATTTACTCTATAAATACAAACATTCTCATCTTACTATAAATAATAAAATACTTGTAAAAAAGGAAATTTTTCATTTGAAAGGTTTTATTAAATAGTCTGAACTTTAATAGTCCATCTAGTTTGAAAACCTGTAATTTAATTATTGTTTTCTACAATTTTATCACTATAGTTTTCTTTTTTCTTACTCCTCAGCTCTACAGTCCATGAAGGACCTTGATCTTCTTTACCACACAGCTCCACTTTTCCGGTCCTCAATCTTTATCCTCCAATTTTTGATTTTCATTTTTTTCAGATTTCTTTCTACCTCATCAAGCCACTTTTTTCTAGGACATCTTCTCATCATTTTTCTGACATTTCTCTTTTCATCTAGTTTTTCTTTTTAGATTTTCTTTGTTGCTCTTTCCTCACTTTTTTTCTGTAAACATAAAAATTATTATTTGTAAATAAAATACTTCTCAAAATTGAAATTTTGTTTTTTGTTTAAAATGTTCTTAAAACTTATGTTAACTTAAACAATTTAATTTTTTGTCCGTACAGTACTATATTAAATTAAATCTATTTGTTTTTCAGTTGTTACTTCTAATGCTGCTAGCGATGGCTGTACAGTTGTGAGTAGTTCAAGTCATATGGGCGGTGCTAGTCAAGGTCAGTGACACCAATAGATATTTATGAAAATTTCATACATTGTTATGATATTTATACTCTTGAAATTGTCTTTAATTTCTACTGTTGATCACTGTTTGTTAAAAATCAAATGCTTTCAGATACTGTTTCGTGATAAAAATTAAAATTTCTCATTTTGTTTTAAAGATATTTGGTTTTAATATAAACAAGTAGATGTGAAACATTCTTTTTATCACAGAAAATCTGTATCTGATTTAGTTTGAAGCAATTTTTACTGTGGGGCACTCTGTTCTTTTTTAGCTTGAGTTTTTAAATACTAACTTTTTTTAAAATATCGATAATATGATAAAAAAATGAAATTTTGTATATACAGTGAAACCTCCTGTTATGGACACTCCTGCAAAGCGGGCGCCTCTCAATACGGACATATTTTTAATTCCCTGGGAATCTTCTATGAATGAACCATTATGTACATTATCTTCAAAGTGGACACTCCCATAACCGGACGCGGGCAGTCATTTTGTCCCTGAAACGTTATTTTCTATCTCTTCAATCCGGACACTACTTTTTCTAAATTTGAAAAAAGAACTATTAAGCTTAAAAAAAGCAACTTTTCACCATTTTTAAAGTATGTAAATTTTTTGCCTTATCCAGAACTAAAAATATTGTTAAGCTATTTCACTACAGAAGAATCAATCTTTCTCCTGTCACCTTGCGTTATCTTTGTAAAGAAAGGAGAGAAAATGGTATTGCTTCCCTGAAATAATTCGGACATCGGCATCTTTTGATCTTTTCATCTGGACCACACATGTTATGAGACCCTTCAAGTTGAAATGACATTTTAAATGCTCTCAATGCTTCTTCCCCATTAAAAATTTCTTTAATTTTATTATCAGTTTAAAGACTGTATTTAGCACAACTGGAGTAAAAAAAGGAAACCAGAAGTATAATCTTTTAGGTGTTCATATGAATGAAACATTTATTCAGACACTTGATAGCTGATCAATTGTGAATAAACAATAGGTCCTCTTGACTTAAAAGCATGCATTGCTTTTTTTTCTGTGAAACCTGGGAGTGTTACTTTCAAGAAGGTATTAACCATGTTCCTTATCAATTGATAGGTAGGTGTAAGGGGATGTAAACCTAATAATTGAAACGGACTGAAGACTAAAGCTCCAGATCGGTATCATATGTCTAACTTGAGTATCTATGCTAATAGGAAAATTATATTCAGTAGCTACATCTTGAATTATGTATTTATATCAAACTTCTTTATATATTCTTTTTTATCTTCCCTAAAGTTTAAATAAATATGCTTCTAGATAGCTATTGTGGATTATTTTATTATTTCCACATCTTTGAAAATATTCTAAAAACAATTTACGGTGTTAAACTTCATTATTATGGTACCCTTCCCGTAAACGGGCAATTTTTTTGTCCCCAAGAATGTCCGCTTAACGGAGGTTTTACTGTATTTGCTAGGTCAAAAAACCTTTTTATGACTTTTATGTTAGGTATTGATCTAACATAAAGGGCTAAGTCCCACATATGTGGCATAACACACACATTGACCAGTTATTGTTAAGTCAATATGACTCAAGGCATGTGTAACCAATTTTGTTAATTTAAATTTGTTATTTTTTTAGAGTTGAGCCTTGATTTATCGTTCCTACATTAATCATCTTGTTGTAACAATTCCGTCCCAAATGCTGGACTTAAAATGTAATAATACCAGTTTAGATCATTTATGAAACTTATTTATTATGTCTATCATTCAGAAATTTATTAAAATATTTTGAGTGAAGAAACAGTATAAAAAAAACTTCTAATGCTTGCTTATATGCTGAATTGATAAGTTTTAGGAAAATGCTTCAATTATCCTGTTTAATGTCTATGCACCAGTTGTTGACACTTGTGGTGTTAGAACCGCAAGAAATAATTGCAGAAGCTGTAGAAGCAAGAAAAGTGATACTGATAAAGATAGCAGAATATGTAACAGGGAGGAATTTTCTATATTCATACAAACTTACAGCAAACAAATAGCAATCTGTTACAATTGTTTGCAGTGAAAGAAGTATTCAAAACAAAGTTTCAAAATTTTAATTTAATAAATGTGTTCTTTCCTCTTCCTTTTGCATTGGAAATAATTATGCTGTGAATACATAATTTTTTCAATTGAAGCCTTTATACTTACTGTAAATTATTAATTTTTACTCCTTTATTAATTTTGAAGTCATTATTTGTTGTTTTTTGTTGACCCAGATTCTACATTTTCCCATAACTATCATTCATAGTGAAAGGTTCATTGTGAAACAATAGAATAAGATTCTACTGGAATAGAAGTTCTAAAATTTTTGAAATATTCTGTAAAAAATATTTTTTAGGAACTTTTTTCTCTGGCACGATCTTAAATCTCATTTTTATAAACATGTACATGAAAAAGATGAGAACATTATTCGAAGTAGAAGAGCTGAAATTGCTTTTTGAAAATTATTTTAACAATTTTTAATGTTTGAAAATCGGTTAACATTTTTTATAACTGTCAAAAATGAGGATTACAATATTCCTTTATTCTCTAATGAATGCTAAAGAAGAATGTCTTTTAAAAGATTTATAACGAGGAAATTATTTTTAAAAAAATGAGGTATACATACATGCGATTCTTTTGCCGATTCGGGAAATCCACTAATTTGATTATTTTGTCGTATTTCCGCCATTTTGAATATGCGAGACTGTGGAAGAATCCACCAATTTTATTCTACAAATTCAGGATTTTATACTTTTTCTTTAAAAAAATTCATAATATTTAGTGGAAAACTCGTCTGTCAACAGCAGATTAGCAGAAATTTTCGGTACTTACGTATTAACGCAACCAGGCCAAAATTCGCATAAATCACCAAATTTGGCGACCCTACTTACGGCAACCCTAAGTGATTTATATTATTTTTCTTCACACATCTTGAATAAATGTATACCGGGCAGTGGCACTTGACCTTAAAAAAACATCAGTGTAGGATATACCGGGCAAATGTATACCGGGCAGTGGCACTTGAACTTAAAAAAACATCAGTGCAAATCGCATACATACAAAAAACATAACATACAAATCGCGCCAACCTGGTTGCGATAATACGTAAGAACCAAATTTTCTTCCACTTTGCCACCTTTATTTCTTTATGAGCTTTAAAAATCTTCACTCTCCCTTCTTTTTTCAGCTTAAAGGTTTTGCCTCTTTGCTAAGGAGGAGAGTTAGATATAGGCACAGATACACCACTAATTTGATTATTTTGTCGTATTTCCACCATTTTGAATATGCGAGACTGTGGAAGAATCCACCAATTTTATTCTACAAATTCAGGATTTTATACTTTTTTTAAAAAAAAATTCATAATATTTAGTGGAAAACTTGTCTGTCAACAGCAGATTAGCAGAAATTTTCCTCCGCTTTGCCACCTTTATTTCTTTATGAGCTTTAAAAATCTTCACTCTCCCTTCTTTTTTCAGCTTAAAGGTTTTGCCCCTTTGCTAAGGAGGAGAGTTAGATATAGGCATAAATACACACGTGGAAATTCTTAAATTTTGTGCATACTTTTTAAAATATTCAAAAGTGACTGTATTTGCATAAAATATCAAAGTTCCAATATTTGTAAGAAAAATTATAAATTGAGCTGTTTCCTTAAAATATTCCAAGTTTTCCTTATCTACGACAACGTGCATACTAAAGCACTTGCGTCAAAATGGTTTATACGTAACTTGCGATGTGGATTAAAATGATTTATCGCCATCGGGATTTATGGTTAATATTTATATAATTTACAACTTCTCATTCACATGTTTTTCAAATCATATTTTTTTGTTATTCTCACTGAACTGATTTAAAAATTTTAGACTGCAATTTAATCTGTTTGTAAGTCTCGCATGTGATGTCTCTCCACATTGCCTACATTCACGAGATTTCAAAGTTGCAATTTGTTTTCCTACAATATAAAAAAGCTACAAAAAAAAACATTGCAGTCCTCCTAAGTTGAATATAACCCATCGTTAATCAAATTCACCTTCCTGTCCTCTTCTCATGAGTTGGCACATAAGACTTCTATTAAAATTGAAGTGTTTTTTACTTAATTTTTTTATTTTTAAAAAACTGATTCTTAAGCACATTGTTTAAAAATTGAAGAACACAATTTGTATTTATGTGCTTTTAAAATTTATTATCAAGTTTCATATTTGCATGATTTTAATATCAAACATCTATTTTTGCATGTATGTATTTTAAAAGGTATACATTGCGATTTGTATTCACGGGATTTAAAAATTAAATATTATGATTCATTCATATGATTTCAAATTCACACATCACTTGTATTCACATGAATTAAATATGAAACATCATGATTCGTATTCACACGATTTATTTTTAAGAGTTAATAGAATTAATTCTTTGGATAAAAAGCTAAGATAGAATAAGTTTTGTTTCTAATTTAATTTATTTTTATTCAAAAATAGACCATATCTGTGTGATGAACGTAGAAATTTAGTATTATGATTTTGCAGGTACTTTTTAATAGTGTTCTTGGATAGTTTATTATTATTTATTTTTTTTTTCCCGTCGTACTTGATTTAATAAATGGGTATGGGACTAAATTTACTGAAATTTTTTTTATCCATTTTTGTGTTAGACTAATCACATTTATTGGTTATTATATCATTCAAAAATTCTTCATATTTAAAATTTTTGTGTTTTAGCTAAACTTTTATAATATGATTATTGAATGTAAATCATTTCCCCCCTTTAATTTCTTGAAGCTAAATGGTTAGATTTCTGTGTTTTAGATTTAACAGATTTTACTCAAAATCATAATTCAATACCTTAAATAATATAGATACATGTATACTGATAGGATAAAAATTCAGTAAAATAAATTGAGGCATGATCGAAAAAAACAAACAAACATGTTTTTAAAAACATGTTTATGAGCATCGCATTGTTGCATAAGAAATATATTAATCCCCAAAAAAATTTTTGAATTAAATATTTTAACATGTTTTGTAAACTTGTTAAACATGGTTTGCCGCTTTTCTTTATAATCAGTCATTGGATTTTGTTCCATTTTAAAAGTTTTTTTTTTTAAAAAATATATTTTAATTTACACTCGAGAGTTATATGTTTAGTATTTATAAAGATAGAGCATATTTATAATTTTTTCATAAATGATTAAAGAGTTTCATGGAAAAATACCTTATGTGATGTTTTACTGTGTTTGAGATAATTGACTTTAGAATTTTATGACTGGAAACTTAATTTTTTTTTTTTTGAATTCACTTAGTTCAAAGATTTGATAAAATATATTAGTGTTCTATACTGATCATAACTTGTACTAAGAACTGGAAAGTAAATGTTACCACTTCCAATAATCTCTTTAATTATATCTAATTACCCATATATATATATATATATATATATATATATATATATATATATATATATATATATGAAAAAAGATTATTTGTAGGAAAGAGGACAGTCATACCAACATAAAGCTTATAAATTCATATTATTTTAAATTTAAATTTTTTTTTGGCTAACCAAAAATTTTTTTTTTTGAGGGGGCTGTAATACAAAAGTTATAAAAATACTTTTGTATTAATAAAAGCATTGAAACTTATTCATTTTCATAAAATGTCTTAGTTAAAAATTAGAGTACAGATATTCTATTTTGGGAATTCAAGGCTGTAAACATGCCAATAAATTATTATTAGATTTATGTTTCAAAAGAGGAGTTATTTTAAGATCTTTCACTTCCATATAAGGAAAGATTAAACGATTTTCAATGTGTATTAAATAATTTGCGATGAGGCGTAAAAATACAAGGAATGCAATATGACTGGCCTTTTCACACTTTTAATTATCCTATAAAACGCAGGACCGATGGTTTTTGCATGGCTTTTTGTGTTTTACTTGTGCTAGCTAAACTCCGTCAGATCTGACGAGAAAAGTGTCTCTCCCTCTCCAGTCGGAGAGGGAAGGAAACTGTTGCTTCACCATCTTTTAATAAATAAACTGCTATGCAGAATCTGGACTCATTATTCATCTGATTTCGGGACTAATTATTCCCATATTAATCACAGGGTTTTGCTCTGTTATTACATATATATATCTTTTTGTTTACTATTACTTATTAAGCAATTTTTCTTTTAAAAAATGTAAATATAGGTGGCATGTAAAATGCTGTTTTCAACTTGTTTATTTTGTTGTTTACTTTTTTAGGAATTGTTAGAATGTCTCGCTTGTCATATAATCCCTTTGCCATTAAGACTTCAGTTCCCACCAGAAGCGTGGCTGATAGCACAGATAACAAAGGTAGTATTTATTCATTAGATGTATGGGTTCAGGTGTGGTTAGATGACCTTATATTAAATTGAAAGTTATAATATTTTTTATTTAATATCTACATTTATTCAGTCGACACTCGATGTAACAACCAAACGAACACAGGCGTTATAACGTGAGGTCACTATACAGGGTGCGTTCTGAAAGTAATGCGCATTTTCTGGGAAAAATAGATTTATTGATCTTATGGGTACAAATGGTTAAAATTCTTCAAAATACTTCCTTTGTGCCTCAATACACTTGCGGAGACGATTCTGTCACGCCTGGAAGGCACCCTGGAACTCCTCGACAGTAATGCCTCTCAGGAACCTTGTAACATGAGCTTGGATGTTCTCCACCGACTCCCAGTGCTTTCCCTTCAGCTCTCTTTTCAGAAGGGGGAATCAAAAAAGGCACACGGTGTCAAGTCAGGGCTAAAGGGAGGCTGGGGCACCAAGGGGGTCTTACTTTGGGTCAGGTAGTTGGTGACGATGAAGGGCTGTGGTTGGGCATCCAGAACGAGATTGTTGGTGACCTTCTCCCGACCCTCTTTGAATGCCTTGTGCCACTTTCCACACTGAGATCTCGAAATGCATTCCTTCTTAAGGGCGTCTTGAAGCATGTGATGAGTTTCGGTCGCATACTTCCCAAGCCGCATACAAAACTTTATCGCCTTCCGCTGCTCCAGCGTACAATGCATCACGCTGTGAATCGATTGAAAAAAAGACTTTGCGCGAAGACACGTCCTACTGCTCGGAGCGACCTGAGACTAGGCGCGTTTGGAAGGACAAATCCCCCACCACCTTTTTCGACCAATCTGAGTGCACTGGGATCGATAGTCGCGTCACATTAAAATCATGCGCATTACTTTCAAGACTACATATAATTTGTTCAAATATTTATTTATATTTCATATATATTAGACTTTTGCAGAAACCTGTTACACTTTAAATAGAATTATGAAACTCATAAATATGCAGTTGTTTTATCTCAAGTGCAAACATTAATAAATTTTTAACATGAAAGATTAAAAATAACATTTAAACTTTTTCAAATTACTAGTTTTAATATTGCTTTTTGACATCCGAGATTGGAATATCGTCTTTGTATGTTAATAAGACAAATAAGAGAAAAACGAAGTTTCTGAAGAAACAAGTTTATTTAAAAACATAAAAAAAAATTAAAATTAAAATTAAAATTTTAATTAATAATTTAAATTAAAATTATTTAAAAACATAAAAAACAGAGTGACGAAAAGAAAGAATACACAAATGATCTGCTTCAACAGAAGCTTAAATACTGACAACGGGTGACGTCATGATCCACGCAAGAACGACCAACAGCAAATGAAAATAAACTAGCCGATCCCCGCAGACCATGACCTCACCGACACAAGTTGAATGCATGAGATCGAACCTCATACCTTTATTTGTCTAACATGCGGCCCCCTCTCATGCCTTCAACTTTTACAAAAAAAAATACAGTTTATCAAAATCTTCAATAAACTAAAGAAATATTTAATTTCCTTTAAACTAACACTTAAGTTCTTTCATTCCTGTAACCATCCAAAAGATTAAACTTTCACAAATACTTTTGAACAAAAATTTTCAACTTCTAACTTAGTTAAAGGTTTTGTAAAAATGTCCGCTAAGTTAAACTTACTCCTAACGTGTTTAACAGCAAAAAATTTATCATAAATTAAATTTCTTAAAAAATGATACCTTACGTCGATGTGTTTCGTTCGACTATTTTCAATAGGTGAATGAGAAAAATCAATTGCAGATTGATTGTCACTAAATATAATACAATCACTTAAATTTATGTCTTTTAAATTTAATTCTCCACACTCATCTATTATACGCTTAATCCACATTACCTCTTTGGCAGCGTCAGTTAAAGTCACATACTCTGATTCCATTGTAGATAGACTCACACATCTTTGTTTGAAGGTTTTCCAGAATATCGGAGTTTTATCTAAAAACAATATTATACCTCCTACTGATATTCTGTTATCCCTGTTAGCAGCAAAATCTGAGTCACAGTAACAATTAACATTTAATTCTCCAATATTTGACAATTTTAAGAAATAATCTTGAGTATTTTGAACATAACCTAATAATCTTAATAAAGTATTCCAGTGCTTTAAACCTGGATTTTCTTGAAATTGTGATAATATATTTACCGCATAGGAAATATCCGGTCTTGTGCGATTAGCTATATAAGCCAAACAACCCAAAATGTTCCGAAACGGCAATTTCGCCATTTCATCCACTTCGCTTTTAGAAGATGGACAATCAGCTTTTGATAATAAGTTACCCTTAGTAATCGGCAACGATGACAAAGGATATTTAAAGCTAGAAAACATTTTACAAACTTTTTGGATGTAACTCTTTTGATGTATAAACATCTCACCATCTTTTTGAACAAATTCAACACCCAACAACTTACGCGTTTTACCCAAAATTTTTAAATCAAAATTATCACTTAAAAGTTTAATAACACTGTCTACTTCATATTTTGTTTTAGCAAAAATAATTATATCATCTACATAAATTATAAGAATTACATTTTTATATACATATGTACAATTACACCATTTCAATCTTACAAACTTTAAATTTTCAAGTGTATTATCTAGTTCAAAAAAACCACTCTCGACCACTTTGTTTGAGTCCATAAATAGCTTTCTTTAAATGACAAACGTGGTCTTGCTTATTTAAATCAACAAAACCTTGAGGTTGATACATAAATACATCATCATTCAAATTTGCGTAAAGGTAAGCACACTTAATATCTAATTGGGTATGATACCACCCTAGCATACAAACTAAGATTGTGAAAAACATTCTTACAAGAACAAAATTAACCACAGGACTAAATACTTCATCATAACTTTCACCTCGTATTTGTTTAAATCCCTGAGCAACTAAACGTGCTTTGTATCTTACAATTTCCTCCTTTTCATTTACTTTAGTTGTATAAACCCAACGGCTTCCCAAAATTCTTTTATTTTTAGGAGTTGGAACCAAATCCCAAACTTTTCTTTCTGTCATAGTTTTTATCTCATCTGACATGGCTAATTCCCAATTTTTAACTTGGGGAGATCTTAAACAGTCTTTATAATTTCTAGGAATTTTTATTTCAATATGATTAGCTTCGTGTTTTATGTTATGATTAACCTGAAAATTTGAAACTTTACCAGAAAAAGCATTTTTCCCACTGAAATCAAATAAATCCCTATCATACTTTATCTTGTTACTATTGCAGTAATTTTCTACATCGTTATAGGATCTTAATCTCATATTTACCCCTTCAATATTATAATAAATATCAGTTCGACTATTATCTGGACGGGATACAGCTTTTCTAATCCACGAAATGTTTTTACACGGAATTAAATCTGGTTTTACGCTTGAACTACCTGTATCTTCATCTGAAGAACTTTCGTCCAAATCGGGACGTTCCGGTTCAAAACTAGCAAAATTACGTTTAATGGGTTTGGTGCCCAGTACGGCTTCCACCCCAATTACATTTTCGTCAAAACGAACATTTATTGTTTCAACAAGTTTCCTTTCGTTTTTAAGCCAAATTCTATAACCTTTCGTTTGTATTGCATACCCTAACATAATACCTTCTTTAGCTCTCATTTGAAGTTTATTGCGTAACTGTTTTGGTTGACCCACAAATGCTAAACAACCAAATACTTTCAAATGAGTGACTGATGGTTTTTTACCACTATACAGTTCAAAGGGAGTTTTAATTTGGTTTTTGTGACAAACTCTATTAAAAGTGTAAGTAAAGCATAGTAAAGCTTCAGCCCAAAAAGCATTTCCTAATTTACTAGATTTTAACATTGCTTTAATATTGTCTAAGGCAGTTAAATTATAGCGTTCACTAACACCGTTTTGCTCTGGCGTATAAGCATTAGTACGTTCAGCTTTTATGCCTTCATTTTCAAGAAAATCACTAAACTCTTTATGGCAAAATTCCATGCCATTATCAGTTCTAACATTTACAATTTTACAGTTTAAAAATCTCTCAGCTCGCTTTTGATATCTTATGAAACTATTAAAAACATCCGATTTCCTTTTGATGGGAAAAGTAGTAACTTTCCTTGAAAAATCGTCAGTAATAGAAAGAAAGTACCGACTTCCACCATGTGAAACGACAGGCATTGGACCACATACGTCCATATGTAAAAGTTCCAAAGGTTTCTTAGACCTTATACTTAAATTTGGTTTAAACGAAATTCTTTTAGATTTAGCTAATTTACATTCTATACAATTACTATCTGAAAAATTGAGATTAGGTAATCCTTTCACGCTAGAATTTTTACTAGTTTGAATTATATAATCACAATTTATGTGGCAGTATCTTAAATGCCAGACATCTAGATCATTTATCTGAACAGATACATTAAACAATTGCTCATTCGAGTCATTAACATTTTTATCAATAATTAAATCTTTATCAGGCTTAGTATAAGCATTAGGTTTAAAATAATACAAGCCATTAATTCTTTTACAATAGAAAATCTTCTCATTTACTCAATTATACACAGAAATACAATTTTTAGCACCTACAAAATATCCTCCAGCTTTCTCTATTACAGAACCAGAAATAAGATTTCTTCTAAGTTTAGGAGAATACATGACATTTTGTAAAGTTACTCTGTGCATTTTACCATTTAACTTATTAAAAAATTGCACTTTTCCAATACCTAAGATTGGGCTTTCAATGTCACCTATAGCTAACGACATAGAAGCATTTTCTACAGTTTCATATTCAAAGAATAAATCCAAATTATTACAAAAATGTGTTGAAGCGGCAGTGTCAAAAAGCCAACTTTCTTTCTCAATTTCATGACACACATTGCCAACATTTGCTTCAACGATATAAAGACTATTATCTAAAACATTTGTAGTTACATTACAGTAAGAATTATCACTTGCATTTTGTTTAAATTTACTCTTTATATTCTTTGAATTATACTTTAATTTTTGCTTACAATCGGATATTAAATGACCATATTTATTACAACGGTAACAAGGTCGTATCTTAGATTTATCATAACTAGTTTTGAATTTAGACTTAATATTAGCAGATTCTAAATTTCCCTTGCTATTAGAAGAACCAGATTTAAACTTATTAGTTACACTTAACTTTTCATTAAAACTTGAATTAACATTATAAGCAATATCACTAACATTATTTAAATCAAAATTTAGTTGCTTAAGTCTACTTTCCTCCAAAAGTAATTCGTCTAAAATGTTCTTAAATTTAAATTTAGTGTCCTCCCATCTATAAATAATTTGAACAATACCTTGAAAGTCCTTGGGTAAGTATCTTATAAGTTGGAATCCTTGGTATAGGTCGTCCACCGGATGTCCTGCTTCTTTCAGCTGAGAAACCAGGTTTTTCAATCTTGCTGTAAATATTCCAACTTCTTCTCCTGGGGTGTATTTCAGGTCGAAGAATTGGTCCAGGAGTTGAACAACTCTCGCTCTCGTAGTTGGCTCAAAATGTTGTTTTAGGATTTCCCAGGCTTCAGCACCATCAGTTGTCGCTGAGATCAGACTTCGGTATTCGGGGTCAATACTAAGAAATATCGACGTGTACGCTTTGTCACGTCTCCAGAGGTATTCTTGACTTTCTTTTCGACTTGCTTCTGTAGGTAGGGCAGGCTCAGTTTTGGAGATAAAACTCCACACTCCTCGGTCCATGAGGATTACTTTGATATTTTCTTTCCATGTACTCCAATTTGACGAATTCAGGAAATCTATATGCAAATTCGATTCCATGATGAAACAGTTACAATTCAAAGATTCTTAAAGGGAATATCGTTCTAGACTAGATACCAAACTTCGTAATCCTTAGAAGTAGCCATCAAATTCGGATGTGCAGACTTATACTCCGAACAAAAGTTCTTTTAAAAACTCTTACTACTAGTTTTGTCAACTGGAGAAAAATTCTTTAGAAGAGTCATATTTTGATAATGTTCTATTGTTTTTTTTTTCTGCGAATCCTCAGCATCTTTAAGTACACCATAACCAACTTGAGATTTTACTGACGATTCACTTTGCAAAAATGGCGTGTGGGAACGGCCCCCATCTTAAAGATTCTCCATTTGAAGTTGACAATGACTTTGCTGAGTCCAGGCTAAGGAAAATTCAATATTCAAGACGATAGAAAATAAATCCCGGTTATGCCTAAAACTTGGCCCATAACCATGACATCCGAGATTGAAATATCGTCTTTGTATGTTAATAAGACAAATAAGAGAAAAACGAAGTTTCTGAAGAAACAAGTTTATTTAAAAACATAAAAAAAAATTGTCACAAACAGAGTGACGAAAAGAAAGAATACACAAATGATCTGCTTCAACAGAAGCTTAAATACTGACAACGGGTGACGTCATGATCCACGCAAGAACGACCAACAGCAAATGAAAATAAACTAGCCGAATACTGACAGCTTAAATACTGACAACGGGTGACGTCATGATCCACGCAAGAACGACCAACAGCAAATGAAAATAAACTAGCCGATCCCCGCAGACCATGACCTCACCGACACAAGTTGAATGCATGAGATCGAACCTCATACCTTTATTTGTCTAACACTTTTAAACATGGGCGAGTCATTCATTGCTCTTTCTAAATTTTGAAATTTCGCTTCATGAACAATTTTTTCTTCTGCCGTTAGAATTACATTACTATTGTATTCATCTGTAATTGTTTGTATTCTTTCTGAGTTGGCAATGTTTGATTCATTCTTTAATGTATTAGATCTGTTGTTTATTTTAAAAAATAAAATGCATCATATGGTAAAACAAAAATACATTTTTAATTAGTATCTTCCTTAAACTATAAAATTGAGTTTTTAATTGTTTTTTCCTGAAACAAAAATATTTAGTGCTAAGGCATTACTTATGCCTTATTGGTGCTTATAGAACAACTTCGCAATCATTTTAGGAAGGCATATCTGAATTAAAATATATTAAAACAAAATTTGTGAAACATTAAATAGTTATAAATCATTAAATAGATTTGTATTGACAGCAGTTGTTTTGTCAAATTCATATTTTAACTTTGTAATAAAATAAATTTTTTGCTAAAGATTGACTTGCAACTTACTTATAGGATGTTATAATGTATATTCTTGTTGTCTAAATTTTTTTCATTATAAATCAAACAATAAGAGTTATTTTATTTATTGAAATAACAATTTATAATAATCTTGTAAGTTTTGTTGTTTTTAAATTTTATATGAATTCAGGATATGACTAGTGTGCTTTGGTAAAAAGATTTAAATCTCCAGCTAATGTGCTTAAATGTTTCAAAATTCTTGGGGATTCACTCAATATTATAGGTTAATTCTGTATTGTGGCAATATTTTTTTAAAATTATTGAAGCTGATGTCTTCTTAGAAATTAAATAGGGCAGGGCACTTCTATTCAAAAAAAGGAAAATGCAATTTTAGAAGATACTTATATATTCAATGAAATTTTTCTAGTTTTCAAAGCAAAACCCAACTAACTGTTTATTTCTATCTTCATAAGTTTTTCTTTGTTTTTTTCCAAGTCAATCATTTTTATGATAGCGGTTAAATTTTGATGTATTATCAGGAATTAAAATCTAATGTGTTCTTAAAAATATGATATCAAATTATAATAAATGAATTTTTTATTTTATTATGATATATATTTTTTTTTTCAAAGTTAAAAAAAAAGTTGTTTTAATGACCAAATTATCTCATTTGACCTAACTAATAACAGATGAAAGATGTATTTATATTTATGATTGTAAAATGAGCATATTAATAAATAAATTGTATCTTTACTACAGAGACAAGGCCAATTGTAGCACCTCCTACCTTAAAATTAGGAAATTCTGGTAATTGCACTTATTACTTACATAAATTGTTTTTATCACTTTAGATTTCAATTAAATACAAATGTATATATTTTCTTAAGATTCTTGCGGAATTTCAACATCTCTCCAAGATAGTCTGGCAACAATTAGTGCTCCCAAAATAGTCTTGAGACCCTCAGCTTTATCAATGCAAGCAGAAAAGTTGAAACTTTTTAGTAAGCATGATTCTAGTAAGTTTTAGTCTGCTGGTTTCAAAGCATTTTTGTTTTTAATGAATTGTTTAATTTCTATTTTAAAGGTTTAGAGGTTATCTTATATATTTAAATTGCGACCTGAAAAAGTTATATAGTTCCTGAACAACACACACCTTTGTGGAAAAATAGTTCGAACTTATGAATATTAATGAATGTTTCAGTGTATTAACATAGTAATACTTGACTGACATATTTTCTCTTGTGTTAAAAATTTACATTCTCTAGTAAAGCTAATAATGATTTCTGTTGATTTAAAACCTATTTTCTTGTTTTTGTCAATATTGATTATTTTCTATAATTCCAAATCAACAAGAAATCTGACTAAAATCTTTAATTTTTTAGGTAAAATTTTTATTTTATTTTAAATTTTTTAAGAATTTTATTTAAACAGAATTATCAAGTAAAATAAATGTATCAAGCTGTTATATTGGTGACTGAATTTAAATTGTAGTAGCCTAATGCCTCAAATAATATTAAAACATATATACTGATGAGATAAATTACATTAAAAAAAATATTAGATTGAGACATAATTGTAAATTAAAAAAACTGTAAAAAACATGTTTTTTGAACATTACGTTGCAGCATAAAAAATATATTAATATTTAGAAAAACTTAAATTATTTTTAAAAGAACAGTTCATTTCTTTGCAATTTTTCAAAGAAAGACTTGAATCCTTTGTTTAAGAGTGATTAAAAGGCCCTGAATCCTGGTGAAGAGTGCAAATTCTTAAATATGGAGAATTACATTTTTCTTTTAGAATATGTAAAGAAATAAAAAGTTTTTCTACTCAAACATCTCCTAGAAGGTGAAGTTAGCTTTTTGGATGGAATTATGTATTCCCTTACATATGCTCTTAAGGCAATAAAAAGTTTTGCCAAAGGGTCTATGTGTCTTAAATCATCATTATATTTACAAACTTGGAAAATAAAAGATGAGAAAAATATACTAAAGATCATTACATTATAAATAAACCTTTAAAAACCCATTCAGTTTTGTGAACTCATTATTTTATTCACTTGTCTATGTTTGCATTTAAAAAAGTTTTGCTAAATTTTTTACTACTAAACCCAAAGTGAACGTATAGTATTTTTAAAGTATATATAGCAATTTATTAAGGATTGTAAATGTGTATAGGTACAAAACAAGATGGTAAAGAAAATTCAGATGAAAATAATATTGCTAAAGACCAACGAAATACCACTAGTGAAAGCAATGGGAAAATCTCTAAAGCAGAACTCTTTGCATCTGGCATTGCAGCAGCATCCGAATCTTCTTCTCCCTTAAAATCTTCTGCTGCTGAGGGTAGTTTTTGTTCACCTGGCAAAAGTTCAGAAGAACAGTAAGTAGATGTTTCATTTTGATTATCAACTTTTAAATAATTTATTAATTTATAGTTATCATATTTGAATAAAATTTACTGTCTTTATTTTTAAACAGAGTCAAGTGTTGAGAAGAACGGGAAAATATGCAATTTTCAGATTTTGTGTAAAATAATGAGAAAATTATTATAAAATATTGCATTTTTTTCGTAGAATTTTTTATATTTTATCCGTTGTTGAACAGCCAACCCAATTTTTTGTTTACGACTACTAATGTTCAACTATGTAGCCTTGTAATTTTGAACCAATTCAGAAGACAAGGAAACTACTGGATCAGTACCCCCTCCCCAAGGTATTGATTTGTTATTTAAACATGAAGGACTTAGCAACTCGACGGATTTAACGTGCATCAGTCACCATTTACTACGCGGGCAGTCTTTGACCAGTGGGGATCGAACCCATGAACTCTTGGACATCAGCCCAACGCCCTACCAACCAGGCTATCCCGACCTTTTTCATAGAAATCCTGCAATAAACTCAAAGCGATACTTTATCTTAAACACATATTCTTTTGGTTTTATTTGCCCTATCATTGATTGAATGCAAAGTGTTTTGGATAATTATTTACTGCTTTATACAAATGATGAATTTTTGTTATTTGGCAACTGGTGATTGACTGTGAAATGATGAATTTTTGTCATCGTTTAAAAAAAAAGCCACTTGAATTGTTATTTAAAAGAAAGTGAAATTTTAAGTAAATAATTTTAACATATAATTTGGCAACTGGTTATGGACTGTCAAATGATGAATTTTTGTCATCGGGTGGAAAAATAAGTAGATGAATTGTTATATAAAGCAAGGGAGATTTTAAGTTAATAATTTTAACATATAACACAGTTATTTATGTAAAATATTCAATATGAATACATGCTGGTATAAAGAAACTAACAGTTTCATGTTTGAAGTTTTTTTTTTTGAATGAAGCCCTGTTTGCAGTTCAACAAAAGTATTTGTATCCGAATTTGTTTTGTTTTGCTGTTGTCTTGTATTAAAATTTGCCCTTATTTCAAAGGAATGTCTTGTTTTAAATTCCTTTGGAACATGAACTATATTTTTATACAATCTGTCCATTCATTTTGTTTTTCTTCTTCTTTAAATGTGAAACTAGAAAACTTTGTTTGTACTTTTACTGTATTGTTTGTTTATTGTACTTTTTATTCCTAACTCATATTTTACCAAAGTCAAAATTTTTGATGGTTTTCCATTGATGAACCAACATAATCTTGATAGTAACCATCAATAATTCCATCATGAACCATTATATTTTTTGATAGTAACCAACAAAAGTACCATCACCCCAGTGTAGAAATTCATACTGATTTATGATGGTCCAACATAAGGAAAGCAACTTGTTTTGATGGTTTGTTCATGTTAAACCATCAGAAATTTCCATCATAGTTTCTTAGAAATCAAATGTTGGAACGATCATGAACCACCATCCCCAGAAGCAGAATATTTTCAAATGTTCTGCAACAGGACTTATTAATTTATACAAATGTTCTGCAAGCATTTCACAGCGAAAAAAAGTCAACTTTACGTTAAAATACTATATTTTCATTTATTAAAATACAGGATCATACACAGATACACTACATTATTTTTTAAACCAAGGCAAACATTCTTGATTTGTTACTTTTTCAATCACTTTTGAAGTACAAAATTTTGTTAATAACAAAGATGGTGATGGATTATTAATAAAATGCCTATGATATGAAGGTCCGAGGATTAAAATAAAGGCTGCCTTAAAAATCTTTCGAAGGGGCAAGTGCACCATTTGCAAACACAAACATTCGCTGGTCTGTTGTTCCAACAACTTCTTCATCTCCATCGAAAGCATTTGGTCTTTTAGAAACAAATCTGTCAATCGTGGATCTCCACGATTCACAAATTGCTTCTGAAATGGGAATGGAAAATATAAAAGTCATAAATTTTATAAAATTGGAAATCTCTGAATTTAATTTTTTTACGGCTTGCTTTAGAAGCTCTCTTGATAAAAATGGTCATCGATTTCTCCTGCTGTCTGCTAAAAACTGATACACCCATTTTATAAAAATGTTATAGCCAAAAGCTATTTCATTAATTTCCTCCTCAGACTGGCAAAGATATGGGAGAGAGAGATTACTGATAAATGGGCTGAAATTTGTGCAGGGTGTCAAATGTTCCCCTTCTAAAGCAACATCATTCATGGGAAATAGTAAGTGGTCAAAGCTAAAGAGAATTTTCATTCAACGTTTTCATTCAACAATATCAACGTTTTCCTCTTTTTCAAAATATATTTTATACTGCTTCAACATAGAATCAATGTAGATTATCATTTGCATTGCATCTGAGGAAAATATAGAAAGCTCAGAATTACTTAAGACGGAGAGTAGTCTTTTGGAGCTAACAGGCAAATCTGGCAGAGGAACTCCTTGAAACATACTTTAAAGGCCCAACATTTGTGATGCACTCTTTGTGTTTTTAAACATTAAATAAGGCAATTACTTCACCATATCTTAGAATTCCTCTATGCTTTCTACATTTGAAATGAGGATAAGATGCTCTTTTATAATGTGCAATAAAGCTTCAGGTTACTGATGTGGTCGACATATTCCCATGGTAAAAGATCTGAAGTCTAAATCAGTTTTGATGTGCATGCTAATAAGGAAATTACATTTGAAAATAAAAGAATACTGAATAAGTTTCTTTTACACAACAATTTGTCTCTCAGGCTATCATTTCCACTTGTTTCACAGGCAGCAACAAGGACTTGTTGCTGCCTGTAATCGTTGATGAAAGTGATGAAAACTTTTCTAGAATTGGAGACAAACTTTAAGGTTTTAAAAAATTTTGGTTTAAAAAATGAGGCACCAGTATCATCTGCACTTTGTAAAAGCAATTCATATGCTTTCCCTCTCATGAATTCTTTCATGCAATTATAAACCAATGTCACTGCTTATTGCATAGCATGCGGATTGTTAGCATGCGTTTGCAATAGCTCTAATCTATGCATGGGATCCCAAGAAGCAAGGATATCTTTTGTAAGAACAAGTTTCCTCTTCAGATGCTCTCCGACATTTAACTGGATGTACTGGCCATCCACTGCAAGGCCAACAAGATGTTTCCTTAAATATGGCAATGTTAAGCCGAACTTTTCAAGAGATTTTAAATTACTTTCCCAGTTACATTTGAACAGAAGTGATGTTCGATGTATATACTTGAAAACATTTACTGCAGACATTTGTATTAGCAAGTGTCATGAATGAGGTGGGAGGAAATGTTCTGCAAGATTATTAGGGGAAGCTTTTAAACCTTCAGGTCATTATGGTCTACAGACGAATGTATGAGATTAGGGTTGGGGATTGTTCTGCAAGACTACGGGAGGCAGGTGGGCGGGGAAGGGGGGTTCGCTGGAAAACGCTGTTACTTATTCAAGAAACAAATTGTTCTGCGACGTACGTCACAGTTCTTGGTACTTTCTGCTTCTGGGCTACCATCATCCTAATGTAGGAATTCGGACTGATTTCCAACATAAAAATTAAAAACAAATTGTTTTGATGGTATATTCCTAAGAACCAGCAAGAATTCCCACTAAACCACCATGAAAATGTATAGTTGGGACCATCATGGACTGTTGGTCCATGAGAATTAAACTTCTCTTCATGGTTAACCATCATAGTATTAAAATAGCATTTTCCATTTGGAAAGTTAGTTGGCATATCATACACCATGAATGCATAATGGAAAATGTTGGATGATGGTAACCATCAAATGATGTTGGACCACCATGAATGACACAGAAACCAACATAAACTATCAAGATGTTTTGATGGGACCATCAAGAATTCTGACTTGGGTATTGTTTTATACAAAAGTAAGGCTTTCTTTATATTGATAATCCTGATTGCAGAACTAGTATGGCATGGCGTCAAGCGCCACAGTCATTGCACTAGCAATCATTGCAGACAAAAGGCACCACAGTAGTAGACAAAATATTGTTGTTGTAGATAAAATAGACATATATCTATTGTAAACAAAATTATTGCTACCGATTACCTCAAAGTTTTTGAAATGTTTATGGTTTTTAGTACCATGCTATTACTGAACACAAAATTTGAAAGACAGAAGAATACTCAAACTGTTAAACGTGTGAAAATTGTTCAATAATACGATTTTTAGCAGTTAGAGATTTTCATTTTTGCTGCAAGATCCATATTTTTCAATGATTTTGGTTCTCCGGACTTTAATAAGAAAAGCTTTTATTCAGAATTGAATAGAAATGTTTGAAATCTAATTTTCTAGTTTCTGAAAATTAAGATTGTTTTAAGTTTTGTCTGATGTTTTATCCTTTTTTTTTTAAATTTTTATTTTTAATGTCTATTTATTTCAACAAACTAAAAATAACTGAAATCAAAAATATCTTTTCTATTAAAGTCATTGTCTCAGAATTATTCTTTTTTCAATTAGTATATTTCAGTCCAATAAAGTTTCATTTAATTTTAAGTATTTTCTTTTAGCGGTGCAACTATTTCCACATAAATTGTAGTATTAAGCATTCTTGCCCATTTAAAACTTGTGAATTTACATAAGTGCAACATTTGAATACTAATATTATTCCACATGTTTTACAGATAATGATAAATTTTAGAATTTTCTATGGTGTTTAAATGTGTTGCAGATAATTATTAAGGTGTTTAGTTGATGTAACTAGTTAATGTAGAAATGTTATAAGTACAAATAAGCAAGTTTGAGAGTGAAGAACTGTTTCTTAAATTTTTATAATAGAAGTAAAACAATTTTAAATTGAAATTAGCATAGTCTTAAGAAAATAAAATGTTAAATCTACAAATAAAAACATTTATTTTGTAATCTTACATCTCTTTTATAAACTGATCAAGAACAAAGTACAATTTATTACTCTTTTAGAGAGCATAACTTTTTTGCATTTTTAATAAGTTAAAATTTTTTGTATGACTTAAGAAATTAACATAGTTTTATAGTGTAAGGTTTGTAATTGCTTTCTTAATTAATAAAGTGTTTTAGAAGAATAACAATTCAGTTGTTACTACCTTAAATTCTCATTCTGTATAGTCATAAAGGGAGTCACGAGGGGAAAAAAACAGACCACCCTAAATAACTTTTGATTTAACGAATGGATTTTTACGTTTTACGACTCGATCAAATATGTTAATTATTAGTATAGAAGATATTTGAAGTTATGAAATCAGACACATAAACGTACTTTCTCTGAATATATATACCTTTTTTTGGTGAATTCAGATTTCTGACACTCAAAATATGGGAGTAGCTGAAATCTAAGAAATATGATTTCAATAGTTTAGACTCCTTAATGTTGATTTTACTTTTGTGTATTTCACTATATCTGGAGAAGCAAATTCAAAATTTTTTACACACAATTATAAATTGGTTTATCCTAAAATAATTCCATGCAAGCAACTTACAGTTAATACTTATTATTTTGTATAATTTTTTTAAAATAATAGTTGAAAAAGTTTGAATTACAAAGGTGTAACATTTTTTGCATCATTTTTAAGAATGCAACTTTAAATAGCAAAATACAAATTTTGTGCAAAATTGGTCAAATGTTCACCCTCTCTAACCTTTAAGGTATCCGAACACGTTCGGAGGACTTTTTTAAAAATATTAAGTTTCAGAACACTTTAATTATGTTTTTATATTTATTATATGTAAAAACTAATATTAAATAAGAGAAATTAGACATTTATATTATAATTTGTTTTTAAAAGCTAAATAACAAGAAAAAATTGATGTTTTTTTCATAAAACTTGGGAAAGGATATACTTCACCAAAATTATTGTATTAAAAAAGTGTTATTATCAAAATAAAGAGCAGAATTTTGTCTAGTGATTTGACTACAATCATAAAAATATTTGAAAAATTAAATTTTTTATAGAAAATCGAAAACTTTTTATGAGATTTTTGTCAAATTGTTTACGTCATATTTCACATTTTAGACCAATAATAAAAAACTATTAAATATTTTTGAACAATTGTAGCACAAGCACTAGAGAACATTATACATAATACACATAAAAAATTTTATTGAAATATATCAACAACTTTTTTAATAATGAATTTTTAAAGTTACTATTTTTGCGTGAAATTACATTCTGAGAAAAAGGCATTTAAAGTATAATTTATATCATTTCTATTTTAAAAATATATTTTAAAAATGCTATTCCCATGAAACTTCTTTTTTCGTCCATTATTTCGATTTCTTGGATTACCCATATTGCAAAGTACTTAAACATAAAATTTCGAAAAGAAATTCAATTACGTTTCAATAAAATGTAGTCAAAATAATATTAGAATATTCGAAGAACACTGCTTGTAAACAAATCCACAAGAGAGTTTAACCCAAAAACTACTAATATAAATGATAAATTGGGAGGCTCCTTTCTAGCAACATTAAAATAATAATTATTTAAGTGAAAGAAAGATAATTATCCCAAAATAAAGATAAATATAACTGTTTTTGTCCCACTTCCGGTTTCGGAATGCTATTTCCGGTTTCATTTTTTAATCATCGACTAATATTCTTTTAATCATAACTTTTCTTCTAATTGACGCACAATTAAAATTTAAACTGTTTTAAAAACTAGAATAAACGGAGATTCGTAATATAAAATTTAAAAAAATTGTCATTTTTAGCTAAAATTCACTTTTTCAACGTGTACGGATACCTTAAGATAAAATTCTAAAATGTGAAGATTAAATTATTAGTGCAAAAAAATAGTAAATTTTTTTCTTTTCTTGCTTTGTACTTCAAAACACAGCCTGCCACACTTTCTAATTTTTGAATTTTAAGGTATAAAAACAGTATAAGAATCCCTTTTTATATTAACTATTTGCTTTTTTCTTATTCCATCATTGAAAGTGGTGCATATCAAGTGGTTATCAGCAAATATAATTATTTTAATCCATATGAGATATTTTTATTTTACTAAGTTAATAATAGCAATTCAAATATAATGAATGATAACACAGAATTATTGTAATATTTTCTTCAGTTTGGCTAAAGAATTTTAAAAGTTTGCCAACATGCATTAACATAATTGTGTCAGAGTGGATACGGTTAAGTTACTAGTTAAAATTTTTTGCTTAATTCAGTTTATTTTAAAAACTTAAGATAACATTAACTTATAATTTTTTTTATATTTTTGTAGGTCAACTTCTAATGGTGGCTTTATATTTGGGCAGAATCTTCATGAAAGAGTGTTGGTGTGTATGGTTTACTTTGTTATATAGTGTTGTTATTAATCTAGTTTATAATTTGTGCATGCTTGAATGAAAACCAATGTTAGAAATCCTTAAATTAATTTTGCTGATTTAAAGTAAATTTTAAGTTAGATTGGTGAGTTAGTGCTGCCATTAGATCACTGTTTTCCTTAATGGTCTTTATTTAACAATTTTGTTCATGGAAATCTCCCCTTTTTTTCAGTGTTAATGTCGAAAATTCATGTTATTTATAAATTTTATCAGGAAAATTTATATTTGTTTAAAATTAGTGCCATAGATTTCAGCATTAAGTTTTATGTGGTTTTTGTTCAAAAACATTTTCAATTAATAAAGGATTCAGAAAAACTAATCAGCATGCTGATTATAAAATAACTAAACATAATTGCTCCAAAAAATCAAACTTGCTCAAGCTAGTTTCTCGGATTTGCAATGCATTTTAACTCTGCAAAATCCATGAACAGGCATATATGTATTGTAGCTGAATTAACAGGGTCTCTTAAAGAATTCTCTTCGAACTTTGCTGATATGTTATCTCCAGGGTTCATAGTTGTCTTGATGAGAAATATTTCTTCTGTTTTTTTATTCTGATATTCCTGATTTTTGCGTATCTGAAGGGACGTCATATTTTCATTAAATAAAAACGTGGATCATTGATTTTTATTTTATAAACATGTTGAACAGTCAACTCAATTTTGACTGACAACAGACTACCAATGTTCAACTTTGTTGCCTCGTAATTTTGAACCCAATCAAGAAGACAAGGAAACTCCTGGAGCAAGTATTGGGAAAAATTGGTCTTCCTTGAGGACTTCTTTTTGATGAAACTTACCCGCATATGTGTTACATGGAGAGAAAAGCTAAGAATACCTCCCAAGGTTAGCCTGACAGCAAAGGTCCTCTAACTTGTGATCCGTCTATCATGAGGATATTTTACATCTGTACTGTGGTCGCGCAAAATTCGTATTGACCAGCCATCACTGGAATTCGAGCCTGGATCACCTCATTAGGAGGCGAGCGCTCTATCCCTTGAACCACCACGGTTTTGGATAATTGATTTGAAGAATAAAAAGATTTGGATTTTTAACGCATCATTTTTTAATTATTGAACTAAACTCAATGGCTGGACAGCCTATGGCAGGTCAAAGCCTACTGAGCCCTTCTCCATTTTCATGACTATAACCTAAGACTTTGAGGTGCAAGAGCAGGTGTTCCAGTTGAAGGGCCAACTGAACACAGAACCTCCTGTTTTTAGTCCGCAAGCATTCTTATTTTAATTATTAATGCTAGTTAAAATCTCAAACTTAGGGACCATCCACTAATTATTTCAATAAATAGCTATATCCTACAGAATTCATTGTTTTAAAATTTTTGAAAATTCGGTAATTTTATGAAACAATAAACTTATTTAACTATTTTATATTATGTAACTTTTAAAGTGATGAATTAAAGTGTTTATTTCAGCAACTGCTTTAGTAAATCTTACAGAATGGGGTTTCATAGTAATTGGTTAATCAAAGTTGATTGATTCCAATTAAATATGCAGTAATCATGCTATAGAATGGTGAGTCAAAGGATCACCCACTAAATTACTTTTGTATAACAATGTTAAGTGGCATATATACTGTGTTTTGTCTAAGGCCTTGAAATTTCAGAAGTCTTAAGCTTTGATCAATTATGACAAGTTGATACTGGTTTTGTTTTTTAAATGCATTTGTGTTATAAATTTTTTTTACATGTATTGATTTCAAGCTATTATGAGTTGCTCAGTGTTAAATTCATTCTGAAATTAAAAATAACATGTTTTATTATTCTTTAAGTAGATCAAATTATATATTTTTTTAGTTTCTTTGTCATTTCTAACAGTACTGTTTTGTGTCTTCTTTTCCAAATAATGTCCTGCTTTTATCCTATTTTTTCTTTAACTCACTATGAAGCCTGCATATGAAGATTATGGAACTCTTTTGTAAAATGTTCCCTTAAGTTTTATCTGATAAATTTGCTTTATGGAGATTCAAACTTATTTTTCGCTTTTAAATCACACCAGTGCAGGTTTAGTGCACTATTTTTTTCCAATTCTACTGATTATTTTATAGTCATTTCATATTTGAAAAATTTTGAAATATTAATGTATATATTTTAGAATTATGAGGCAGTTCTAGAGGCTCCTGCTTCTCCTTCTGATGCTCACAACATTACTTTTGAAGAAGCTGCTCTGAAAAAAGAAGAGTTAGAAAAAATGGAACAACAAAACCAAGAAGGTTTGTAGAATCATGCCGAAAATTTTTCTTTCTTCATTTTAAATGATACATTTATATATTATTTATTTTGAAAATGTCTGAACAGAATAATGCTATATAAAATTTGATTGAAAGATATTTTTTAAATCTCCATTTTAAACCACAATTGGGGTATCGCAGCCTGTTAAACTAAAATTTTCTATTGTTTTGTGTGTATCAAAGTTATCTAGGTCATAAATATAATTAAAATTTTTTTTCCATTTATTAAGTGTATTTATAATTTTATTTATATTTTATAATAAATACTTTTTCTAATTTAGAGAAATTAAAAACTTTATCAGAATCTGCTAAGGAATATGAATCGAAACAAGTCAAACGGAAATTTGAAGAAGTAGCTGTTATTACAGGGGAGGAGGAAGAATCGAACGTCTTGCAGGTAAGTGGTTAAACATTCAATTTTTATTAAATGCCTTTTGTTTTATAGCTCTTTAAAATTCAATAAAATTTTAAATATTATAGAAGAATTTATTTTAATGCTTAATATTTAAAAAGATAATTAAAAATAAGGACGTTTTAACATGCTAAATGATACTATTTACTGAAACAGAAAAATGAATAAGTTTTTTCTCTGTGCAGATCTATAGTTTAAATGAAATTCAATTTTTCTCTTAATTTTGTAATTAAGGGGTTAGTAATAAACTCAGTATTTGATTTAAAATAAACTTCTATATATCATTGTTCTCTTTTTTCTTTTCTTCTTTTTTTGTTTGTAAAGGTATTTGCCAAGGTACTAACAATTTATTGAATTTACATATAACAAATATGCAAAGTCATTATAAACAGATGTATTCATTTTTATTATTTTCTCTGGGTTGGTCAACAAATTGAAATTGCAACAGTTTATGACAATTTGACATCAAATATTTTGGTTAAAATGAAAGCATATATAACCAGCAGATTAAGTATTTAGATAAATTTTTTCATCAAAATAAGCACACATATAATTGTTATTTTGTTCACAAATGGCATCAAAATATATTTAACATATTAACATTTAAACAGAGTTTAAAATTAAAATTTGATGATTGATACATTATATAACTGCTCTTGAATTACATGTTTTTGTAATATAGCGTGGCATGACGAGATTCAGATTCTTTTGAATCTTATGTCATAAATAAAATGATTTAAGAGTTCCTTCAACTGTTTAAAGTTTAAGAAAATATTTTTTCTCTCTTCATTCACTTTTTATGAATTTGTTATAGATAAACTGCAAATTGTTTGCATTTGACAAAATCGGAATGAACTGGTTGGAAAGAGGACGAGGCATATTACGTCTCAATGACAGAGAGTGTAATGGCACCCTTCATTCCAGAGTAGGTAAGTAATGCACATTTTTCCAAATTTTAGAAAAATTTATTTTGTTAAAAAATGTAAAAAAAATTTTTTTTAGTAAGAAATTCTCAAATAATTTCATATCAGCTTCTGTAATTTTTATAAATAAATAATATGCTTATTAGTATAGAAGTTCATGCACTCTTTTAATGTTACTTTTTCCATTGTCTAGAATCTAGAGATCATTTTTGCTCGTTAATTTAATTTTTGTTTGTAAAAGGCTTTGTTCATATTATTCAACGTTGCTTTTAATTATAATATCTCAACATTTTTTTTATAGTTTTCTTTCTTCTAATTCCAAATATTTTGACTCCATTTGGATTATAGAAATACAATTAGAATATCCAAATAAAGTGATGTTAATTTTGTGCTTCATATGAATAAAATTGAAAGAATGTGGAAAGAGCATACAATATGTCCCACTAAATACTATGTTTTTATACTATAATAGAGCTCCTTCTTCAGTGTTGAAACACAGAAGGTATGAGAGAAACACAGATAATGTAGAAAAAATTATAAACAAGCTACATTGTTATTAACAAAAACAGAGTAAATTTGACTTGGAGTAAAATTATTTGAAAATTTCGGAAAAAAAGTTGTTTTTTTCCTACATGCGGCGCTTCCGACGAAATAATTTTTAGCAGCAAAAAAATTTCTCAAGTAAATTTATTTAAGATGAAATAATTTTCTGAGAGAAAGACTATTAAAAAAATTAATAACGAAGTTGACGAAATATTTGTACGTATCGCGATCTGCTGCAGAACAATTGCCAATTCTTAGCAAAAGCTTCTGGAATGTTCAGATTATGTAATTTCCTCTTTCGTTGTTCCTAGGAAGTCTAGAACATTCTATGCTAGTATAAAAGCGATCCCGTGATTGTAAAGAGGGATTCTGCTTGGTGCAGACTGGTTCCTGGCGTTTGTAATTTCTTGTCGTTAATAAATTGATTATCAAAACCTCATCTTGTAATCTGCACTAAAGGTTCCCACACACCGAACGCAACAGCGATGCGAAACACGATTTTTCTCCTCTGTTGCAAGTGATTGCAAGTACCTTCACACCGCATGCGACAACAAACCTGTTTCCTGGCTAGCGTATGCGCACTTTTCTTCTGCATCTAGTTTTTGTTTCATAGTTCATTTTATCGTTATTTTTTGCATTTATAAAACTATGTATATATATATATATATATATTATTTTTTATATTTTTATTAATTTATGATTTCAGAAAAAGAGTTTTCATAAGTTGCCGAAATAAACTTTGCGTCACATTTTTACAAATATTCTTTTAACAACTTATACAAAATTATTTATTAATTTTTTATAATTTTTGTCTACTAATTTTTAATACTTAACTAATCTTTTCGTGGAAAAAATGGTGCATTTTGTCTGTATAATTTTTTCCCGGCTATAACATGTATTTTTATTTTATTAAATAAACTAAATTGCTGGAATATTAAATAACTCAAATAAAAAAAGTTAGGAAAAATGAAAAACAGAAATTATTTTATTATCAAAAGTTTTTCTAGGAAAAATATTTTTTTTCAGATCATTGTTGTGAGCAATATTTTGAATATTACAAATGTATCAAGTTTGTAACTAAACATTTTATATAGAAGCGATAAAAAGGATTTTATTTCCATATGCAAATGCTTCAATATAGTTTTTTCTTACATTCGCAAGTTGTTAGGAATTTCTGAGATTAATATTTCACTTTACGGAATTTCCTATTGGAGCCACTTACTCAACATTTTAAAATGAACACCTTTTATAATTTAATGACCCTTTATAATATGACCATGAGATACTACTTTATGAGAAGTACAAAAATGTGGGGGTGTTTTTCTTTTTTTTTATTTATGTTTTACTTCTGCATTAAATTACATTTTCCAAAAATTGTTAAAAAAAGGATTACATCATGTTTTAAATATGCTAAATTTCTTTTTCCTGCTGAATGATACTGTCGCATTAAGCCAGGCATAGTCAGTCTGACAGAACCACTGGTAGCTATTTTTTATAACACTCCACATAAAAATTCCTGGAACATTGGTTATGGTACCTCAACTATCAACGATAGACACATGAAACCTATAGCATAGCAGTGAAATATAATAAAAATTTTATTAATAATTTCTGTTCTTGAATCTGGTCCATTTACTTAATTGGAGAAAAATTCGAAATGTATGTTCCTTATCTTCTTTGATTTTTTAAACTCCCGAACGTTTCTCATAGCAATAAAATCAAATTATTATTTTTGTTTCTATGAAAATATTTAAGTAGGAAAAAAGGCGATATTTTTTTCCATCATTTCTATGTATACCGAATTTTATCTGATAATGATGAATAAAACCGACTCTTAGCATACTTCCATAGAATAACCAATTTACACCAAAAAAATACAGCTTTTTTGTTCGTTAAAATTTTTTTATTTTTTAAGTTAAAGATCGATCTGATTTCATGCAAATAAAAATATAAGCGATTGTGTTTATGAAAAGAAAATTTAAGGACTCGATTTTGTGCACCCTTGCCGTATTTATAAAATTTTATGTAATCAAAATTTTGTACGAAATTTTCCAAAACTTTTCATTCAAAATTTTAGTTTTTGTAATAATTGCCCATTGATGGTCCTTTTATTAACCAGTAGTAGAATTGAATTTAAAATAATTTTTGTTACAATTAATGACAGTTTCAACTAATTATAAAAATTTGCCTTTTTCTCTTTAACGTTTGCTTTGCATTTCTTTATGAAACATAATTTTTCGAAAATGTCTTCTAATAAACCAAATGTTCTAATTTTTAATAATAACTACTTTTTAATAGCAAATAAAAAATAAAGTGTTTTTCTAGAAAAAAATATATAATTAAAAATAATTAATTAAAAAATACTTCTTTCTAATGTTTTAGCAATGCTAAATAGCCGCCACCTCTTCCTTATTTCGCTGAACATTTTATTTTTATTTTTTAATGATTCAAGAGTAACGCTTTAATTTTTTATTCATGGTTTAATAAAATTACTTTAAAGTTATCTTAACTAGCATAAAAAGAATTAATTTAAACAGCTTGATATTTATTTGAATGTCCAGTTATGTTCTAGCAAAATTCATAAATGATTCTCTGTCTAATTGATTAATAATAGTTATTTTACTACCACTCGAGAATATCCTTAAAGAGCAAAAAAAAAAAAAAAAAAAAAAAAAAGCAAACAGATATGTATTTAAATATATGTTCTGTTCACTTGTGCATGAACAATTAAAAATGTGTAAAATAAACTAATTGAAGAAAAGATTTATGTTATTAGTTTTTCGCAATTAATTAAAAATAATTTTAGAGAATAAAATAAAGAAAAGTATCTATTTAATGAAATTTTTCATAATTAACAAACGCACTAAAATAGCTTAAACCTAAGTAAGATTAGCAAATTAATCCCTTTTTAGAATTTTAAAAATCTTTCTTAGAAATATATGAAGTTAGAAACACTGCTTCTAAATCAAGACCTATCAATATATATTTCTAAATATTTTTAATCAATGTTTTTAAAAATTTATATTATTTTATATATATTTAATAAAAATTTCAATTAAGATTTATATAAATAAGAACATTAAAAAGAAATTTTTGTAATAAAAATATCTTTTAATGTATGACAAAAAAATCTTCAAAAATATATTCAAATATTTTATATAAACATAAGTCACTATGTTCTAAATGATGTTAACATTAAAATCATTCGTAATTTAATCGTATTTTCCCTTTGAGATTAAAAATATATATAAATCGGATTGAATCTCTGAGTCTGCAACAGCGACAAAAACTGAACCCTATCCAATTCTTGAAACCAGTGCGACAGCGATTGTTGGTTGTTGCAACAGAGGAAGGATGAAAGAAGTGCGCATGCGTAAAGTCATTGCAACATGCAATTTGTTGCTGTTGCAGTCGGTATGAAGACTCCTTAACACTAAATCTAAACACTTAAACGTGACAAATTTGGTGGAGGCGCCGGGTACAAGTTAACCTCTCAATCAATATCACGGAGCAAAACACTGACCGGCTTAGGAGAAGCCGTCGAGTTCAAGGATTTCCACCTGAATTTGGACTATGCGAAAGATCTAAAAAAACCGTTCGTGAAACCACTGTGCCAGATACAGCCATGGCCACTGTGCCAGAGACAGACATGTCCACTGGGGACCAATAGGATGTGAAACCTGCCTTTTGGATGACGCCAACAGTTGCTGCTGAAGCCAGGAAACCAACAATCGTCTGGGGTGATCCCGGACAAGACCCGACAAAATGGCTGAAGGAATACCAGAGAGTGTCCTCGTACAATCATTGGGACGACACTATACAATTAGCTAATGCGTACTTCTTCCTGGGCGGCACCGCAAGACAATGGTACGAAAACAATGAGGACTCACTGACGTCTTGGACTCTATTCGAAAATGGTTTGAAAGTGACCTTTGGAGACACCCAATCTTACCTCAGACGAGCCAAAGACCACCTCAAGTCTCGCGCACAAAAATCCGGCGAAAGCATCCAGTCTTATATTCAAGACGTTCTCGGACTTTGCATTCAGGTTGATCCAACCATGTCCGAAGGAGATAAGGTTTCCCACCTCATGAAGGGCGTCGCAGAAGACGTGTTCGAGGCCCTTTTAACGAGAGAAATCCTAACAACATCCGACTTTACAAAGTGGTGCCTGTACATTGAAGAAATGAGACAAAAGAGAGTGGGACGATACAAGTCAGATTACCTAATGTTGTCCCTATGGCCGCCGTGGATGAAGCACCTGACTTGGCGGTGCTAATTCGTCAGATTGTCAGAGATGAAATTCAACATGTAAACGCGCAGCCATTCGAAGTCCATCCACATGAACTGCAAACTACTGAGGCTTCCCTTCAGAACGAGATGGACTGATCCATAGCAGCCCTTACAACCAACCGACCTCCCTTCTTCACAACAGGACGCCCGGTTGCAAGACCTCCTAGACATTTGATGACATACGCCGCAAGGCCAAAAAATAATGTTCCTTGGAGTGAACCTCAACGAAAGACTGACCTGTGGCGTACCACGGATAACTGTCCGGTGTGCTTTCATTGCGGACGACCCGAGCATGTCGTTCGCTATTGTCGGGAACGCCGAACCATATTTAACGACTACCGATCCAACAGCCCGAGAAGATACCCGCCAGCTGACTATTAAGAGGATACTACCTACGACGCACCTCCCAGACGAAGATCACCTAGTCCTGCCCGAGGACGGTCCCCGATACGCCGTATGAGATCCCCATCTCCGATTCTCTCCAGTCAGTCGCCTAACCGAGAGGAAAACTAAGCCTTGCGCCCTCAGTGGGAGGTGAGGCTGCAATTTTTCGAAATCCTCCATTGGCCGCTAAATTACAGGGAAACCACATCGACATTCTCATCGACGATGAGCCTGTAAGAGCACTAGTGGACTCTGGGGCATCCTTTTCCGTTATCTCAGCATACAGACAAAAAAGATGAAAAGTCATGTTCCGAGCCTCAAAGGACACTATCCTTAAGGTTGCCGACGGCAATTTTGTGAGACCACTGGGTACTTGTCTATTGCAACTGACCATAGATGATCGAACACAGCCCTACCAGTTTACCGTGATGCCAAAGTTCAGCCATAACTTTATTCTTGGCTTTGACTTTTTGAAAGCATCACAAGCCGTCATTGATTGTGGCCGAGCTGAACTTACCTTTGACGAACTTTTACAAGATCAACCAACGAAGCCCCGTACTTTCAACCTTCATGCCATATCTGATTTCATCATCCCTGGCCGTTCCGTCAAACGCATTACAGTAAAAGCCCCAGAAAAACAAGAAGACATTGATTTAATAGTCGAAGGAAATAAAATTCTGTGCATTAATCAAGGAACTGCTATCCCCTCCACTATAGTCTCCTTTATCAATGGCGAAACTTCAATATGGATGGCTAATGGACATGCACAAGCACGTCACATCCCGAAAGGCATGTGTATTGGTTACGCTGAGCCCGCTAACTCTGACTGCTTGAACACGTTGACGGAAGTACCTTCATGCGCTGATGTTGAAGACTCATAGCGTACTGGCCTGGTCGACTACTCTCAAATGATGGCCGCAACCCTGAGCACTGAGCAGCGGATGCAATTGCAAAGCCTGCTGAAAAGCTTTCAAGACGCATTCTACTACGGACTACCACGCCATAATTACAAAATAAAAGTGAAACACAAAATAAACACCGGAAGCCACCCAGCAATCAGCCGAAGACCATATCGAGTATCTCCTACAGAACGACGTATAATCAATGACGAAGTTGACAAAATGCTGAAACGGGACATCATTCGACCATCAGAGAGTCCGTGGTCGTCTGATCCAGATAAAGTCGCAGCTGTACAAAATTTCCCTACACCTAAGACTGTGCATGATGTCAGAAGTTTTCTGGGTCTGTGTTCTTACTACAGACGATTCATCCCAAACTTTTGTTCCCGTGCTAAACCCCTTCAAGAGTTGTTAAAGGGAGACTCAAGATTCTGCTGGGATCAGGCCCACATAGATTCATTCAAGGACCTCAAATCGGCTCTGACTTCACAACCTGTATTGGCATTATTCAATGAAAACGCACCCACCGAGCTGCATACCGACGCCAGTGGATACGGTATAGGAGCCGTGTTGGTCCAGAAACAAGACGAAGAAGAAAGAGTCATCGCATATGCTTCGAGGACCCTATCTAAAGCTGAGAGAAATTATTCGACCACTGAACGTGAATGTCTGGCAGCTATATGGGCAATAGCTAAATTCCGTCCATACCTCTTTGGGAAGTCCTTCAAAATTATTACAGATCACCACTCTCTATGTTGGTTAGCCAATTTAAGAGATCCATCTGGTCGACTAGCAAGATGGGCTTTGAGGCTTCAAGAATACGACGTCTCTATTATTTATAAAAGTGGAAGGAAGCATGCTGGCGCAGATTGCCTATCACGAAATCCTGTTCCTGACGAAAACAGTCCAGGAGTTGAGTTCCTTGCTGCAGTGACTGACTTGGCTTCGGAGCAACGTAACGACCCGCAGCTTGCCGAGCACATCAGAGCCTGCAAAAATTCAGCCGACTTGTCAAGCGCAGGGTTCTCCATGGTGAATGACATCCTTTGCGAGAAGAATTTTGACCCATCCGGAAAACAGTGGCTACCAGTCATTCCCAAAAAAACTGCGGTTAGAAATTCGTCACCATTTTCATGATGAACCTGCAGCTGGACACCTGGGACTGACAAGAACATATGATCGTCTCCAAAAGAGATTCTTCTGGCCGGGGATTTTCCGAAACATGCGCCACTACGTAACACATTGCAAAGAGTGCCAACGTCGAAAAGCTATTCCGCTGAAGCCACCCGGCTACTTGATCCCTAATAACCTTCAGCCAAAGTCCCATTTCAGCGTATACGTATGGACTTGCTTGGACGTTTTCCAAAATCACAGGATGGAAATAAATGGGTAATCGTATGCACCGACTATCTTACACGATACGCTGTGACAAAAGCTATTCCCAATGCAGAAGCTCCAGAAGTAGCAAAATTCTTTGTTGAAGAGATTCTTCTAAAACACGGAGCTCCTAGAACCATCATAACAGATCGTGGTAAAGTTTTTCAGTCGAGACTCATTGCCGAGATCAACCAGCAGTGGAGCGTAGTTCACCGAATGACGACCGCATACCACCCTCAGACGAATGGACTCGCAGAGCGCTTCAACAAAACATTAGCAGACATGCTATCCATGTACATAGACGTGGAACACAAGACCTGGGATCTGATTTTGCCATTCGTCACGTTTGCTTATAACACAGCTAAGTTATGTCACGTTTGCTTATAACACAGCCCTACATCCAGAAGACGTAAACCAAAGGACATCGTTCATGTACTCAGGATGAAACCCTACTACGCACCAGAGGACTTGTTTCCAGGCACACCGAGTACAGACCAAAACATGCGGGTCGCCAGAGTTCAAAATAAAAATGCAAGAACTGATGTCTCCAAGGCGACTACGGCCTATACCGGACCAATAACAAGATCACGCAAGAACCTATAACAGCGAGACGCTGTTCTTTTAAGACGGGAGTAATGTCGAGTCTCAGTAGCTCAGCGGTAGAATTCGTTTCTATAAAGCAGAACGTCCGGGGTTCGATACGGCAAGCGGACACTAACTTTTCTTATTTAATTTATGAACATTCCAGAAGCTTCTGGAATGTTCAGATTATGTTATTTCCTCTTTCGTTGTTCCTAGGAAGTTTCTAGAACATTCTATGCTAGTATAAAAGCGATCCCGTGATTGTAAAGAGGGGTTCTGCTTGGTGCAGACTGGTTTCTGGCGTTTGTAATTTCTTGACGTTAATAAATTGATTATCAAAACCTCATCTTGTAATCTGCACTAACACTAAATCTAAACACTTTACGGTGACAATATAATCAAGAAGTAATAATCCAAAGGAGAAATAATTCAAGAAGTAATCCGAATCCTCCGATGAAGAAGAAATAATCGTTTCTTCTTCGGAGCGAGATCATAGTTCTCGTTTTTTTTCTTTTAGATAACATTTTGTTTTAACAAAAGACGCTCACCTCACAAGAAAAAAAAAGCTAACAAGGAACTACAAAAAAAAAAGTAACAATTTATGCTAAGGAACTAACGATAACAGCAAAAAACAAGCTAAAAACTAATAACGATAAAAAAAAAAGAAAAGAAACAAGCAAACAACTAACGACAAGAAAAAAAAACAAGCTAACTGTAAAAAAAACAACAACAAAAAAAATTAACAATTAATCAAACAAAAAACCGCAAAAGAGATAGAATTCATTTTGTACTCCACGTGGTAGTTTCAATGTCAACTGGGTGTGGCCAATTTATGGTCAAACAGAAAGAGAAATGTGGGGACAAACCAGTAATGCACAAGCACAGCTGTCAAGATTGATTGATCAGTTTCTTCCAACTTGCATTTCTTTATTTTGTTCATTGGAAATGAAGGTGTTTTTACTTTTCACTTTATTTGAAACTGCTTTAGAAACAGATGTTTCCTTTGACTAGGATTTATTATATATTTTTTTCAAGCTTTTTTATTTTTAAAAGATAAAATAAAGTTACTTACTTCAACAAAATAAAATTCCAAATAAAAAGAGAATATAGCTGATTTTTTTGTCTCATCAATATACAGGGTGTTTATAAAGTCCCGGACCCATTTTGATGTTTAATAACTCATAAAGTAATAAAGATAGATTAAAATTAATAACAGAAATGGTTAAATAGACTCAAAAAGTTTCATGACCCTTGTCAGTGAACTTCCACGTGTGCCCCCTTCAATGCACAGAGAATATCAAGTCAATTTCACGCCAGGTAGCGGCAAGCATGTCGGTCATCAATGTTCGACACGATCCTCCTGTAAACATTGTCCTTTATAAATCCCCAAAGAAAAAAGTCCAGCGGCATTATATTAGGTGATCTGGGTAGCCAAGGAATCGGACCTCCTCGCCCAATCCATCTTCCTGAAAAATGGTCATTCAAAGAACTACGAACGATGATACCCCAATGAGGTGGTGCACCATCTTGTTGCAAAAAAACATGTGGCTGAAGCTCTTCTAGTTGTGGAAATACGAATTTTTCCAACATGTCTAAGTATACGACTGATGAGACCGTGTTTTCTGTAAAAAAGAAAGGCCCAATGACTCGGTCGTGCATTAGTCCACACCACACATTAAACTTCCCTTTGTGCCTCACGGTATTTCCTTTGGTATTCACGGGGAATCCCTTTGTGCCTCACGGTATTCATGGGGGTTTTCAGGTCCCCATATGCGCACATTATGGCGATTAACAGTGGCAAAAACATGAAAGGCTGCTTCGTCGGAGAATATTATGCGCTTCAGAAAATCAGTAGCATCTTCTATCCTTTCTACCATATCTGTTGCAAACGCCATCCTCCAAGGCCTATCGCCCGGTTATAAACCTTGAACAATTTGAACTTTGTATGCATTCAGTCTTAATTGTTTCTTAATAACATTGTACACCATCGAAATTGGCATGTCCAATTCTCTTGCCGCTGATCTCACAGGTCTTGTAGGATGGTGTAAAAATGTCTGTCTGACACGCTCAACGTCAAAATCACTTGTGCAGGGACATCCGGAAAGTTTTTTATCTGCGATACTTCCAGTTTCTAGAAAATTCTTTTTCCACCGCAAGATGCTGCTTTTGCATGGAGGATCTTTTTGGTAAATTCTTCTGAAATTTTTCTGTGCTTGCACTATCGATTTCGTTTCTATGAACCACCATAAAATCTGTGTTTTCTCTTGTGGTGCATGCATTCTCCTTAATATCCGCTCGAAAAAAACATCACATAACAAGGTACTACATAGAACAAACACATCAAAAGTAAACATAACAGTGCAATAGTTGCCAAAAACAAAAGAGAGAAAAATGCAATTAATAAGCAGACAATATTTAGAAAAGTACAGATATTTAGACTGGAAAATGAAATTATCTGAAATTAACCTCATGCGCAGAGGATATTTGCAAAAGTAAAGATATTCAAACCTGAAAAGGAAAATATATGAGTTATTCCATCAATAAATGCCATAAGATTGTTTATATCTTCATTATTTTATGAGTTATTAAGCATCAAAATGGGTCCGGGACTTTATAAACACCCTGTATATTTCTTTAAAAAAATTAGATCAGATTAAGTGCCGGATTAGGGGTCCAATACTGTATGCCCTTTTCTTTTCCCCAACCCGTTTAAAAATAACTGATTGATTCCTCCTAAACACCTCCAGTAGAAATGACAAGCAGAGGAGGTGGGGTGCACCCCTCTTTTAAACATTTTCTTCTCTTTCTGAGTCACATTGTGTTATTTCCATTGAAGGAGAGGGCATTCTACCCACTAAAATTCCACTCCCAAAGATTGTGAAAGTGAAACTCATTTCCCCTTCCCTCATTCCTTCTTCAGAATTTTTTTGGGGCGCTCTTAGTTATTTCTTATTCTTGTTATTATTAGTTATTTTGTTATTATTAGTTTCGTTATTATTAGTTTTTCCTTAGTTTGTTAACTGTAATAAATTTTAAAATCTTTTTTTTAATAAATTTTTTATTTTATTTTTCTTATTACATTGTTTTACGGATTTCTGTAATCAGTCCAGCATTAATTCAGCTGCTGAACATATAAATATTTTTTTGCTGTTAATTATTTGCTATTCTGTTTTTTGGCGCGGGGCCAACTGGTAAGAACAACTTTATTTTATATCGCTTTTTTGTTTTTTTTTGCTGAAGGAGAAAACATTTTTCACATCAACTCTTTGTTAACACAGTTTAGGATATTCTCTCCCCACCCCCCAAATAATTTAGAAATTACGTTATTTGATGTATTAAAAAATATTTTGTTGTACTTAACATTATTTTCAGAATTATTTGTTGTACTTAACTTTATTTTTTGGTGTGGTGCCAACAGATAAAAATTTTATTTTATATCGTTTTGTTGCTTCTTTTTTTTTTTTTTTTTTTGCTGAAAAATAAATTTTTCATTATAATTTAGAAATTAAAACCTTAGTTTATAAAATGTATAAATTTTTTTTATTTTTTATTGTACAGATGTTCTAAATGGTAATTTAAAGGTCTCTTGCATAAGGATGCTGATATGCGCGGTGTAGCGTCATTGCGGCACTTACTATAACTTTTTTTAAAAAAATTTCATTTTCATCCATGTGCGGCGCTTTCGCCGAAAAATACTGTAATAACTTTGATAATTGCATGTCAACAATGCTTGGAGTTACTCAACCTACACACACATATATATGCTTGTTATATAAGTAGTTTAACTTTTTATAAAAATGAACCACATAGGTTAATAATTAAGTTATAATCAATTTTAAAAATCTCTCGGCAAAAAACTTTTTCGGAATGTCCTGTCTCACAACCTTGTTCAATTTCTTTCACAAAGTTAGGAAAGAATTGTTTCTCATAAATGTAATACAGTTGAACCTCATTAACATGAAATTGCTTAACATAAAATATTGCTTTACATTAAACACATTTTGGTCCCGCTAGTCAGCAATAAATTATTATTGTGTTTTAAATGCTTGACATGAAATTTTCAAGCTAATTATCACTTAACATGAAAGGAACTGGACGCAGCAAAAATAATAAATATGGGAATTAAGAGCTAATTATTAATTTTGAGGAATACTATTTCTATATTCCCCCTTTGTTAGAAGTAGTACATAATATGTATTTATCATACGTAATAAATCGTTTTTACGATGTATGGGATAAGATGAAATCTGGTTAATCAGAAATAATTATAATAGTCCCACCAATTTTGTGTTACCGAGGTTTGACTGTAACTGTATAGTTTTATTTGGTGCTAATTCTATAGTTCTTTTGTCAATTTCTAAAGACTTAGTTTCTCTTTTATAATTCAAAGTGTAAATTTGTGTCATTTTTATTTCACAGTCATGCGCACAAGAGGAAGCCTTCGAGTCGTGCTTAATACAAAAGTCTGGGCTGGAATGTCTGTTGAGCATCCAAGTGTAAAAACAGTCAGATTGACAGCTTATGATCCTCAGGGTGTTAAAGTCTTTCTTGTTATGGTAAGAATAATTAAGACTTAAATATTTTTTTTTCAATCACTAGTTCAATGTTTGTGGGTGGTTTTCTGATTTGCTTATAAAATTACATTTTCCCCCCATATTTGAATCTATAATGAATTCCATTTCTTATAATTCAAAAATTTCATTATGCTGTGTATTTTTCTTCTTCTTAATCTCTTTGATATGTTGTAACTTGCCACTGACTCAGCTTTGCAATGCCTACCATTTTGAAAACTGCTAAAACTTCTGTGAAAATCCTTTAACGAAAAAATCAATAAAATTGTGTTATCCTTTGTTTTTTTTAAATATTTTTTATTTGATTTAAGCTTTCTATTTAAGCATTCTAATTAATTTCATATTTTATTATTTTTTGTAAGAGTTTAAAATTTTTTTGATGTTTTTCATGTTTATTATTTTTAGATTACCTGTGCAATATGATTACTTTTTATTTTCTTTCCTCACTGCCATTTTATGTTCGTGTATTTGGTTATTTTCTATTAAAAACTAGCTAAAATTGTATTTATTTATTCATTAAATTTTTTTTTTTGTTTTGTTAAATTTCATTTAGTCACATTGAAATATATCAGGGTGGCCACCCACCTGGAAAACCTTGAAAACCTGGAATTATCAGGGAATTTTTTTTATACAGGAAAAAACCTGGAAAAGTCAGGGAAATTTGGATAAAAACCTGGAAAATTCAGGGAATTTTTTTCTTAATTATTATTTTACCATCCATTATATCCACTTTATTTAGACTGAAATTTATCGTCAAACAGTTGTAATGTCTTCAACGCAATACTTTGCCTTTATTAAAATTCTCTCTATTATTATCCTGCTATTTTGTTTCAAAATTCGAATTGTGTATTAATCACAATGTCGAAAGTTCGAAAATGTTGCTTACATTCCAGAGATATTTCCGATATTGTTTCTTCTTTTACCCTAAAAAGCTGGCAAAAACCAAGGAATATATGAATAACATGTTAAATGATGTATAAACTTAGAATAAAATTTTTTTCTTGTTGTTCTGCACTGTACAGGTACAGGTTTCAAGTAGGGCAACCAGATGAACAAAATTGTAAACTTAATATTAAGTGAATAAAGTGTTATTACCAAGGTAAAAAATTGAAGATTTAGAAATAATGACTTATACCTTAATATCAGTTTTCATTAAGTTACAGACTATTAAATGGAGGGCTACATCATTTGAAATTTTTAACTGTGGTAAGTGAATCTCTAACAAAGTACAGTTTTTTTAAAAAAGAAAAATCACACTAATAATAGAAAATGGAGGAAATAATGATTAAAGTGAACTGTAACAAAACAGGTTATTAATAGGCACAAATGTGTAGAAAGATTTAACATTTTGATTTACAAAAAAAAAATTCTCATTCACTTATGATAATTTATGTGATATTGATACATAATTAATCGTACTGTGGAACTAAGATTCGACATAATTAAATTATTTTTTCTGTTTAAACCAAGATTTTGATAATAATAAATATTTTTATTGCAAAATAATAATTGTTTTCGTGTCAGACACCACTGCTTTGCTTTTATTCTATTCGTTTTTATTTATTTCCATCTCTTATTTTGCTTTTTTTATGAAACGAAATATGAATAGAAACCATCTAAATATTACTTTAGGTTAATTTACAATAATGTAGTTCACTTCAGTAGCCTAATAAAATTTGTTTAACTATGCTGTGCTTTAAGTTATTTATATTATAACTTAAAATTGATCAATGAAGTTTTTATGTATATATTTTTTATTTTAATTTCAATTTGTTTATTTATTTGAGGTAAGCAACTCAGTTTTAATTTTTTGAGAAGCAATTTAACTTCATTTAGAACATTTTAAATCAATCATTTTGATTAGAGTTGAAAAATGTATGTATTTAGTGGAGAGAAAAAAAAATTTCAGAACATTCTGTGGCTATTTTTTTTTAAGTAAAGATATTAAAAAAAAAAGAAAAAAAAAAACCCTACTTGCATAGCAAACTACAACAATGACACACATCCTATTCAATTATTAGGTTAATGGGATAAAAATTGTTAGTAGTTATTGGGCCTGTAATTGGCAAATGAAACTGGAGAGGGTGGTATTAAAAAGGGATAAAAATTTATTCTAGAATTCATATAAAAATTTTTCCTTCATAAATTTGGCTCATCTCTAATGCTTCAACCAGGGACATATGCTCTTTCTTGTTTCTTGCTATCTATGCTACTAAATGCAAGTAAAAGGTACATTGGTTAATTCTGTCTGCTTTGAAACATCAAATATAATAGATTGTAAGAAATTGTAACAAAAGGATTATTTAATTTTATGCAGGCAATAAATAAAGCTATTTTTCCTGTACGATCTCATTTTACCTGAAAAAATTAAATTAATATAGGCTAACCGCTACACATCATTTTTTAATGGAGACTGTCGTTGAGTAGAGAGCCATTAAACAAAGATTGAACTGTATATATTATGGGCGGTCTTTACAGTACTCTCTGTTTATATATTCAATACTTTATATTAATTTTTTTCAACCTAAATTTGTATCAATGTCAATGTATGCATTTAAAAAAAAATCAAGTATTTTACATTAATTTTTCAAGGCTCAACCAAACGATACAGAACAGTTGTACCAGGCCCTCAATTGGAGAGTGACTTCTTTGAAAGCACAAGAAGGAAGCGAAGGTAGGCAATCCAGGGTAGAAGAAGCCACTAGTTCTTCCAGTCTCCCTGAGGGCTCTGCATTTGATGATAGCACTCACAGTCCACCAAGTAAACTCCATGCTACAGATCCTGGAGATTATGGAGCGGATAGCAGCTCAGAGACAAACTTTGTCATTCACCATGAATCCTCACGCGAAGCGGCTTTAGGTGGAAATGCTGATTCTACTGACGTTCAGTCATGAGTGTTACTTTAAAACTTATAATCTGACTCAAAACCTCTTATTGGTTTAGTTGCCATGCCAGTATGGTCACTTTTTTTTATGTGTTGAAAGTGTGATTGTGCTGTTTTCAGTGAACTGACAGATGCAGCATTTTAGACACACGGGTAGACATTAACAAATCATACGAACTATATTGTTTGTCTTCTGTGAATTAGAACTTGCCTTTATAGATTTATAAATTACTGAGACTTGAATAAACAGATCACCACTGTTATCTACTTATGGGCACAGCCAGTCAACTTTGGAGGAAGCTTTAATAATGTACCCTTCCCCCTCAATATTTTGGAGAGAGCTTGTAACAAGTTTATATTAAGTAACTGTTCAATTTTTAAGAAATGTGACAATAATAAAAAAATTTTTATTTCAGTTATTTTTTTATTTTTTTTTTGCAAAATTTTATAAAGTAACAGTAGTTCAGCGATTATTCAAACCTCTTTCATTTAAAAGGTCCTGTTAACTTAAGTCAAATCCTCAGTTTTAATTTTTACATGCACCCACTTTGTGTTTTCATTTCCCTTTATTTTTCAATTCTAGCTTATCCTTAAAAGAATCTTTTTTTTTTTGTTGTTTTTTTTTTGTTTGTCATTCTATATTCATCTTTTTTTCCTTTTCTTTTCTATATTCCTTTAAAATAAAATTTGCTTCAAATGTGTTTGGGGTTAAACGTAAAATTTATTTAATATTTGTAGGGGCAAAGTTATTTGATTGGATGCATATTTGTTCAAAAAGTAAAATATTTTTATATCTTATTTGACAAAAAAGATATGAAAGATATTGAATGGTTAATTATATTTATTTTATTATTATTGAAAGGAACTCAATTTTTAGAGTTTGATAAATTTACCAATTTATTTCTATAATAGCCTGACTGATCTATAACCTGAATTTGTAAACTAGCCAAAGTTTGTCTGGTCCAAATTGCATTGGATACTCGAGGTTCTACTGTATTTGTTCTTTAATCCTCATGTATTTTTGATGAAATAAAGATTATTTAAACTTTTTTAGTCTTAACTATCCACTTCAATGAGGAGTATTTAGTGATATTACAGAATATGAAATTACTTGTGCGAAAAATATGTTGAATTCTTATTTTTTCCATTGCTTTGTAAATAGTTTTGAATAATTTAACTGTATTGAGCAATACCTTATGAGAAGTACTTATTATTCAGTAGTGCTTTGTGTGTTATTCGAAGTTATATAATTTTTTTGTAATTCATAATAATTGAGAGATTTAAGATTTTAATTTTTTAATTAAGGGAAGTATAATTTACAGTGACAAATGTAATGAAGATTTTTTGTTTCAAATACTGTTTTCAAATAATATCAAAATTGTTATCTTAAAATATTGTAAATTTCAGCTTTTGCATGTACGTATGCATAAAGTGTTTGGTAACTATGACCATTAATATTTAAATACTTAGAACCCTTTTCAGACTGTTTGATTTCTGTTTTAATAGAGAGTTTCATCAGGTCATCAAATTAGTTGCAGTGTTTTTAGTCTCGCCTTTCTCTGTGGTGATTCAAAAGTGTTTTTGTTTTTCTCATGTTTAAATACTATTTTGGGACCCTTAATGTATCTACTTTTTAGATTTTATTTTTGATAAGGATACTAAAAATATGCACTAAGGACTAATTCCAAAACACTTTGCATATACCATACTTTGTTTAAAATAGGGCCCGAAATTTCATCTGGTCATTGAACCATTGGCGATTAAATATTTAGGGTCGGCAAGTAAGTTTTTGTCTTGTAAAATATTGTGTTTCTATACATACTATCATTTTCCCCAGTGTTATTATTTACTTGAGAACTCTAGAGAGATTTTTCAAAGCATTGCAGTTCGAGTTCAAATACTGACACTATTTGAATTTCATTGCACATACACAATGATTTCCCCCCAAATCGCGATGTTGCTAAGGGGTTGAAAATAAGGTTAGCGTAATTAAAGCTCTGTGCTAGATCTCTTTAATATTGGAGCATTACTTTGTCAAACCTTTGCAGAACTCAAATTCGTTAGAATAATCTGCTAATAATGTTTTTAAATGGGTGTCCCCATCTAATATAATTTGACCCTTACATAATATAATTTGACCCTTACAAATTGTATTTTAATCCCGAATGTCAGTGGTATACTAACATGAAAGTATGAGAATATTTCTGATATTTTTCTTATTTTTAAACTTTTAATGTTATGTGGATGATATTTGAATCATTATAACTTTTTTGGAAACCTTATTTAAAATTAGCAACAAATATTTTTGAATTTTTCTACATCTTTTTATGGTTTTGGTCACCATAGACTCTTCCTACAGTTAACATTGTTCACATTTTCGTGAAAATAGTGGCAAACGAAAATTTTGATCTAGTTAGTACATTTAGAACTGAAATTTCATGCCCTGGTTTAAAGTGTTAAGAATAGCTTATTTCTAGACAGATCATTACTGTAATTTAGTTACAGATACAAGCATTCATTTTATTCCCTTGCCCTTAATTTGTTCAAGAAACCTGTGATGATTCCACATAAGTTCATTAAAAAATAGGAGAGAAAAAAAAGTAAGTTATCTTGTCTGAAAAATTCATTTAGTTTTTCTACTGAATTAACTAAAATTAATTCTAACTTGTCCACAGCAAATATTTTGATATTTATACCTAATTTTTTAATTTAAGATTAGTAAAGAACATATTTAATTGCAGCAATAAATAGCTTTTTTTTCTTTTGTTTTAGTGTTACCAACTACTACATATTTATTTTTAAATAAGGAAAGCTTTGAAAATTCACTTATCTGTTTAATGTTCCTTTATTTTCTTGTATATTTTTTAAAAAAAAGTTATTAATGCCCTCTTATTTATTCTAGATTTTTGTTAGAAACAAATCTTTTTTTTCTTCTTTTGTTCAGACAAATTCATAGTATACCAGTAATCTATCCAATAATTGAATTAACTCCGATTGTTCATTTATCTTAAAACTGTTTTGATAAAGTTGTGGAACATTTATTCATTATCACAACTATGGAGAAATATTGCTATACTTATCCCTGCAGTTTTTTTAAATTTTATTTTTCAATTGCATCAATTAAACTATTTATTTGAGAATTTCATATTGAACTGTAGTGTATGTCATTTAAAGTTATATTATTTTCATAATTTTGCAACATAAGCTTAAATACCCTCATTTAGTCATTACTGCATTAAATATTGTTTTCCTTCCGATTTTCATCCTTGAAGTGTCATATGCAATAGAGATGAAAAAATTATCTGAGTAACATCACATAATTTGTTATGTACTGTTAAATGTGTTATTTTCTGTGAAAATAACGAATTACTTCTATTTTTCTCTGGAAGGAAGTTATTGTTTTTTAATGTATTTCAAGTTATTTACTTTAACAATAAGGCATAATAAAAATTATTTACAGAATTTGGTATCAAACTATTCATTTACTGTTATCTATTTTATTCATTTGCTTTTTTGAAAATAATTCTCAGTTTTGAAAGCCTCATAGAATTTCATTGTCAAAGATGAATTCTAAAGTTAAGTGACTAATAATCTTTGAACTGGTGATAAAATACATTATGAGTACATACGTGATTCAATTTACTTAAAAATTATTCTTGTGCACTGAAACTAAAGTTCCACTTTAAAATTTCCTTGCAATATAATTTTTTTGTTTTGATACTTCATCGATGCCAAGTCTATATATTTTCTGTCATTGTTCTTACCTCAGAGAGTGCTTATTCGATAGCAAAGCTTGCATGGCAGACGTTTTATTCTCTCCTCTGTGCTGATTCTTTGCCTTCTGTGTTTCATAGTTTTTCTATACATAAGTCAGTCAGTTCAGTTGGATCTTGTTCTTAGTTGGTTAGAGGCTGTGTGTGTTTTCCCCATACTGTTTATTTTTATTTTTGAATAATTTCTGCACTTATGTTAGGTCTATTTCAATTTCAACAAAATAGGGACAAGAACATCATGGGCTGTTTACTTATTTTAGAGTTCATTCTAGCGTTAGTTTTACGTCAACCGAATTAGCTATTTAAGGAATACATGGAAATATTTTTGTGGGGGAAATTTTTTTATAAAATTTTAAGTTTGTAAATAATAAAAGTGTCCTAAATAGTTCCTAATGCAGATAATTTTATTCAGAAATATTAAAAAAGTTAATATATTAAAATATTAATTAATATTTTAATATAATATATTTAAAAAAAACTGGTAAATATAATTTGAAATTGTGCTGATACATAATGCAAATAAATTTTTTTTTTCTAAAGTTGTTCTTGAACAATTTGAAAAAACCATTGAAATTTTTACTATTTTTTTTTAGAAGTTAAAGGATAAAATTCAAAATTTAGATAGTTTGTGTAATCATATGTATGAAAATATTGACGATAGGGAATTATATCTTTCTCTTTTTCCTCCATAAGAAACAAATTATGTTTTTCTCTATAGTTATATAATAAAATTACAGTAATTGTTGTATTATTATAGCACAATATAGAAAACCACACAAGCCAAAATGTCTTCTTTTCAAATATAGGTGGTCAATTTTTGAAATAGTAATTTTTTTGCACAAAAAAAGATTTATTTGACTAGTGTGAAATTATTATAACTTAGTTTATTATACTTGTTTCCTCATAAGTTATAATAAACTTAGTAACTATGTTAGGGGCATCTATAGAATACCATTTTACGCTAATAAGGACAGTGATTTTTAAAACAAAATCATGTAAATGAATCAACAAAAAATACTTAAAAAACAGTAGATTGGTAAATTATTGTATCTAAACAATGTAACAATTCAAATAACTCTTATGTTATGTCTCTTTTTAAACAATTAAGAGGAGTATGTTTCTGAATGAGACAGGATTTAATAGAGCTGAAAAAAGAAGTATAATGTTAATTTTTTTGATTATTTTTCTATCTTTATATGTAGATACTAACCTAATTGGCTACCTGTAGGAGACATTGCATGTGGGTGAATTGCAGCAATTGCTTATGCCACGATTCAGCAGCCGATCTAGTTCAACAGACTCGCAAGACATCGTTTACTGGTTTCCAATTACATTAGAAAATTGATTCGCATCATAACAGACCAAGCATAATAGCTATAGCATTAACATGCATTGCACAGCCTTGTGATTAGGCATAACCATGTGATTCTTAAGTTGCAAGTACCCAATTGCAATCTTAAAATAATCTTCCTCACTTGAAGAAATGTCTAAATTTTTTTCTTCTAAATTTCAAAGTAAAAATATATCTTGTTGAGTATTAGAAACTTTTGTATAAAGGCAGTTTTTAAAATGTAGTGTATATAATTAATGTTTTACTTTTGAATTACAAAAATACTTTTATTTCAAAAATCATTTAATATTTTATGGTTTTGCACACACACTACTAGCCGAAAAGTTAAACATTTTTTTTTACTGTTGTTCAATTTCCAAAGTTTAGCTACTTGTTATGGTGCATCAAATTTTTTTAATCAATAAATATATATTTTAAACTTTTCTCTTTCAGACTCTGAAACCCTTTTTCAAAAATACTATAAATTTTAAGGTTTATTTATTTCTTCTACATTACAAAGTTTGAAATCTTTATACTACACTTGGAAACTCAAATTCATTTTGAATGGGACTTCTAAACTTAATTTGAAAAGTTTATATAAAATCAAGAAACATTGTGAACATTTTAATTACAATCTATTGTTTACTTTGGGTGTTATTTGCAATAACTACATAAAATTACATAAACCTAGCTTCAATATATATGGAAAAATGGATATTTTTATAAAAAAAAACACGTAAGTTTTTTTCTCTTGCGTTTTTTTTTTTTTGTTACTTTTATAATATTCAATAAAATTAAAATTTTTTGAACATTTCGAAATAATTACTTTAGAACCTGAAAAAAATTCGTTAAAAGCTGGGCAAGATAAGAGTTTTTAAAGTATTTCTTTTACACTAAACGTTTTACTCCTTAATGTTAATTATACTTTTTGTGTATTTCCCTATATTTCGAGAATTTTTTTTTAGTGAATTGAAACATTTTTGCACACATTTATAAATTTCGTTTATCCAAAGATAATTCCATGCAATAAGTAACTTAAAATAAATATTTATTATTTTTTACTTTATTATTTAATAATGGTCGAAACAATTTTGAATTGTAAGGTATGCAATTTTAAGGGATGAAATTTTAAATACAAAATTTGAACGAAAGCGGTGAGTGAAGCGAGCAAGTGATATAGGCTGCCCAGAGTGTCTTTTTCGGCATTTATGAAAACAAAAACCTGTCTGCACGAAATAACCAAAATAGATATGATTCAAAATTGTCAAATCGAAACAATGAGAACACTGCCCATCAAAGAGTCATTATAAGTTATATCTGAGATGATCTCCCATCCAAAATTAAAATTTTATATACGTGGCACATGTATCATTCTATCTTTAAAGGCGCAATTCTTTCATCTATCAGCAGTACTATAATAAAATGGGGTAAATAGCTACGTAAACAGAATAAATAATGCATCATTTGAACTAAATATTTTATGTGCACATACTGCATACAGGATGTTCCGTAACAATTACTCTTAATATATATATACTTTTAGAAATCTAATAAAAACAGTAATTCAAGATGTAGATGTAGTTAATTTACGTCGCACTAGAGCTGCACAATGGGCTATTGGCGACGGTCTGGGAAACATCCCTGAGGATAATCCGAAGACATGCCATCACAATTTTGATCCTCTGCAGAGGGGACAGTAATTCAAGTACAGTAATAAAAGTAAATAAATAATCAACATTAGGCGTTTTTAACTGATATTTAAATGGGAAATAATTTTCTTGCGAATCATTACTAAGGGAGCCAACATTAAAAATACCGTATTAACACAATTGATTACCGTAGAGAACTGAGAAGAGATGAAAAGTGATTATTAGTAACACCTATAACCTTTCTAACGGCTATAAAACTATTTTTGCACCCACCTTCAAGAATGCTCTGTCAGATTTTGATTCCTCCTGGTTAAAATATTAATTTGCTATCTCTAATGGTAATACTTTCTTGACTACTCGTTTGAAAAAAAGATTCTTAAACTCGATATTAATAATCAGTCCCTGCAGAAGTTAAATGTATGAAGTATTATATTAAAATATAAAATATACTAGGGATAATTATTTTGATGTTAGATTTTGAGCTTTTTTGATTTTTCCCGTCATTTTCAGCACGATTCCCTCTTCGTTTTATTTCGGCTTTTCACCAACTGGTGGATTCCCAGAGGGTATCCTCTTGCTGCCCCTAGTAATTCCAGTTCTTCATCGGCTTATTGAAGTAGACTGTACTCTACTTCAAACTGAGTAGCCGTGACATTATGACTTTTACATATAGTCTGAGGACCACCTAACCTAACAAAGGAAAGAGAAAATCCTTGTATGATGTAGACCAGGGCTGTCCAACTGCAAAGAGCCCACGGGCCAGAATTCCGGTCACTGATCACCTGGCGGGCCTCAGTTTGAAAAAGTTGAACAATAACCTCTTATACAATAACAATAATAGTTGAATTATTATTTATAAAACAATGGAACAGAAGGATTATAAAACAATTTGTTTACATTTTAATGGGAAAACTGAATCAAAATGCCTAGCCATTTTGCTATCACCAAATGCTTTTGTAAGGTTTTTTCGCTTTAGCAAGCTCAAGTGAAATTGCATACGGAGCATGCAAAGCATTGTACTGATAAGATTTTACTTGAGTAAACATCCCAGCTTGTTTTTTCAGTTTTGATTTCAGTTCTGAAACTATCAGAGATCTTGCTTCTCCTTGATATTTACTGTGGTTCCCTTTGTGAAGACTCTCATAATGCCTTTTGACATTATATTCTTTGCACACAGTCACAACTTGCATACAAATCAATCTCTGGAGTTTGTCCTTTCTATTCGTGATGAAAAACTGGGTTTCCCAGCGGTCCTGGAACACTCGAATTCTCACTGTCTATCTAACGCGAGGCAATATTGTATAACACCAGCGTGCAGGGTAGGACTGCTCTTGACCTGTAGATGTCCTGTACCCTTTTCTCCCAATACAATGATAGGAGTGAAAGAGCGATCAAGAGGAAACTTCGGGGATCTCTGCTTGACCAAGAATGGTAGCCTCGGATGCTTCTTGTAACCATAAAATTTCGAAAAAAGAAATATGCTGAATAAGAAGTTGGCGGGCCGTATGCGGCCCGCCAGTTGGAGAGCTCTGATGTAGATTAAAGCAAAAAACATGAATAAAGCCCGAAGGAAAGAACATAAATTGGCATACTATAATTTCAGTTCTGTAAACAAGAACCTTCCTCAGTGTCTAAACGTCAAATGAACGTAGAAAATAAAAGTCAAACACGTGTAAAGTCGGTTGACCAATAGGGACAGAGGAACAAATTTGAGCAAGTAAAAAACAATGGGGAGATAAGAAACGGGTGTGAAGGGATTTGACGGGAACCCCAAGGTGTAACTTTACTTCTCTACCTTCATTTGTCATTTACCCACTGAGAAGGGCTGTTGTTTATAGAACTGAAACTATAGTATGCCAATTTATGTCCTTTCATTTATGCTTTATTCACGTTGTTTTTTTCTTTTTGCTAACCCAAGCACAAGCTGTGCTTTGAAATGCGTCTTAAGCACAACGAGTTCTTACACCGTCAACTCTTTTTCATAATGACAACAAGTCGAAATTTTCATTTTGTGACGTAGCCGAGTTAATTGTTAACCTATCATAAAGCCAAAGCGTCCTCATAAAGTGTTTATATTTATTTACTTATTTTTAACACTGAATATAAACAAAAGAACCGGTTATGAAACGTAGGAAGAGGTTTTCTTTTTCACAAACATACCCCAAGTAGCACGTGATATTAGATATTATCAGAAAATCGGTAAAATCTGACGTTATCTTGCACGACTTCTAAGATTAGAAAGATACAAGAGGTCGCTGTTTGCTCAGCATCGTATAATATTAGATTCAATGCAAACTTATATTATCTAGCGTTCGCTGTAAGATTATATAATATTAGATTCTATGAAAAGTGATAGTATCTAGCGTTTGCCGTAATATTGTTTTGCATTAGTTTTGATGCTCTATAATATTAGATTTCGTATTTTCTGATATCTTGCATTGCTTTTTATATTTTGGAGTAAGCAAGAGGAAGATATGGATGGTAGAATAATTCGGTGATATAATTTTACTTAATTTTATGCATTGCTGTGAAGCAGTAAAACATGGAACAACAAATGTCTTTCCATGCATTATTTACTTTAACAACACATAAATACTAAAAAAATTATATTACCGAATTCGACTACCTACTATTTTCCTTCCTCTTACTCCAAATTATTTTGAATCCAACTGATTTTTATGAATGAATTTTTTAAATTTTATTAAGACATAATACTTAATTGATTTTTTTCCCTTTCTTTATATCAAGATTTAAGTGATAAATTTTATATCATTTCAAGTGTTTATCTTTAATTTTAAAAATATACTTAAATTTTTTTTTAAAATTAAGCCAAGTTTATCATAATCTCACTTGAATTTGATAAATTAATTAATAAATAATTTAAAATAATATAATAATCTCTTTAAATAATTTAAAATAAATAAATTACTTACTTCCAAATATTTTTCTTCTATTGAAATTGAAAAGAGAAATACTTACGTAACTTAACTTTTTCTATACCTGAAATTTCACCTAACAGAAAAACTTAAAAAAAACCCAAAGACATGTGAGTATATTTTTTCAGACCGTAAAACCAGAAAAGGATTTAATATTGAAATTAGTTATTAAATTCTTTTTTTTTTTTTTTTAAATACATGGCACATCAGAAAAATTTAATAATTCTATAATTGAATTAAAGCTACTATGTATTAAACCAGCAATTTTATCCAAAAAATTTACATGACATTTAAATTTCAAAACCAAGTAATATTGTGTTTTATCTTATTAAATTTGCACTGATATATAATAAAATATACTAAAAATTGAATGCTAAATTTTGAGCAGCTTATCTCTTAAGGATAAAAAATAATTTCATTTTTTTTTTTGGCTTAATGACATTATACGTTTATTATTACTGAAACACAATCAATCTAAAATGTTTCTCTCTCAACTTTAAAAAATATGATTGAATTTTTAATCCTTAGTTAAACAATCTCAATAAAATTGGGTTATGTAAAAAAGTTACATTCACATTAAGAAAAACTACAAACTGTTAAATATTACTTGTAATTGTTTTGTTGACAAAATGGAGATAAAAGAAAAATGTTTACAAAGAAAATTATTACAGAAAAATTTGTGCTAAGTCAATAAATGGAAAAATAACTAAGCTAAATTCTTTATTGATTTTTTACAATTTCTTGGTTATATCACAGTGAAAAAAAAAAAAACTTCTTATAATATTAATATCACATCCGAATACATCACAGATCATATATCATGTTCTTTTTCCTTTTTACAAGTTATCCGAGAAAATCAATGAATTACTGAGGTAGTTTAACTCCACCAGGGAAGATCTTTTCCTTGAATTACCCCATTCTTTGGCACAAGAGAGGACCTTGCCAAGTCTTTCTGTGAGATCTTCACGTTTAACTTCTGGAAAGCGGAGTGACATTGTAGCTAATAAAAATAAGAGGAAAAAAGTGAACAATTAAAAAAAAAAAAAAACATTTTTTATTTTTAAATAAATAATTTATATAAATTTTGCAATAAAAAATTACTTTTTATTTTACTTTGCAAATAAAAAAAACCATTTGTAACATTTTCCCCACTCGGTGATTCAATGGATTTTAATGGTGAAGATAGACTATATTCATTTCGCACTACTTCACTGATTAATAGTTTGAGATCTGGTTAAAACACAAAAATTGAAGGACAAACAGACTAGCACATTAAGGCAAGGTGACAGCAGGCAAAAGCCAGGCTTAGAAGAAAGTTCTGTATAAAAAAAAAAAAAAAAAAAGTTTTGATATTCTATTTCATTTCTGTCAATTCTCGGACACATATATTTAAATGTTTTATTCTTAATGTTGTTATAATTTGACTATTTTCAAACAATGTAATTTACAGCAGTGGAGCATGTATGGGTATCACGTTTTTTATTTTTTTATATATATCAAACATTTTAACTTAAATGTTATTTTCAAGAAGACTTTTTTAATTTTTAACTATTCTCTTAAATTTAAATCTATCTTTTCCTTCAGAATGTAATTATTGCTTTTTAATTTTTTTTTTCACAAATAAGCTCTATAGTAATTGATGAGGAACTATAGTTTCAACAACTCAATGACTAAAATCCTAAGCAATTAACTTTAAATATTCATTCTCTTTTTCACCAGCATAGAACAAATGCCTCTTCATTTTCCATGAAACACCCAGGTCATGAAGCTTGTTAAAATTGAAATTCATGTTATTCATAGTTTAGAAATAAAAAAATGCATACCCAAAAGCACATGGAATAGGACATAAACACTGAATAATAAGTGATTGCTGAGCATTGAGGTGCAGACGAGAGCTCCATTAATGCTCGTAGAATTTACTTTCTATGGATGCCAATAACTACATGTCTAATATGAACTATTAAAAACACTAAAAATGATAAATATATTAGAATCCATTATTATGACATAAAAAGACATGATAGGATGGATCAACTGAGAGCTCTACCCCTGAGTGACGAACTGCGAGTTCATCGAAATAGGTGTGAACAAACGTCATAATTTAGTTAAGAACGTTTGTTAATTGGTGCTGTTGGTCAATCTACAAAACGTTACATGGTTTTGCAAAATTTGTTGAAAAATAATTTACAATATTATGCAAAAAAATATTTAAATGTTATAAGTTTATAAAAGACTATATATTAAAGCAACTGTATCATTAGCGAATCGAAACTTATACTCCTTTGCGTTTGGTAGCATAAAATTTGCATTCGTAAACAAGATATTTCGTGAAAAATTTAAATAATTGTTTTCTTTTAGAAATAAATATTTATTTATTAATAATTTGATGTGCCGTTCCACAAAAAAGTAGCGCAGCACCAAAAGTAATGAAATAGATGATAATTTTTAAAGTTCGACTATCAGATCGAATACTGGTTAATTTTACATAATAATAGCTTTAACATTAGAAGATAGGATTCAAGAGTATTGCGTTTTCTAGCACTGCAGTATTATATTGCATCTTGCCAGCATTAGATCACATCTTTTTGCTACCTGGGACACTAAGTAGAACTTGTTACAAATTTGAACCGATTGAATTGATCTTTCCTTGCTTCGGACATCAGCTTACTTACTAAACGTTTACGTTTTCCTTACTTGTATAAGGGAAACGTAAACAGTTAAGAGGCTCCACTCTGTTTACGTAGTGTATTTTGCTCTTAGTTGAAGTGCCAAATTTTTAATGGCATCTTCGTCGAGCCTAAAATATTAAAATAATTCTCTGAGAATTTCAAATGTTTTGAGAATTGCGTAAATTTATTTCGACAATGTAAACATCTAAGGCTGGAATTCAACTGCAACAGTCTTAAGACACGCCACTCGACGGTCTTAGGTTCGGGAACTTACGCCACTCATCTTATATGGCTATTCAAGTGTAACACTTACGTCGCATCTTAAATGTACCCTGACTTAAGACGGGGATTTTGTTACCTGTTTCTCCCTACAATCAGCAATGAAGTCAAAATATTTTTGTCCAATCAGATATTTTTGCCCAGTGAATAAACAAGAAAAGAAAGCTATAAGCATATATCGCATCTCGCGTAATAAAGCTTATTTAAGAGCTCCATGCTTATTTTCCGTTTATTTTAAATCATCGATGTTTTAAATTTATTTGAAAATATAATTATTGTTTGAATAATAAAATAAAAATATGAATTCGAAAAATATTTACGAAAACAATACTAATTGCAGAAATTTCAATGTGATCCAACAAAAGAAAAACAATTAAGATTTAAACAAAATCATACAGAAATCTAATAACATTTGTTATGTTAATGAAATATATTTTCATAATTAATACAGTTTTAGTTCTAAGGTGTTTAAAAATAATCATAAATAAATTTAATGATGATAATAAAAGAGAAAGAAATAACATTTATTTATAAAATAAATTAGAAAGAACCTTTATTTTGTGAATTGAATTAATTTTTAGTTTCATATTGGTTAATGCATAGTCTTAAAAATGAAATGTAACATATTTTAAATAATTGACAATTTCAATATTTTAACTTCAAAAATTACTGATGCGTATTCTAAGGTGGAATGGCTTTATAAAATATTTAACTATTTTGATAGACATGACAATAATCATTTCCCATAGCACATTTTATAAGTACAAAAACAATATTTTCTCAATTACAAATAATAATATTATCCATGCGGTGCTGTTTGTTGTTGAGTGTACTTTTGAATTAATTGTTGTTAATCACTTTAAAAAAGACTAGTTGTTAATCACTTTAATAAATGTATGCATTAATGAGATTAAATCGTAACACTGAATCCTACATTAGCCAAAAGTAAATGTGAGATATACGTTAGTTGAGTGTGAAATTGTTTAATTAACAAATTCTTACTCTTAAGAATGACATTCATGAGTATAAGCTTATAAGCATGTTTTAATTTATCTCCTGCATTTTCGATACCTATTTTTATCACATTAAGGTAATCTGTCCCTCTTTCAGCAGATGTAAACTTCAAGAGGAATAATTTTTGGAAAAAAAAAAAAAAAAAACAAAAAAAAAAAAACAACAACTTTAAATTATTCTTTAACATGATTCAAAGCACTTTATTTTCAAATGAGTACTGTTATAAATTGAACAAAAAAGCTCGAACTTAATTCAGTAAAAATATACTTCCACATTACAGTTTATTCCTCAAAGTTGCTATCAGTGCTTCTGGCTTCTTTTTTAAATAAAAGAAAACTTTAGACCACTTTAATTTTTTTAGATAATAAATTAAAAATAATTGAAAATAACTATGAAAAACATATAAAAATAAATATAAAAAAAAATGAAAAAAAAATTTGGAAAAACAAAATGCAGTTTTGTTACATTTCCCAAACATAATATGCTGACTTTTAGAAATTTCTAACTTTTCTATACTCCTGTACTACATATAAGGTGTCCTCAATGGATAAGCCATAATGTATGTTTATTTTTAAAAAATGGTCATCACTTCAAAGACACCCACTAAATAAAACTTTTCATTTGTGTAAGAATTCATATTTCTTTAATCCATATTACATCAGTGAATGTTCATTCTCTATAAGTTGCATGAGTATAATTATTACTATCACGCTCTGTTACAGAAACTATTTAAGCTTACATCCATAAACAGCAGTTATGTCTGAAATAAAATAAGTTCACAAAAACATTTCACTGTCAAAAAATTTTAATAGTTGAACCAAGTTGCCAAAGGGTATAACTACATCTTTCAATCTAATTGTTTTGTAATATATATCTTCGAAATTATAATTACATAACTGAAATTCTCTTTACTTATCAGATACTTTAACTACTTTTTTATAACATATGCATTGATTAAGATAATTCACTTAAAATATATATGTTTTTTTCATTAGGTGAATCCAATTAACTCAATAGAAAAAAAAAGCTCAATGCCTACATAAATATTTGATAGACAAACAGACTTTTAAGATCTGTTTATTTAAAGACATAAAACAGAGAAATTTGTCACAATTTTAATAGTTCTCGCACACAATTTTAAATTAATTTTATAAACCTTGATGTCAAAATAATTCAAGTTCAACTAAATTATTACTATAGTTATAAAAATTTTTAACACTAACTATACAGTAAAAATTATTAAAAAAAAAAAACAAAAAAACAATCGAAGACATTTTAACACAAAGCCAATATTTTTTGGGAGATTTCCGTATCGTGATTTGTGGCAGAATGATTGCCAAGTCTTGGCAACTTCTGGGCAGCGGCCCATGAGAAATAAAAACATCACAGAAAGGGAGCAACTCAAAAGGTATAACTCGTTGCCACCACCGGGAAAACATCTACACGTTTTTTTAACAAAGAAAACAATGATATATACTTTACATACAAGAGAAGAGTTTAATATGCATACATAAAATAATAGAACTCTTACGTTTTACTTCAGTTCAGGAAAAATAAAATTATCCATACTTTTTTGTTCGCAGAAATAAGAGTAAAAATAAGGTGTTAGGTTCGTATTTATTTACCTTTTTAACACAAATTTTGTAGACATTATTACTAAGCTTGCAAGTGCAGACCGTTAAATGAGAAGGATTAAATCAATAATATTAAAAAATTAACAAGTTAGTTTTGTTTCATGACCACCAACGGATCATCATGACAAAACAAAACAAACGCCATATTGGATTAGAGCGTCTTAAGTCAGGCGAACTACCCATTTTAAGATCAATTTGTCATTTTCGGCGTAAGAAGTGTTTCAGTTGAATTGAAACTTACGAGATCTCTCATCATGCATTGCGAATGTTACGATTTTTCCCGTCTTAAGTCAGTCGATGTTGCAGTTAAATTCCACCCTAAAATAAGTAGACAGGAAATTTGTTTAGCACAGAGTAAATTATTCAAATCGAACAAAACGATAAATGATCTTAGTATTGTTTGGTTTGAGCTGTCTTAGAACTTGAAAGTAGCTTAATATTGGCTTAAACTTCTTAGTACTAACTATGATATGCCTCTTACCTTCCCATTACATAACTTTAGCACTGTAAAGAGAGTGGCCAAGGGCGGAACCTGAAGGGGGTCAGGGGAGACAATTACACCTTTGTGAAGCATCGTTTGTCACCTCCCTATCGGGGAGAAATTTGAAAATCACCGGATATGTCAGATAAAGATGGAAAAAAAAAGCTGTGGAAACTATCATATATGAAGAGTTAGGTACCGCTCTCTTGCACTGGATAACGCGCGTTATCCACTGCACTTAGAGAACCGAAAGTTCTCAAAGTTCTAACCTGCGCAGGTTAGAACTTAGAGAACTTTCGATCCCATCGCTTCTGCAAAAGCCAAAAAAGTTTTCGAAATGCTAGGTCTAGAAGAAACATTCGATGCATTGTGAGGATGGTCATGATTTAAAAAACGTCCCGGGATCCAAGAGACCGACCTTCAAGGTGAGAAACTAAGTGGCGACGTTCAAGGTGTGGAAGATTTTTAAATTGATTTTGAACAGTTTCTGGAATCAGAAGGACTTTCATATGATCAAGGGGACGAATCTGAACTGTTTTGGAAATGTTTGCCAACATAGACGCTGGCAATTGAAAATGAACGGCTAGCTCCAGGACGTAAGTCCAGTAAAGAAAGAATAACAATAATGACGTGCAGAAAAAAACCGAAACTGGTATCAATAGAGAAATGGGGAAAAAAAACAAACAAAAAAAAAACAAACAGAGATTATTCAAAAGGGACAACAGCAGACAGCTTCCAAGTGCACTATTTTCATCAAAGAAAAGGCTGGAGGGTTAAGCAATTTTTAAAGAATGGTTTGACAAAAATTTGCAACCCTCCATTTAGTGAACAACTCAAAAGTCAAAACCTACCCCAGAAAGATGTATTACTCATCAATAATGCTTCTGTTCATCCAGGGGAAACAATTTTGAAGTCCGATGATCGGAATTTTCTGTTAAAGTTTTTGCTACAAATGTCACAGTTATAGTTCAGCCCATAAATCAAGATTTAATTACGTCGATGAAAAAGAAGTACCGAAAAAACTTATTAAGAAGGAGGATTTAATGATCTGAAAGGTTTCTGGAAAGATTATAAGATTCTCGACTGCATTTATGATATAAACGCTGCTAGGGAATCGGTCAGAGCCGTTTTTATGAGCCCTTTTTGAGTAAATTTAAAGATTTTTTTTTTATTTTGAATAATTTTTACAAATTATTTTATTTTAAGAATAAAAAACATATAAATGAATTATAAAAGTTTATATACATTATTTTTTATCGAAAATTTAAGGTAACAATACTTTTCGAGCTTTTTGAGAGGCGAAGTCTTCTATCACATCATCAAAATCAATTTCCAGTAAGAATTGTTATGAGAACTTGGTGGAGTTTGTGACCGCGACAGATTTAACATGCAATAGTCGCCATTTTACACGTGGGTATTATTCAGCCGGCTGAATTCGAACTCCCATTTTCACGAATACGAGTCCATAGCCCTACCAACCAAGCTATAGCGGCCAAATTATTAGCTTATTTTATAACAGTCATTGAACAGCGCACCCAATTTCGAGTTCACGACTACTAATGTTCAACTCCGTAGCTTTGTAATTTTGAACCCAATCCAGCAGACCAGAGAACTCCAGGATCCAGTATAGGAAGAAATTTTTGCCGTTTTGATAGAACTAACCTGAATTCGAGTTATATGGAGAGGAAAACCACGAAAGCTTCGCACGGTTAGTTTGACAGCAAGGGGACTCTAATCTATGATCCGTTTACCACTGAGGATATTTTACTTTAGCACGGTGGTTGGTGTAAGCCGGGTGTAGAATTCGTTTCGACCAGTCATCACTGGGATTCGAACTCAGTGCCCTTGAGTCCCTCTTCATTGAGTAATAACTCTGCAGGAGGTACCAATTTTATTGATTTGTCTGAATTTAGTCATCTTCAAAATGTGAATAGAAATTCAATCGTAATTTTTGTGGAAAAAAAAAAAGATGGAAATAAACCGTTTTTTCTCTAAATCTGCAATGATTAATCAGAAGTAACCACGAGGGTTAGGGTGCAAAATGAATATGGGGCGGAGCTTTCTAGTTTTTTAAATACTTGTTAAATTATTAGTTTTTAACATGCAATCTTTAAAAAAAATTAAAAATACATTTTTCAGTATTAAGAAATAATAATTAAACACTGTCATCAGCTGGAATAGAGCTCACGATCTCACAGTTTTGTGTTAGATTTCATAATCATCAGCCCCAAATATACACACCTGCCTTGCGGATATTTATTTATTATTATTATTTTTTTAAAATTTAATAAATGAAGTCATTTGGATATTTGACATTCTTTATTTTGGTGAAAATTTCCGGATATGTTCTTTATGTAAAACTTTTAGACACGTATTTTTTTTTTTCTCTTCAATTTTGCGAAAAATTTTTTTTTGTTTACAAATTTAAAGTATCAAAACAGAAGGCCCTCTGAAATTGTGAGAAAAACACATCTGTTTGCATGCGGTAACACAGTACCTTTTATGAAATATGAACCAGTACCTTACAGTACCTTTTATGAAATGTGGGACTGACCGCATTGAGAAAAGAAAGTATGGTCAAAACTATTAGAATATAGTAAAATTTACGGTATTTATGGGAGCACAAAAAAACATGGTATTTTTTTTCCGTAGAGATTTGGTTATGACTTCTCATGAAATTAACATAATAAAAATATAGTTTTTTTTTTACCATCCTGTTCTGTAGGTAGTTTATCATAATACCTTAGAGCAGGGGTCTCCAAACTTTCCAGCCATACTGATTACTCCAGTAAGTTCCGAGGGCCAAAACCATATTATCATTGTTGCCGGTGGTAAAAAGTGAAATAGTCCACTGATGAAAAAAAAAGTCCGAAAAAGTACGCAACGTTTAAAAAAGGCTGCAAATCGGACTAAAGTCCGCAAAACGGCAACACTGCATATTATTAATTTTCCTGTCATTATCTGTAATTTCTAGATTAGTCGTAGAGTACGAGCCATGAGGAGTAACGTGACACGACATCTGGTGGACACAAGCGGAAATAGGTAGTACCTTCTATCGCAAACAGATGGCGCTAATAGCACGTACAGAATAATCTCGTTGGTTCGAGAAAGTTCTGGTGTCTTCCACTCACTTCTAGATGGCAGTAATTGGAATATATAAGAAGGCTAGTGGCGTAACCATAAGTCAGTTCCTATGACACTGTTGTGAAATAAAATAGTGCGTACCTCCTTAAAACGTGTTTGTGCGTGTTTAAGTTTAAGACATCTTTGTAACAGTATTTTGATTTGAATTGTTGCTCTTGTGTGTGATTTAGTAGTATGGAAAAGAAGCGAAAAATTGATAGTGAATGCAGAAAATTCAAAGATCAGTGGAACGTTCAGTATTTCGTAATTGAGTCCAGTAACAAGGCGCTATGTTTGATTTGCAATGAAAGCATAGCCGTTCTCAAAGAATATAACATTAAACGTCATTATGAAACAAAACATTTTCAAAATTACTCAAAATATACAGGAAGTTTGCGGACAGAAAAATTCGAAGCTATGAAGCGCGGATTGAAATCGCAGCAATCTTCATTTACAAAACTCAAAACTGAACAAGAGGCTGCAACTCGTGCCAGCTTTCGTGTGGCTCTTGAAATTGCAAAACGTGGAAAACCATTCACCGATGGAGAAATGATCAAAGAATGCATAGTTGCAGTAGCCGAAGAAATGTGCCCTGAAAAGGTAAATTTATTAAAAACTGTCAGTATGTCAGCAAACACTGTGGCTCGAAAACATCGCTGAAAATATATCCTCCCAACTGTTCGACAAAAATGGACACGTTGAGTGGTTTTCTTTGGCCTTGGATGAGTCAACGGATGTGTCAGATACTGCTCAGGTGTTGATTTATATTCGAGGAGTAGATAAAAGCTATGAAGTGCATGAAGAACTTCTTTATATGTATAGTATTCATGGCACAACTACTGGTACAGATATTTTTAAAGGAGTTGAAATGGCCATTAATCAAAAGAACCTTCGATGAAAAAACTTGAAATGTATTACAACAGATGGAGGCAAAAACATGAATGGGAAAAATAAAGGAGTGGTCGCTCTTGTGTCAAAGGCTGTAGAAAATGTCGGTGGTTCAAAACCATTAGTCTTACATTGTATCATTCATCAACAGTCTTTGTGCGGAAAATGTTTGGATATGTCTGAAGTTCTGAAACCAGTCATATCAACTGTTAATTTTATCAGATCTTTTGGGCTGAATCACCGACAATTCCGACAATTTATTGCAGAGATAGGAGAAAATGACTTACCTTATCATACTGCCGTACGTTGGCTTAGTTGTGGGAAAGTCCTTCAGCGCTTTTTTGAACTTCGAGCAGTGATCGAAATATTTTTGAATGAAAAGCATCGCCCTCTTACTGAATTACAAAACAACGCATGGCTGTGGAAGTTAGCATTCTATGTTGATTTGACAAAACATGTGAACGAACTGAATTTGAGATTACAAGGAGAAAACCAGCATCTTCCTGATTTATACTCTAATATCAAATCATTCCGGAAGAAATTGATACTGTTTCAATCACAACTACGAAGTAAATGTTTTTCACATTTTAAAACATGTGAAAAATTCAGCCACACCACTGAGACAGAGTTTTCTATCGATTTTGCAATCGAAACTTTGAGTGCTTTGAAAATAAATTTTGATACTCGTTTCTCGGACTTTGATGCCATTGCGAATCAAATTAAGATTTTTCAGAATCCTTTTGATACTGAAATTGAAACCCTAGCCCCGGAACTTCAAATGGAATTGATTGATCTACAGTGCAGTGATATAATTAAGAACAAATATCAAAACTCATCTTTGTTGGAATTTTATAAGAGTCTTCCACTGACACAATTTGATAATTTGCATAACTTTGCTCGTGGGCTGTTTTCTGTTTTTGGTACTACTTATTTGTGTGAGAAGACCTTCTCCAAAATGAACTACACAAAAAATGTTTACAGATCTAAATTAACTGATGAGCATCTTAAATCTCTTTTAATAATCGGTACAAGTAAAATTAGTCCACAACTATAAACTATTGTCAGTGGAAAATCTCAATTACATAAATCTCAGTAGTATTTCATATGTCATTATGCTTGTTATAAGTTATGTTTTTATTTAAAATGTTAGTTGGATTCATTTCAATAATTTGTTAGTTATTATATACTGAAGTTAAATTTTCTGCATATTATACATGTCTTTACTCATTACAATTCTGTGTTTCTTTATCCAACTTATCACAAAAACAATAACAATAAGCCTACAACAATGTTATGAGTAGTTAGCCCATGACCATATCAATGTAAATGTCATATTAATAATTATTCAACATAAAATTAGAATACTTCAGTAAACTAAATTTAATTTGCTATAAAAAATATGTTCTCTAAAAGGAGTTTTCAAGTATGCTAGCTATCCGCGGACCGGACAAAATCTGTCCGCGGGCCGGATGTGGCCCTCGGGCCGTAGTTTGGAGACCCCTGCCTTAGAGAAGCAGTTCCGACTTATGTTCTATGGAACTTCCGGGTTGATCCGGGGAGAGTAAAAGAGGTTTTGCGAATTATTCTTTTTATAATTTCTGATTATTTTTAGATCCAACTTACAAATCATATCTTATACAATCTTTCGGTTTCCTTTATTACTTATTTGAAGTAAAATACCAATTAAATAGAAATGGCATTTTTTAAATGAAAATATATTTTTAAAAACAATCTGTTGAATGTTGGACAAATAAGGAAAAGAATAAGCATTTATAAAATATTACATTAGTATTTCATACCGCACTCTACAAATTAAAATAAAATAACTAAATTCTCTTTTAAAGAAAAATGCCTTCCAAATTACCATTTTTAACGTTTATAACAAGTATCTTCAGTTCATTTAGAAGTGAACAATTCGTCTTATTTTATTTATTTTCAGCTTATGTATACACACCAAAAATAAATTAAAAACTAGACTAAATATAGCACAAGGACTGCAAATTTAACTGTTGGATATAAAACCTTATTCAAAATTGTTAATGATAAAACGATGAAAAATCTTCATTCCTGTAATTAAATATTTTAAAAATAGTCTGTTTTTAGGCTATAACGTTCGCAATTACCTTAATAATCTTTAATCGTAATGTAAGGGTTCCGCCGATAGAAGACTGATTATTTAGGGTTCCGTAGAGGGAAGCCTAAATAATACCTGGGAACCGCTGTCTTAAAGCATGATATGATAATCACTAATTTGGTGAATTTTATTTTTTAGTTTTGCATTTTTATTAAATGTGTAGTAATAAGAGCAATAATTTTAAAAACCAGAATTTTCGAAAAACTGTTGCAATGCGAACAGAAAAATGACCATAATTTAAGTACCATAAATTAATAATTAAAAATAAAAATTTTGGTTTTGTTACCAAAACTGTTTGCTTTTTTTTTCTTTTTTTGCGAGAAATGTCGTAATTTTTCCTCCATGCCTTATTATTTTGTGTTCTACTGCTTCCGCACAAATTATTTAGACAAATACTAAAAATGAACCTTAGCATCGAATGTCAAATCCGATCTTGGAAATAAGGCTATTTTCTTACACTTTGATTTCTACA